>BPTQ01000001.1:229816858-229880240 GCA_019973895.1 Chrysanthemum seticuspe
TTTGTTTCCAACTTATTTACCAAAAACTCTACCATTGTAGTTATCCAATAGTTAGGTGGTACCAATGTTTTCCTAGCCGATTAGGTACTCGTTTGCCGAAACCATTTCTATAAAGTTTAGGCAAAAATCAACTGTTGAACGATTATTCAACCTACCATTAGTTGAGTGGTATAGTCATTACACTTCTCAACCGATCGGGTGTTCTTTTACCGAACACCATTTCCGACACCTTTTTGGTAATATACCATTAATCAAGTGGTACTACTTTCTTGATTGATCAGGTCTTCCCATGTCGAAAACCATTTCTGTTGAGTTTAGACAACTATCGACCACTAAACGATTTTTAGTATACCAATAGTTACATGGTACTAGAATGTGTAGTTTTGTAAGCCGATGAGGTCTCAATTACCGAAACCATTTCTCTTGAATTTAGGTAATTTAAAAGTTACTAAGTGGAGAGTGTCCTCAAATGTGTGGACCTTCACTACTCTTATCTGACTTTGAATTGACTTAATTTACATGTTTAACAGAATACAACGACTTTTCTACCTCGAACGACTTACAACGTCTTTTCTATATTATAACGACAAACTACGACTTTTCTTAATGTGTCTATTTCTGATTAAACTACTACTATATTCGTGTCTTTGATGTTTCTATGTTAGGTTTCTGTTTCTGTGTTATACAAGAATTTCTACTTCGACTATTTCTATTTAAGTGTTTCCTTGAACTTAAGTGTTTCCTTGAACGACAATCCAGTGATCAAAATGTTGTGTTCGAATATCTCTTTCTCTATTCCGCTAACTTGTTCATAGTTTGTGTGTGTGTGTGTTATAACATTGGCCAATACGCATCCTCCACTCACTTTCTTTTATTGAACTTGTTGGTTGGGAGTTTACTCCCAAATGTTATCAAATATATCCGTTCCTCGATCCCGTTGTGAGGGAGAGGAAGGGATAAGGAATAACCCGAACCCGGAGTCGAATACCCGGAAGATGTATTCGACCTGGAATTTGTTTGTATTTCCGGTATTATTTCGATGGATAATGTATACTTTATATTTATGAACTTTATGACAAATCCTCACTAAGGTTGTTAGAGGGGGAGTTCATATATACTTACATTTGCCACTTCCGCAACTACATTATCATCGACACTGCAGAAGACTGTAAGAAGAAAGAACACTCTCCTTAACAGAACTAAGCTTGTTAGAGGGGTCACAAGGAGAGGGAGTGTTGCCCTAGCTCCTTGCCTATATAAACTATTGTAAACCCTCATTTGAGGGTTGGTTGTTCAAGTTATTTTCTTTCACTCACCTCCTACGCATAACCGGTTACAATATTGTGTGTGTGTGTGTTTGATACTTGTTCAATCGCCTTATCTCTTTCTCTATAAGCTTGTGTTGTAAAACTAGTGACCTAACAGCAAGTTCCTTTGTGAATTCAAGTTCCTTTGTGAATTTATCTTTATCAGCTTCATCTTTAAGAACATATTGTGTCTTTGTCTTTGGATTGTATCTTTGTAGTTTCTGTGCTTATATCATCATCAAATTAGTCTTTATCTGTGTAATTCTTTTCAGCATCAAACAGCAATATTATATCTTTTCTGCAACATTCAGCAAGCTCCATCTTTTCAGCAACATAAGACAATTTGTACATTTAATTCAGTTAAGTTTCAGTCTATTCTCATCACTTCCAGGTGTGTAAACTCCTGTGAGAGGTGAATCATTGAAAATTTAATGGATTTAAGTTCTCTTTACCAAAGCCATTAACTCTGGAGTAGCCGAATGTTTTGATGTGTAAGATCATGGTACATTGATAACCATATGATTTTTAGCAAATCACCAGCTATCAACAGATTTGAGTTGTCTTTACCAAAAGCTGTACCCTTCTGGACTAGTTAGTTCTTTCATCATGGTGAACTAATTACCATATAATGGTTTTTCCACAGCCTTTACCACAAGCCATTTTCTTGTGGGCTAGCCAACTCTTCACATTACTGATATGGTGAGTTGATTACCATCCAACTTATTAGCAAGTTGTCAACTAAAAACGGATTTGAAATATCTTTACCAAAGCCGTTTGCTCATGGATTAGCCGATCCTTTTGTAACCATGGTGGATTGATAACCTATTGATGTTACCATCTCAAAAACCATTTATTCAACCTTTGTTTCAAAATATTTGTTACTTAACAAAAGGTTTCTTCAAAAATCATTTAACTAGTTAAAAGCTGCAAGCAGTACTTTGATTAAAGTACTGTTTGATCAGCAGTACTTTGAATAAAGTACTGTTTTATCAAAAATAATTTATTCAATGAAAATTCATACCAATTATTCATCATCATCAGCCATAGTAGTCCAGTTGATAAACAAATTGATGACCATACAAGCAATTTCATTATCCTCTTCAACTTCCATTCCATGCTCTAACATCCTCCTCATAAGCTCAACTGTAAGAGGGTATATTCTATCTGCAAACATGTGAATCATTGTTCCATTTTCCAGCTCTAGAACATGTACACCAGATTCTTCAAAGAATCTCCAGCTAACAATTTCCCAGTTCTCTTGATTCTTCCAAATTTCATCACTGCTCTGTTCTTCAGTTTCCCATGCAGTTGTGAGATCTCCAAGCAAAACTAAACCAATTCCTTCTAATGGATGATGTTCAAAGTAAACTTTCACTACATGATATAAATAGAATAGATCCACTCTATCTATGATATGCAATAAATCCCATAGCCTGTTGAACACTCTGAAGCTTTCATCTTCTATATGAAACATCAGATAGCTTCCATCTTTAGATTCCACAACTTCAAAAGCAATAATCTGAGATCTGTTCATCTTCATGTCAACATCTTCTCTGGAATATTCAAAATCTACTATTCTGAGATAATTTCTTAGTTCATCCCTAGTTTCAGATCTTAACTCAACTTTTTCTTTCTTTGAAAACTGTATATCTACAACTTCTGTTTTACTTTTTCTTTTTAAACTTTTCTTTCTTTCTGCTTCAGTCCAAGTAGCTTCATCTTTATAATCTTTGATGCTTGCAACATCCTTCTTATAAGCCTCTGTCTCAGCATCATATAATCTTTTCATATCAACATAATTCAGCTTCTGCAATCCTTTATATCCTCGACTTTTCAAATAGGCCATCATTGCATTTCTTTCTTTAGCAAGATTTGGTCTTCTAGACATAAAAGAAACAGGAGTAGGTGACTGTAATGGTTCAGCATCTTGATCATTCAATTCTTCTTGTAATTTCCTAGCTGCTTCTTCATTCATTGCCTCTTCATTAGTAACTTCAGTCACTACTTCAACATTAAGTTCTTCTTGCACTTTTCTAGCTGCAGCCTCATTCCTAGCAACTTCAATTGCTCTAAGATCTGCCAAAGTTAGCTTTTTCTTCTTAGTTTCTATCAACTTGCCTTTACCTTTATCCTTAGGATATATTGCAGGTTGAGAAGCTCTTGGTTGTTTCTCTGCAACTTCAGAAATAGTAACACTCCTTGGTTTTGATAAATCATGCAATATTTCAGCAATAGTTTCATCATCACTTGCAGTTCTTACAGGTTTAAGTGTATCAGCTTCTTCTGGTATGGAAGTTGTTGAAGGACCAGCTTGTTCTTCATGAATAACAATTGAAGGACCAGCTTCTTCTTCAAAATCTAATACTCTTGGAGTAATTAACTCTTGTCTGAAGGTTCCATGAAAAGCAGTACTTTGTTGTTCAGTACCTTGATCTCCAGTCCTTTCTTCTTCAGTACTTTCAATGATAACATGCTCTTCAGTACCTTGAGGTTCTTTCTCCTTAACATCTTCTTTCAAATTCTTTTCTTCTAAATTCCTCCCCAATTGGACAGAAGATGGTTTATGAACCTTTTTGCCTTTGGTTTTCTTCTTAAATTCCCTAACAGCTCGTCCTTGCTTCCTTTGAGATTTGACCCATAGACGATGATGTTGAACCAATGGCCAGACAAAATTTTTGAGTCTTCTAAATTTAAGCTTTAATCTCTTAATCTCTGTAGCCTGATCTTCAAACGATTTCTTCAACCTTGTCAATTCCCTTGTTAAAGCATAGTTGTTGAAAACTTGACCCTCAGGCTCCATAGAGACTGCATCTCCTTCAGATGGTGAGTGTGCTTCTTGATCAGAAGCATGTACAGATACTTGTGGAGATTGTGGAGATGTAACTGCAATATGCTCTTGAACTTCAGTACTCTGGGAAGTAGTACCTTGTGATGCAGTACGTTGAGATTCAGTACTTTGTGATGCAGTACCCTGAGAAGTTGTACCTTGTGGAGAAGCAGTACATTCTTCTTCATTACTTTCTGTAGCTTCATCACGAATAGCCTGAACAACCTCCATCATTGAAGCAGTTAATGGAGTGTGTCTTCCAGTGAATAAATCACTTTTCCTCTCCATAAACGTAAAAATCTTTGCTTGTTGTACCACAACTGGTAGTAAACTTGTAGGTTTAGGTACATCAGCAAGTTGTTTGTTTAAGAAAACTTGTATAAACCTAGGATACATCAACCATTTGGATCCATGTGAAATATGTGAGAGCATCCCATCAAGAATTAGCCTTGAAAAATTGAAAATATGATTAGTAGCTAACCCAACAATAGCAGATGCTATATTTGACCCAAACTGCTCCCATGCAGTACTTTTACCACTTATGCAGTGAAGCAACACATGAACCAAAAACTTCCAATGAGGACAAAATAAGGGCTTCCGGAATGTTTGTTCTGTTAAGGACCCTTCATAGCCAATGTCCCTAAATGTATCCCAAATCAGTTGTTTATCAAAACGAATAGCCCCTTCTTCATCATTAAACAATAAGTCTTCTCTAATAGAGGCTTCTGTAATCTTCACAGTTCTTCCAGCAACTGTTGATTGAACATAAAATTCATCATTCTCCATATTATCCCTAGCATTAGCCTAAAAGTCTTGAATCCAGGGTTCAATTATATCCGACTCCACTAAAAGAGCATAACTGATTGGCGACCCAGTAAGATAATCAATTATATCATGAAAAGCCTCATTAGATTCAGTCTTGTCTAAATTCGCCACCATGTTGTGCTTGGAAACAGTATTAAGATTCACCATTGTTGATTATGTGAGCGCAATAAGAGATATAATCGAATAATAAAGAGATGGTGAGAGAAATATGGAAAAGATATGAGAATATCAAGATGAGAGGGAAAATCGGAGAGTAGTTATTTATAGGGGAGATTTGAAAAATCACAGCCCATAATAACAAAGTTACCGTTAGTAGTAATTACCCCTCAATATTACCGTTGGAACAGTACTTTAATAAGACAAACAGTACTTTCCACGTGTGCAGTACTTTCCCAAGCAGTACTTTCCAAGCAGTACTTTCATAAAAAATAGTACTTTTCCAAATTCCTCTGTATAAGCTAAGTATACATAAATATCATCCCCTCAAGCAATGCACAGGACTATACTAATACTAAATAGTCCTCCCTTTAAATGTAGCTCAGCAGTTAATCATGTCAATGCTCACCACCAAGTGATTGAATCTTGAAACATCAAAGCCTTTGGTGAGTAAGTCAGCTACATTATCATCCGTGTGAACTTTGACCACATTTATGAGTCTGTGCTCATAACAATCTCTGATAAAGTGATGCCTAATCTGAATGTGCTTGGTCTTGGAATGGTATACTGGATTCTTCATAGTACAAATAGTACTCTCATTATCAATATTAATAGGAGTATTCTTGAAATTGAATCCATAGTCCAAGAGTTGATTCTGCATCCACAAAACTTGTCTACAACAACTTGCAGCAGCTACATATTCAGCTTCAGTAGAGGATGTTGCTGCAATTGTTTGTTTCTTACATTGCCAGGAGACTAATCTTCTTCAAAGATATTGGCATCCACCAGTTGTTGATCTTCTATCATAGTTATCACCTGCATAATCACTATCTGAAAAAGCTTCCAAGTGAAAAGGTGAATCCTTAGTATACCACAACCCCAACTTAGGTTGTTGTTTCAAATAACTAAAAATCCTCTTAACTGCATTCATATGAGAGATCTTTGGTGAGACTTGATATCTTGCACATAAACACATAGCAAACATGATATCATGCCTTGATGCAGTGAGATACATAAGACAGCCAATCATTGATCTGTATAACTTGACTTCAACAAGTTGTCCATCTTCATCTTTGCCCAATGAGTTGATTGATTTAATAGGTGTAGTAACTGGCTTCATAGCATCAAAACTGAACTTCTTAAGTATGTCAGATACATACTTGTCTTGACTGATAAAAATACCTTCCTTTGACTGCTGAACTTGAAGTCCCAAAAAGAATGTTAACTCACCCATTGAACTCATTTGAAATTCCTTCTGCATCAGCTGCTCAAACTCCTTAACCATAGACTGTTTGGTAGCTCCAAAGATGATATCATCAACATAGACTTGAACTAACATGATATCCTTCTTGTCTCTCTTGATGAACAAAGTCTTGTCAATAGCTCCCCTCCTGTAACCATGTTGTAATAAGAATGTGGAGAGCCTCTCATACCAAGCTCTAGGTGCCTGATGAAGGCCATAAAGAGCCTTAACCACCTTGTAGACTTTGTTAGGATGTTTAGGATCTTCAAAACCAGGAGGTTGCTTGACATATACTTCCTCTGTTACAGTGCCGTAGAGAAAGGCACTCTTGACATCCATCTGGTAAACTTGAAATCCCATATATGAAGCAAAAGCAAGAAATATCCGAATAGCTTCAATCCTTGCTACAGGAGCAAATACTTCATCATAATCTACTCCTTCTTCCTGTCTGTAACCTTGAGCTACTAAGCTTGCCTTGTTCTTAATGACATTTCCTCTTTCATCTTTCTTGACTCTAAAAACCCATCTGGTTCCAATAACTCTCTTCCCATCTAGAAGATCATATAATACCCAAACTTCTTGAAGTTTAAATTGAAGAAGTTCTTCCTGCATAGCTTCAACCCAGCTCTCTTTAGTCAATGCTTGAGCAATATTCTTGGGTTCCTCTTGAGAGATAAAACAAGTAAATAGGCAGGTTTGATGGTCCTTATGATTCAGCCTGTTTTGTTTATACAGAAAGCTAAGTAAAGCATTGTGAGAAGTAGTAAAACTCTTAGCTTTGTGTCTTGTCATGACTCCAGAAGTAGAAGGACCAATGATTTGATCAGTAGGATGATTCTTATGGATTCTTAAGATTCGAGACTGTGGAACTCCATAAGTATCATTCAGATTAGTAAAATCAGCATCTTCATAGGAATCTGAGAAAATACCTTCATCTTCAAACTCATCATCAGTTTCTTCTAAACCAGGCATGGTAGGATCATCCAAATCATCTAATGTACTGTCAAATGGTGCAGCAGTACTTTGTTCGAAAGTACTGTCCAAAGTACTGTGAGAATACTCTGCAGCCTTATTCTTTTTCTTTGCTTATTCATAAGCTCTTCTTTGTTCATCAGAATAAGAATGTGCCATTACATCTTGAAAAAAGCATCTGATTAAGTGTCTCTTGAATATCTTGATCCTCAGCAGATAGTGAAGATTTTGGTTCATCAGTACTTTGCTTTGGTGAATCAGTACTTTGCTTTGGTGCATCAGTACTTTGCTTTGGTTCTTCATCAAGAACAGCATCAGGTCTAATATGAACTCCATGAACAACATACTGTGAATCTTCTCCATTGTACACAGGTTGATTTTCTTCTCTGACAGGTACATAATTCATAGAAGGAGTTAAAACTTCAAGATCAAACATCCAATCAGGACCTTTACCCTTCTGATTCTCTTGATCTTCTAAGAACTCAACATGAAGACAATCTTGAACCTTCTTAGTGACTCTGTTATATACTCGAAAGCCTTTGCTGTTGGTGCAGTACCCTAATAAATATCCTTCTTCTGACTTGCCATCAAACTTTCCCAGATTATCAATTGTGTTTAAAATAGTGAGAGGGCATCCAAAAGGCTTCATAAAACGAATGTTGGGTTTGTTGCCCATCAGCAACTCATAAGGAGTCTTCATCTGTGGTTTGGTGACTGATACTCTGTTAAGTACATAGCAAGCAGTACTTACAGCTTCAGCCCAAAATTGAATAGGTAGTTGAGAATCTGCAAGCATAGTTCTGGCTACTTCAATCAAAGTCCTATTCTTCCTCTCTGCAAGACCATTCTGCTGTGGTGTTCTTGCAATACTGAACTCCCTCTTGATTCCTTTGTTTGCACAAAATTCATCCATAAGCTTGTTCTTGAATTCAGTCCCATTATCACATCTAATACCTCTGACCTTGAGTCTCAATTGGTTTTCAAGTGCTATTATTAAAGTTTGAATAGCATCAAAAGTATCATCTTTAAATCCCAAGAAAAATACCCAACTGAATCTACTGCAATCATCTGTAACAACCAAGCAGTACTTTTTCTTGTTTAAACTTGCCACAAAGACAGGTCCAAACAGATCCATATGTAACAGCTCCAATGGTTCTCTAATTGTTCTCTCCTCAAGCTTCTTGCATGAAGCTTTGTGTTGTTTACCCTTCTTGCATGCTAAGCATGAGTGATCATTCTTGTAAGTCTTTGAAGGTAAAACTCTAACTAAATTGCCTTTGACCAGTTTGTTGATATTCTTGAAATTTACATGGCCCAATCTTCTATGCCACTGATGTGCTTCTTCAGTTGTTGCTTTTGCCACTAAACAGGTGGCTCTCCCATAAGAGTGAAGACTTTTCATGTCCAGACTATACACATCATTGGTTCTTGGTACTCTGAGAACTACCAAGTTATCATCAATAGGCTTGAATTCAGAGGAAAGGATGAGACATTCTGTGTCAGTGAATAACACAGGGTGCTTTTTATCACAGATTTGAGAGACTGACAATAAGTTGAACTTGAGCTCCTTCACATATCTAACATTCTCAAAATCTATACGCCCTGCTTTGATGGTTCCTTTCCCAGTAATTCTTCCTCCATTGGGATCATTTCCAAATGCAACTCTTCCTCCACTAATAGATCTAAAATCAAACAGAATATCCTTGTCTCCTGTCATACTTCCAGAGCAACCACTATCTACAATCAAATGATCTTTAAGCTCCTCTTCTGGGTTGCCCTACACAAAGATTTAGAGAGTTAGTTTCTTTTAGGAACCCAAGCCATTACTGACTTGTGTTCCCCTTGTGGAGTTACAAACTCAAATTCTTTGAGTATGTAATTTCCACTGTTTTTTAAAACATGATCCAGAATTATCTTTTGATTTTTAGCATGTGGATTTTCAAAACTTTCTGGATTTTCATCAGAACTCTCTTTTGCAAATTCATTCTCTTTTTCTTGTATTATAAAAACATCTGATTCATTTTTTGTTGAAAGTACTGTTTGTCCCTCTGCAGTACTTTCTCTCTTAACCCATTCAGTTTTAACACTTGGTTCCTGTGATCTAGATCCCCTATGGGAATTGTTGTACCTTCTAGGTTGATAGTAATGAGATCTCCTAGGATTCCTATTCCAAGTGGTATTCACAGTACCTTGGTTTGACTGAGCAATACTTTGAGAAGGTACTGGTGGCTTTGAAAAAGGTCTTCTTTGGTGAGGGTACCTATGATCTGGTGAGAAGTTACTGTGATTGACCCTATTAGAATTATTCCAGACTGGTTTGTTCTCTCTAGGTCATGTTTTCTTCCATGTTGGTAAAGTCACCACAGTAACTTCTCACCAGATCATAGGTACCCTCACCAAAGAAGACCTTTTTCACTAGTTATGTTTTCTTCCATGTTGGTAAAGTCCATACCAAAACCTAAGCCAGGTTTTGGTATGGCTTAGGTTTTGAAAAAGGTCTTCTTTGGTGAGGGTACCTATGATATGGTGAGAAGTTACTGTGATTGACCCTATTTGGTGAGGGTACCTATGATCTGGTGAGAAGTTATGTTTTCTTCCATGTTGGTAAAGTCCATACCAAAACCTAAGCCAGTTCTAATATATGCTCTTCTCTGTTTTTGAACATAAGTAACATGTGACAGACCAGATTCTTTCCAGGCATCAAACTTTGCTAACAAATCATCTCTCTCCTTAGTTAGTTTCTCAATTTCAGCAATTTTACAGTTTAGTTTCCATTCACTTAGTTTTAACTGGTAATCCTGTTGTTTATATTTTTCAGCCAAAGCCATTTCATTATTTTCATGTGTTAATATTTTGGCTTCCATTGACTCTAAGGTTATTTGATAACCAGCTACCTCAGACCTAGCCTTAACACAATTATCTCTTTCAATCACATAACTATTTAGCAGTTTTTGATAGAAATCATGACAATTTGAGCATACCTCAGAGATAGGGGGTGAACTTGGTGAAGTAGCTACCATTGCAAGTAGAACAGGATCATCTTCACACTCCAAGCTCCAATCAAATCCTCCTAGACAATCTCTGGATTCCAAAGCAGCATGTTCAGGTTCCTCATCAAAAGCAGTGCTCCAGTCCAATTCTTCCACTGATTCTTCAACTACTTCTTCCACTGCTACCATACAATAAGTCACTGGTTCATCATCAAACTCTTCACTCCAGTCAACTACTGACAAATTCTCTTGAGCAACCAAAGCCTTTGTTTCAGTAATCGAAATTTCTTTTAGCTCAAGCTTTGGTTTTTCAGATGTCCTGTTTGCTTGATACTTAGCAAACCTTTACTCCCTTGCAAAGTGTCCAGTCTTTTGACAATTGAAGCATTTAATTTTGGATTTGTCAAAAGTTATTCCCTGTTTTGGTTTGAAATCAATGCTTTTTCATGTCCTCTTCATATACTTTTTGATCCTAGCAGTGATCATAGCCACTTGCCACCTGATATCAATTTCTTCAAGTGCATCTTCTTCAATTTGTGCTAGATCTTCTTCATAAGTGACAGGTAAACTAGCTTGTTGTGGAAAGAAGGAGCACACAACTTCATCTGAGTGCATAGTAATAGTTGGTGGGACTTGCTGAGCAAGGGTGGGAGCAGCATACGAGACAGTACTTTGAGTCACAGTACTTTGAGTAGGAGAAGCAGTACTTTTGGTGGAATTACTGCCCCTCTTTTCAGATGATAGAAAAGCAATATTGTGAGACTTAGAAATTGTTTGACCATTCATCTCATGCTAATACACCTTCAGATGGTTGTACAGATCATCAAAGTCCATGACATCCAAACCAGGTTGTCCTCTAATCATTGTAGCAATTACATGCCATGTGGATGGCAAACTCCTTAGAAATTTCAGATTAGCATCTTCAACTGATACTTCTGCCTTGTATAACTCCAACATGTTGAGGAGATTTTGAAACCTATCATATGCAGCATCAAGACTCTCTCTTTCACCAACTGTGAAAGTTTCAAACTGTTGCTTTAATAGATTTCTGTGCATTTTCTTAGAAGCTTCATTCCCTCCAAATCTAGTCTTGAGAGCAGCCCAGAGCTGCTTTGCATCTTTAGCATCATGGAATTTCAGTAGATGTCCATCAGGTATAGCAGACAAGAGAATGTTAAGAGCTTTCTCTTGATTCCTTATGGTAGCTGCTGGTAAGACAGCTTTGGGTGGTTTAGGTTGTCCAGCAATCTCTATAGGTTCTGGAACTACTTCATTGCCATTGACAATTACATTCCATAAAGCATGGTCTGTAATGGCAATGTACTGCCTCATCTTCATGCACCATAGGTCATATTCTCCCTTCTTGATGATTGGAATTCTGAGTGAGGTGATTGATGGTGGTGGAACAGCTTCAGTCGACATCTTTGGGTTCTGTTGTAGTAGGCTTTAGGGTTTCTTCTTAGTCAGAGTTTCCACACAATCTCTGATACCACTTGTTGGATCGATGTACTCTAACCAAACTAACTTAAATAGCTTGTTTAAGGTTTAACAACCTCGGATAAATCCTTAGTTATTAACAATGAAACACTGAATAATCTTTATTAAGTATGCGGAATTTACTTAACAAATCTAAAAAGAATAACTTTTATTATTAACTCTAAATCTTCTTATTATGCAGATACTTCAACAACTCTAAGAATATCGATCTTCTCTAAAACGTTAACTCTAAGACTCTTGAATTCGTACCTCTAATGCCAATCTAGGGGTCCTTTTATAGGCTCAAGGATAACCCTAGTCGGTTTACAAATTGTATCCTTGTACGAAAAGTAATCTAATATAGAATATTCTAGAATTACAAGACTTTCTATAAACGAATGAAACAGTTCTTTAATCTTGCAGTACTTTGACTTCATGTGCAGTACTTTGACTTTATCTTTAGCAGACTTTGACTCTTTGACTTTTTCCAGTTCTTTGTCATTCTGCAGTACTTTGTTAATCTTCAGCACTTTAACTGTTCAGCACTTTCATACACCAACAACTTGAGTGCTTAATCAGTGATTCAGAGATATAATCACTTATACCGGAGTTGACATCCGCAGAGATTGTCATCCCCAGAGATAATCAGTGATTCGGCCTACTTTTTCAATGTTATCGGTTATTCTCTCTTTGGGCATTCGGGTACTTTGGGTTCTTGAGCTTCATACACTTTATTCAGGGGGAGAGAAAAGTATACATCAAGGTTATTCTTTGGCTATTGGACTTAATCTGCTACTTCGATGGTATAAGTTTCTCTGTCTTCGGGTATATGTGTATTCGGGTTCGTGAGCTCTAGTCTAAGAGACTGACTGCATCAATTCATCTACATGGGGGAAATTGTTCTCTTGACACCTTTTGGAATGGATTGCTTCAGACTTCAGTGGAATGAAATTTGAGAAGGATTATTTAAATGTGGGATGATACGTTGCTGTTGTTCTATTGGATGATATAACCTCGAACAAAGAATCACGGTGATTATTCTTAAAAGGAGCAGCAAGATCGATGATAATGGTGTGCTTCTTCGTACACCTGGCAAAAGGAAGCTTGAAAGAAAGCTTTGAATCTGCACAGCTAAAGGATTTTCGTTTTAGGGGGAAGCTGCCGAAGTCTCACATTCTTAAAGGCTCTATTTCTTCTTTTCAAGAGTCTCGGAAGCTTTGGTGGTGGATGTTTAAGAGATGACGATTTCTATCTTCTACAACGGTGCTGGACGATATCCTTATCTTGGTACTCGTATCATCATCTTCTTAAATTATATCATCTACTCTATCTTTGTATATATTTATCAAAAAACCAAATACAAAAATATAAAACCATCAAAAAGAAAATAGAAAATTATAAAACCAACAAAAACCCATAAAAATCAGAAAATTTGAAAAAGACAAAAAATATTGTTTTTCAAAGACATGTCTTCTGGTATCGATAACATCTGCGGTCTTAGAAATGTCATTCAATAATGGCACGGGACCATAGATGAAGTTTGAGCAGGAGGTGTAAATATTCTTTTTCAAAACATGTCTATAACTATGGCTTACAGTTATTTCAGACTGTAACCCGCACTTTAAAAATGACTTGCAGTTATTTCAGACTGTAACCCGCACTTAAATATGGTTTGCTATTATTTCAGATAGCAACCCGTTCTTCAAGAAAGGAAAGTGCTGCGCTAAACCAATTTTCAAATATTTCGTGCACTTATCCTAAAACAAAATGAGGAAAGTATGTCAAAGGACTGCTGTTCCTATTCAAATATTTTTCCTTCAAAAAATCTTCAGAAAAATATTTGTTTTAACAAAATGGTGGTAAATGAGTTGCTTGAAAATCAATCAGAATCATGTTTTCATAAATTTGCAAAACCCAATCAATGACTTTAGCGCTTTTAAAACTCTTCAGAAAATAAGTCATTGATTGAGGGGGAGAATGTTTTCAAATCTATATCATCTAACGAGCTTATCTAATTATCCTATATACTTAAATGAATAACATGTTAACCTATGTTGAAGGACTAGGTGCCAAGGATATGACTGTTAGGATTAGATGATTAGAGTTTGATAAACACATTATTCTCATGCTTTATATGATCTGATTGACATGTTGGATTGACTTTTATTAGTCGATTGTTGTTTGGGTGATATCGACCACCATATATATGTATGTGTGTTCACTAACGTATGCAGGTATATTGGTATATAAGAATGTTCCCGATTCAGATCCCACAATAGAAGATGATTGGATGCCGAAAGGAAAGGGTAACTATATCTTGGGTTGACAAATGAAGAAACGGAGCTTAATTTGACTTCTATGGAAAGTTGGCATGAAAAAATGCAACGTAAGAGGTCTCACTGCATCAGCAGATGGTTTTCTTCATCATCAAATGAAGAAACGGAGCTTAATTGGACCTTTATGAAGAGTTGGCATGACAAATGCAACGTCAGAAGTCTCACTGCATCAGCAGACAGTTTTCTTCCTGCCCTACAATAACATATCTTTGTGCATGACAAGTAGTGGATGATAATATTTTTAAAACATTCTGAAAATACTGTTTTGAAAATGGAAAAATATTGGTTTTGAAAATAAATTGGACTTAATTTCAGAAATCACCGGACTTCATTTTATCAAAACTTAAGTCACTCAATCATCGACTTCGGTCATCGATTGAGGGGGAGAGTGATTTGAAATAAAATATTTTCAAACAATATTTCATCAATCAAGTCCGTTTGTACAAAATAAGTGGTGATCTAAAGATTTAATGTTATGTCATGGTATGATTTTCTTTAAAACTCAAAGATCTTACAAAATGAAATTTTTTCTGTTCTTGTTTGATTGTGAAATTATTTTATTTTACTTATAGATCTCTTAAAAACTATCATAACTGACACTAACAATCTTTAATGTCTAAAATTGATCTGTATCAATCATTTTTCAATATCAAATCAGGCCACGTCTTTCCCCAAACTTTTCTAAATGATTTAAATCAATTGGGATCACAAATCTCAAAAAATTTGAAATTTTTGATCGGGGGAGAGATCTTGATTTAAATCTCAAATCTGTTTAAATGGAATTGGTTTTAGTCATTTAAAGGCACTCCTGCCTCCATGTGCCAAACGATTTCAATATATGATGCACATGATTAAGGAGGAGCATTTATCCAAAAACAAGATGAGTATTTAAACCTGGCCACATTTTCTCCCATGTTTTCTAAACCTTATTAAATCACTTGGGATCCAAAATCTCAAAGGGTTTGATATTTTTGATCGGGGGAGAATTTGTGATTTAACTATGAAATCTGATAAATGATGATCGATTTGATTCAAAAATGCATATTGCTCTCCCATATGTGCTAAACTCTTTCCCGTATTCTTGAAGCACATATTGAGGGGGGGGGCATTTCAAAAGAAAATAAACTTTCAAGGTACAATGACTTCTATGTTTTAACATAAGTACCTTGATTGATTTTCTAAATGGTTTCTTAATGGATTTTGTGATCGTGGATGTACTTCAATTGAACTCTTTCCTCTATTTGATAAAATGATTTCAAATATCCTATGCACATATTGAGGGGGAGAATTTACCAAAGAAAATCAAATGGCTTTTTCCACGGAAATTGTGATCAAGAATATATTTCAAATAACTCTTGCCTCCATGTGCCAAACAATTTCAATATCATATGCACATGTTGAGGGGGAGCATTTCTAAAATGATCAAAACAATTATGGTACAAAATGCTTTGATTTTATATCACAAGTACCTTGATTGATTTTCAAAATGATTTTTCAATTGGTTTCAAGAAGGAAATAACAATACCAAAAGACCGACCAATTTACTTTATGCATGGTGTTATAAGGATGGTTAGGTTAGGTATTCGTTCCCACGATCCCGCCAGAGCGGGAGGGATCTACCCAAAGACAATCCACTAGATAGTGTAGAGTCCTTAGGTATGATGAAAAAAGGAGAAAAGTGAGAAATGAGAAGAGTGCGGACTAAGACAGAGCTAAAACTGGAATAAACCCAACAAGGTTCTAGTTATGAAGTCTCGGTAAGCACTGAAGGGGTTGAAGAATGAAAAAGAAATGTATATGAAAAGGGTGAAAAGAATTAGCCCTCCAATATATCAACCTTAGGGCAGAAACCGGGTTCAATACATAGGCTACTGTTTGTTACTAAGGTAACGCTGGTATTGAAGACAAGACGTCATGGACCCAGTGACGCACTGCACCTAACTTCCCAAGCTACTCAAGTTCCTCTTAAAAGGGCTTGTTTCATTCTCACGGGGAACCTACATAATCTATCTACTTTCTCTTAGAGATTGTTGATATTGAAGAAGGAGACCCTCTCCCTAGTCTCCGGAATAGGAAACCAAATGTGCACTATTGAGTCTAGAGCCAAGAGATCATCCACAACATTTCATTAGGAAACTAAATTCTTGAAGACTTGCTGTTTCATACAATGTGGAAAGTAAGTATATATTGAGAGTCCTACGTGTGTAACATAGTTTTAAAGCTTGGTTTTTATACGTGTGGTTCTGTCTACGCGTAATGGTGAAATTGGATTTGGATCATCAAGTTTCATACTTTCTTGTTATTTTTGTGATATTGAAGCTATTTCATCATAAAAATCAGGTTTCTAAACACTTTTTGGCATAAAAATCAGTTTTGGTGATAGTTTGTACTTTCTACTTGATACGCTTACACAACGCGTTCGGGGTCAAAGGAACTTCCTTTTCGTCGAGCAAGTTTTTCAACACCCTAGGCAGTGAACCTAATCGTTGTAGTGTAGTATTAGGGTAAGCCACGGGAATTGATATCGTTCTCTAGGGGAATAGGAATGCTAGTGAGAAGTTACTACGCTAAGGTTGGGGTTGAGGAAGATTATTTTTTTATCTTTTTTATGTTTTTTAGAAAAGGAAAAGTACGAATCTCGGGGTTTGGATTTGGGGGGTTGGTATTTCTACCGATTACTCTACTATTATCTAATTATCTAAACTAAGGTGGTGGTAGTCTATGTCTAATTATTGTGTGCTCGTAGGATAGTTTAAAGATGTGTTTACTTAGGTTTTACTACTCCTTAATTATCTTCTATTGGTGGTTGAATTGTCACGTCCTTATTTCTAGTTGCGTTGTGTGTCTAAAGTTGTAGGGTATGCGTTTCTCTCTACTCTTTGAAGTTACCAAAGGGTCTCGTCTACAAAACCCACTAGGGATGATAAACTCTAACTCTAAGGCCTCTTTGGATAGTTTAGCTTACAACAACTCAAAGTGCTATAACCTAAGGTTCACAAAGATTAATCAAGCATTAAGTATACAACGAATGACCTATCGCATTACTAGATCATTAATCAACTAAGATAAGAAACAACCAATCAATATTCAATAATTAAGTTTCATATTCCCTAAGCAAACACACAAGTAAATTAGCCGGACATGGAGAACATGCAAGCATACACACAAATAATTGAAGACATAATTAAATTAATGAAGTAAACAACTTATCTTGGTGTAAGATAGGGTTTAGAACCCTAAAATACGACCTTGGTTCGGTTTAGGTTTTACTCCCAAAGTTTACCCAAAAGACTCCTCTCTAAAACTGAAAAAATTCGGATTCTATATATAAGATTACATGTGCGACGGCGTCACCTTATGATTTGTGACGCCATCGTGTCGCCGTCATTAGGGTTTCGTATTGGCCAAGTTAATCTTGCGACGGCGTCACCTTATGCTTGTGACGCCGTCCTCTTTAGCTTCTGACGCCGTCTGGATTGAATCTAGGTCGTCTGAGTAGCGACGGCCTACTCTTTTAAAGCCCGACGTCGTCACTTGAAAATAGGGTTTTTGGCTTCTGTATCGTCACAAAAATCCTCCGACGGCGTCGCAGATAAGCAGTGACGCCGTCCCCTTGTAATTTTGCAGCATGAGTGTCTCGATTCTTGACTTTGGCCATTTTCTTCATATATCCGCGCCTTTTCGTCCAAATAAGTACCATTACAGCAGTTTGCCTTCAAGAGACCTAAAAAGTGAAAAGGAATGATATTAAGCAATAACGGATACAAAAGTGATCAAATAAGGGCTTAAACGACCCCTCAAAAAGGTACATTTTAAAACCTTATCAAATATCCCTACACTTGGTATTTGCTTGTCCTCAAGCAAATGTGCTTTTAGCCAATTAATTTATAAGTTAGGGGTCGTGAAGCATTGGTTTGAACAGTCCACAACACATATAAGCCCCGCAAAAGTCATAACAAGCACGGAAATTACATACTAGCACCTCACATGGGGTGCTTGGATACTCACATCTCTCGGGTGTATATGAAATATAGCAAATTGGAAATGGAAGATAAACACTCATTAACGGGTCCTAGTACATAGATTACCATAGGCTTGAGAATAGATCAAACCTCCATTGCTTTGGCGTAAGCACCTAGGAAAGACTATCAAAGAGGTGTTTAAAGGGTTGTAACGTTAGGCTTAGGGTAGGGAAACAAAGGGTTTGGTGGGATAGGCTATTTAGTGGTGGCAAGTCAAAAAACTCTATGTTAAATGCATACGAAGAATGGCGTTGCTAAGCCAAGACTCGACACTCTAAACTCTAGATAACTGAAATAAACAAACATAAATTTAAAGATAGATGTAAGATGGTAGCCCGTATGTTTTATTTTTTTTTTTATTTTTTTTTGAACACTCTATTTTTTTTTTCTTTTTCTGTTTTTCTATTTTTTATTTATTTTTTTATTTTTTTTTCATACACTTTTACTCTACCATCCTCTACGGTAACATCAAAATGATAGGGATTTATAGCACATCCCTACACTTGAGTTTTTATTACTCTAACAATAATATGACCCGATTTGAAAAGATCAAAACACTTGGAGTACGTTATTACGCAAGTAAGGGAATTGGCGTTCCCTTTTAGTCATTTAAAACTTTAACTTTTCTCATGAGTCCCAATCGTCCAAAAACTGTGTACAAAGGATATGACTCGACTTAGCAACTCATGCAAGCAACTAGATAATTGAACTAAGGGTTTAGGGTGATAACAATAATGCACTAAAAGTGAGTGCATACATGGTAGGCTAAGGCGATTTGGGTGTACATTTGGGGGTGGGGTGTAAACAATGCTCTTCATTGATATTCCGGAAAAACCGAAACATCACGAGAACTGCGAAAAGGATAGGCTCTGAGGGTTTAACTAGGGGTATCGTGTACTAAAGATGAGTACAACGCAAGGGTGTGGGAGAATTACTCAACTGATGTGGAAGGAGTAATTATATTACGGGTATCAAACAAGGGTTATCCTAATGCCTCTTATCATTTAGTTACTCCTAACTACACAAGTGTAGTCTTACTAGCGATCTCGGAATGCATCACAAAACAAGTTCTAGAATCTAATATACTACCGGTTCACACTCTAAGCATTGAAAATGAATGCTTCAATTCCTACTAATCTAAGGGCGATCCTCACATTTTTGGTGGAATTTAAGTGGTAAAGGGTTTTGTGCTAGTCATATAACTTCCTATCCGTGAGACGCTTTTGTTAAGACTAATGGCCCACTCCTATATGTCATGAAAAATTTTAAATTTGGTGCCAAAATTACCCTAACCGACATTTTCTCATGGTTTATTACACAAATACAATTGGACAAAGCAAATAATCAAGGATAAGCATAGTTTCAAAGTTCCCGTTTTATTTTCCCTCCCTACACTTAAACTGAACATTGTCCTCAATGTTCCCCGAAAGTATCAAAGTTATGATAATGGAAGGTAATTAAAAACGAAAGAAACTAATACTCCCCTGATTAGCTCGGTAGGATCCGTGTGAAGTAGTGGTTAAATCCTTTCCAAGAAGAATTGTGTGCGTGAAAAGCTCCTTCCAATCTTTTGTATCTTCTTCTTGATAAATAAAACTTGCACACTTGAAGAAAACAAACAACCCAACGCATCAAACCGAACAAAGAAAAATCACAACAAGATGTATTTCCAGACTTAAATAAGATATAATGATTGTGGAATGGATGTTTGCAGATTTTCTAGAAAATTAAGACCTGAAAATTTCCAAAAATTATAAGTAGCACAGAAAACGAGAAAAAGTTAGAAGTTGTTTCTACTCCTCCTGACGCCGTCAGGTTGTGATCCTGACGCCGTCAGGTTATCATGACAGAAACTGGTCTGCGATTTTCTGGAAAAATTTTTGGAAAAAATTTTATTTTTAAAATCTGGAAAAATTTCCTGCAATAACATCCATTATGACTCGATACAAGCATTTGACTCTAACAAACACACATATATATCTTTTTCAAGAATTGTGATTCTCATGTTCACGTTCTTTTAAAACGTGTGTACTCCTCCCTACACTTATCCCTTTTGTAAAATACCTTTATATGTAATTAAGAAGAGGTTAAAGACAAAATAAAGCATTTTCACAAATTCAAACATGAGAATAAACAATCAATGAAAAGATATATGACACACAAACAAGCAAACAATTAAGCGTGGGTTGCCTCCCATGAAGCGCTTTTCTTTATTTATGAGTCTTGTAGCTAGACTCGAAGTCGTGCCCCTACGTGACTTCATTGTCGTTCTTCTTTTCTTCCACTAGGCCTTCATCATAAGGTTGTAGACGTTGTATGCTCACCGTGAATTCTCTTCCAACATCGCCTATTATGATAACTGTTTTATTTTTTAGATTAGTTTCTTTCACCGTATAAGGTCCAAACCATCTTGGCTTATTCCTTCCCCATAATGCTTTTATTCTTGATTTATACAAAAGCACCTGTTCTCCAATCAAAAATTCCTTAGGGTTCTTTTGAGTTTGTGGTATTGTGGTATAGTTATTTCCTAACTTTTTATCACGTTTCCACAATGTTGCATTTAACCCTTGAACCATGAATTCTCTAAGCCCTTTTTCCCATTCAGCCATTTTCTTCTTAACAGAATTATTGGAGACCTGCGAATGCTTATCTTTTACCTTCTCCATAATCTTCAAAGGATATCTCGGGACAATAGGTATCCTAACTTGTCCTTTTCCACTTTTGAGTATCATAATCCCTTCACCGCATTTGATGGTTGCCTTAGCGGTGGTCAGGAAAGGTGTCCCTACGATTAATGGCAGGTTTTTATCTTCCTCAATGTCTACAATTGTGAAGTCCACCGGATAGACAATATTGGCAACCTCAATTAAGACATCCTCCGCTATTCCTATGGGATAAACATATGAATGATTTGCTAAGGAAAGTCTAAGATTGGTCTTGGTCGGTTCCTCCTTAGTTAACTTATTATAGACTGACAGCGGCATAATGTTTACATCGGATCCCTGGTCGGCCAAGGCATTTAGGTTCTCTAAGTCACCTATGCTACATGGAATTACAAAGTTCCCAGAGATCTCTTGCTTCTTAGTTACTGGCTTTCTCAGAATCGACTCGTACATAGGTCCAATAGGCATGGTGTCATACTCTTCCTCTCCTATTTCACCTAAGAGGGCTTTCCTAAGAACATCATTGCACCTAAAGTTTTTCACTTGGTTAACGATTGTTTTCTTATTGATCTCATGCTTAAGGTAATGCTTGATGAATTTGGGTTCATCATCAGTCCGAGTCTCATTCTTATCCTTACTATCTTTGCTGCTCTCAGGCTCCTTCTTCTCAACTGCTCCATCCTCATTGGAAGTAATGGAAATGGCGTTAACAGACAAAGTGGGGGTGGCATGCTCATCGTTCCTCACTAGAACCTTCTCGGGAATCTTCGTCTTAGTGTACTCTTTCACTAAGTCCATCATCTCCGCCATTTTTTTCTGTGTTTCATCCCTTTGTCCATTGAAGGCTTTTAAGAGGGTGTCGATCTTGGTTGTCATCTCGCTTTGTCGCTGCTTGAAATTGGCTTCAAGTTGCGTCAATCGAGCTTCTTGAGATGACATGAATTTGGACACCATTCCCTCAAGACTAGTGGAAGTTCCGGTGTTTGGAGGATTGTTGTAGGATTTTCCTAAGTTATTTGGCTCGAGCTTAGGAGTCTCGTAGGAGCTCATTAGGAATTTGGCTTGATCTTCAAGTTCGATCGTCCTACGATTGGAAGGTTGTGAGTCAATAGGGGGCAAAGAGACTGCCTTATCAGTTTTAGACAACTCACGGGGGTCATTCCAACATTCGTTTTCATAAAGCGCAAGGTCCTCTATTGTACCCCACAATTCTTCCACGGTGAGTTTACTAAGTTTACCACCGGCCGCTTGGTCGATGGATTTCTTAGTTGAGAAGTTGACACGATCATAAAAGATTTGGACTAGAAGCCAAAGATCGATGCCGTGATGAGGGACTTTGTGGAGCAAGTCCTTAAATCGAGTCCATGCCTCGTACAGAGTTTCACCTTGACATTTTTGGAACATCAAGATGTCATTCCTAAGTTTGGCAGTTCTCTCCGGTGGAAAAAATTGGGCGAGGAAACGAGTGGTGAGATCTTCCCAGCTTGAGATGGATCCGGCGGGAAGTCGGTCAAGCCAATTACTAGCTTGGTCCCGTAGAGAGAATTGGAAGAGACGCAGATGCGTGGTCTCCCGAGTAGTAGCATCAAGGTCGATGGAATCGACAATTTTAAGGAAATCCCTAAGATGCTGATTTGGATCTTCGGAACGAAGTCCATGGAATGCACATCCGTTTTGCACCAACCGGATGGTGTCAGATCGCAGGGCCGTAGTTTGGGCTTGGTCGGGAAGCTCAATGGTGTTCCTATAGCCTAAGTGGCTTGGTCTCAAGTATTCACCAAGAGTACGGTCTCTTGGCGGGACAATGATTTGAGGGGGGTTTTCACCTTCCATGATGAAAAGTGATGGGGTTACGAACAAAGGTCACGAAGAAGGGGGATAGACTAAAAGAAAGTTAAAAATGAGAAAAAAGTTTACTTGATAGGAATCAAGCAAAGAAACCTAAACGAGGTGGACTACTAACTAGCTATTCTATTCCCCGGCAGCGGCGCCAAAAACTTGATACGCTTACACAGCGCGTTCGGGGTCAAAGGAACTTCCTTTTCGTCGAGCAAGTTTTTCAACACCCTAGGCAGTGAACCTAATCGTTGTAGTGTAGTATTAGTGTAAGCCACGGGAATTGATATCGTTCTCTAGGGGAATAGGAATGCTAGTGAGAAGTTACTACGCTAAGGTTGGGGTTGAGGAAGATTATTTTTTTTTATCTTTTTTATGTTTTTTAGAAAAGGAAAAGTACGAATCTCGGGGTTTGCATTTGGGGGGTTGGTATTTCTACCGATTACTCTACTATTATCTAATTATCTAAACTAAGGTGGTGGTAGTCTATGTCTAATTATTGTGTGCTCGTAGGATAGTTTAAAGATGTGTTTACTTAGGTTTTACTACTCCTTAATTATCTTCTATTGGTGGTTGAATTGTCACGTCCTTATTCCTAGTTGCGTTGTGTGTCTAAAGTTGTAGGGTATGCGTTTCTCCCTACTCTTTGAAGTTACCAAAGGGTCTCGTCTACAAAACCCACTAGGGATGATAAACTCTAACTCTAAGGCCTCTTTGGATAGTTTAGCTTACAACAACTCAAAGTGCTATAACCTAAGGTTCACAAAGATTAATCAAGCATTACGTACACAACGAATGACCTATCGCATTACTAGATCATTAATCAACTAAGATAAGAAACAACCAATCAATATTCAATAATTAAGTTTCATATTCCCTAAGCAAACACACAAGTAAATTAGCCGGACATGGAGAACATGCAAGCATACACACAAATAATTGAAGACATAATTAAATTAATGAAGTAAACAACTTATCTTGGTGTAAGATAGGGTTTAGAACCCTAAAATACGACCTTGGTTCGGTTTAGGTTTTACTCCCAAAGTTTACCCAAAAGACTCCTCTCTAAAACTGAAAAAATTCGGATTCTATATATAAGATTACATGTGCGACGGCGTCACCTTATGATTTGTGACGCCGTCGTGTCGCCGTCATTAGGGTTTCGTATTGGCCAAGTTAATCTTGCGACGGCGTCACCTTATGCTTGTGACGCCGTCCTCTTTAGCTTCTGACGCCGTCTGGATTGAATCTAGGTCGTCTGAGTAGCGACGGCCTACTCTTTTAAAGCCCGACGTCGTCACTTGAAAATAGGGTTTTTGGCTTCTGTATCGTCACAAAAATCCTCCGACGGCGTCGCAGATAAGCAGTGACGCCGTCCCCTTGTAATTTTGCAGCATGAGTGTCTCGATTCTTGACTTTGGCCATTTTCTTCATATATCCGCGCCTTTTCGTCCAAATAAGTACCATTACAGCAGTTTGCCTTTAAGAGACCTAAAAAGTGAAAAGGAACGATATTAAGCAATAACGGATACAAAAGTGATCAAATAAGGGCTTAAACGACCCCTCAAAAAGATACATTTTAAAACCTTATCACTACTCGTAACAAAACCCTAGTTTTACTCGTAAGCTCTAAAGTCTACGCCTAAGCAGTTTGTTACGCGTAAGCTTCTCATCATTTGATCTTCAGTGCTGTTGGCTTACTCAGTGTTTTCTTGCTTGAATAAGCCTGAAAACGCTTCGACTTTGGATATCTTTTACACTGGTATAAGTGTAATGGATTTTTGGACAAAACCCTAGTTTTACGCCTAAGTCTAATTCTTACGCGTAGAATACTTTTGTCTAAGCCTTTCCTACGCATAAGCTTGTCTTACACTTAAGGAAGTATTACGCATAAGCATTCTAATCCTAAGTCTTTGGCTTACACAGTTTACGCGTAAGCTTTCACTACGCGTAAGTTCTCTTTTACACGTAAGTTGGGTATTACGCATAAAACACTTTCTACGCATAAGCTGGTTCTACGCTTAAAGTTACTTCATCAACAAAGTTTCATTCGACTACAAAGATCCATCATCAACACAAGTTTCAAGATGTCTCAACAACCATACTCAAGCTACTTTCCTCATGAGTATCCTCAAGAACAACAACAACAATTCTATCAACAATATCCTCCACCATCTCCACAATAATTACAACAATTTCAACACTTTCCTCAAGGAGCAAATCCTCTTCCACCACAAATGGCTCCACCAAACCCTCGTCAACAAGTACAACATTATACATACTTTCAAAATCAGTATCCCGCCAAGTATGCTATGAATGTTTCAACAGCAAAGGAACCCTCTTGGTTTGCAAAGATGTGTGAAGCTTTAAGTAGCCAACAGTCCATTCATGAGGCTGGATCCCTTGACAGACCTCCAATGCTCACTCCCAGAAACTATGATCAATGGGTGATACGGTTCTTTAGGTTTTGTGATCTCAAGAAGCCTAATGGTAAGTTTTTGAAGAAGGTCATCCTTGAAGGTCCTTTTCAGATACCTACTATCATTGTACCAGAGATCCGACTGCCAATCCACCAAGAGAAGATATCACCAACGTTGTCGGTCTTGATCAACTTACTACTGTTAAACTTCTTCACTTAGAAGCTGATGAAATTTCAATGCAATATATCCTTTTGGGATAACTTAATCTGATTCTTCATAGTGTTGATGCTCAGAAGACTGCTAAAGCAATGTGGGAGCACATTCATCTTCTTATGGAAGGCACTGAACTCAATTAAGAAGATTTAGAATCTAAAATCTACTTAGCATATGAACACTTCATGATTGAACCAGGGGAGACATTAGAGTGGTATCATCATCGGTTCTCAGATATCATCAATAACTTGGATAAACATAATATCATTATGCCAAGGATTGCAATCAATACAAAGTTCCTGAGCTGTCTTGGTCCTGATTGGGAGAAGTATGTTATATTCATCCGTCAAGCGAAGAATCTTCATCAAGCTACATAGGGACTGTTGTATGATTATTTGAAGCACCACCAAAAGGAAGTTGACAAAGAAAGGATAATCCGTGGGGTCCCTGCTTCACCTTCACTCCCGGATAATCAAACTCTTGCTTTATGGGCTCAAGCATGTTATCCTCAATTCCCGACCTTGCAAACTGTCTTCACAAACCCTCCACAACCAACTGCTCAGATTACACCATATGATCCATCACAGCAACGATCACAAGAAACTCAATTGGTTCCATACAACAACAACAATGATCAAGCACTTTACAGTGAATCTAATGAGAATGCAGAAGCTTTCGATGCATTACAACAAGGATTTGTCATGATTGCTAGAGCCTTCGGTCGATATTCTAACAAATCCAACAATCGCATTCGCACCTCGTCAAATACAAGGAATCAAGCTGTTGTTAACAATGGAAGGGTTGAGGTTCAGAATCAAGGAAATGGTCGTCAGGTGAGTAGTGGTCAAGGGTTTAATGTCAATGGAATGAATAACATGGGTCCTCCACAACGGGTTCAAGTGGTTGATCAGGGAAATGCTCAGACTGGGGTTAATGGTCTTCGATGCTATAACTGCAATGAGAAGGGTCATCTGGCTAATGCATGCCCAAAGCTGAGGACAATAGGCAACGCTTATCACAAAAAGGCTTTACTCTTGGCTCTCAAGGATGAAGCTGGTGGAACTCTTACCAATAAGGAATAGAGCTTCATGGCAAATGCAGACTCTGATGATGACATGGAGTCTTGCAAGCTAATGCTGCTGTGATGTTAATGGTAAACATGCAAGAACTCCACATGAGTGACACAGGCCCAGTGTATGACACTGACGGCTTGTCTCAGGTACCGGATCAAAATATACTTATTACTGATCTGATATCTCCGCCAACATCTGCATCCGATGAGGCTCCGAGTGTTCAACATGAACGTTCAACATCTCATCCTGATGATAATCAAATGGACCCCGTATTTATATTTGACGATCAAGATGACCTTATGGTTAATATTGATAATCAAGTTGACTCTATGGTTATATTTGAGGATCTAAATAATGATCATGCTGAGACTCACGTTGAACAAACTGAACCTTTGTCTAATCCAAATATTGAGCTCATGACCAACTTAATTAAGACCACCCAATCTCAAATGGAAAACTGCACTGACATCAATAAGAAATTGCAAGATAAAATTGCACTGTTGACTAAGGATAATGAATGCTATAAATTCCAACTCAACATTTTTCAAACTAAAGAGAAACGTGAAAAAGGTTTTGAAGTCGCATTTGCTAAATCTTACCAAAATGAAAAATCTTTGGAAAAACAGATCTGTGATCTAGTTGCATCCAAGAATGCTTTGTTGTCTCAAATAGAACAATTGAAATTTGATCATAAACAAAAACTTAATGCTCTCACTTCGGAAACTTAACAATCCAAGTCTGAGTTGTTAACTTGTCAAAAACAGTTTTGTGAGTACAAAAAGCATTCGAGGAAACAAATAGATGACTATCTTGAGGAAATTGTCGACTTACAAAACATAATCAAAGAGTTTCAAAATGTTGTTTATAAACATGGTGAGTCAATCACAATAATTCAAAAGTTTTCTTTTAAACCAAATCCAAATGGATATGGACCAATTCTTGCTGATTACAAACCACGTTTTTCAAATAGAGCATTCAAAACAAATCCTAAGTTTACAGTGCAGAACATATAATTGATGACTCAATCATGAGTGTTTTTTAATATAATCGTATGGAGGAATTAGATGCAGAAGACGAGAGTCGGTCAAAATTGGAAAATGTTGTTTATTGCAAACCATTTAACTATTCAAAAGCCATAACTTTCGTCACACAACATGATAATTCTAACACACCTTGGGTTATCACACCAACTCTAGAGTCCTCTTCTAATGATGGTTCCCGACCCAATGTTGGACAAATTAATGGTCCTTTACCTTCTTTTAGTGAAATAAAACCATTAGCTGAACGATGTCAGGTTCTAAAGTACTTTGAAACTTTCATGTCTGACATCAAACTTTTGGAACATGCGATTGAAGTTAATTCTGAAATCAAAGCTGAACATTTTCAATCGCCATTTGCGCGACAACAAAGGGATATTTTTCAGAAAGGGCTTTTACCACATGTCTGAAATCTTAAAATGTGTGCAATATATTGGGAACAGGATCTTCAGAAGGAGATTGGTCTTATGAAAAAAGTTTTTGAGCAAACCGAAACATCGATTTCAAATACTAAACGTAAAAAGAAAATGTTACGAAATCATGTTGACCGACTCTTGGAAGATGTTATCTGTGCTGATACCATAAATGTTGTGTTATTACATACTGTTGCATATGCATTTGATTATATTGATGTTGACTCTGTTGATAATGTTGAGAATACCGATAATGTGTCACAAATCAAGTCTTTAAAAATTGAAAATGAGTGATTGTTAAATGAGCTTTCCAATGCAAAACGTCATCTTCAATGGTGTCAAAAAGATCGTCAAAATAGAGAACTTGCTTTGCAAAACAAAATCAACCAGTTGCGTTCGAAATTTCTTAATCCAAAAATAGAACAACTGGATGATGCAAACGTGTCTTTAAAGTGTCAAATTTCAAAATATGAACAAGAAATTGACAAAGTCAAAACTGAATATGGTGTCTTATATGATTTACTCAAAAAGACTCATGCTCAAGCATCAAAAGATGCTGATAATCATCTTGCATATACCAAAGAAGTTTTACGAAATAATGGAAACACTCGCTCTGAAAACCAAGATTTGTTACACACTATCCATAACTTAAAATCGGAGTTGGTAAAAATTAAACAAGATAGGATTAGTCACACACATGTACTTGACCCAGGATTGCTTAAAATTGACACTAGAATGCCTAATGACAAACCGCAAGATACTAATGTGCTTCCTTCCACTGAAACAGGAATAGTTGCCTCTTTTCCCAACGTTAGCACTTCACAGCATAAGAGCAAATCCAAGAAGTAGGAAGTTGCAACGTAAGAGAAGAACAATAAAGACCTCTGAAGTAGAAGAACACCTTAGGACTTTGAATAAAACTCATGTTTCACCCACTTTAGACATTGCGTTAGCCAAATGTAATAGCCAAAGTGATGTAACGAATGCTGAATCTTTAAGTACTTTGAATGTTTTGTTTGAAGCATCCTGTGTTGGTTGTCGTAAAAGCATGTTTTCTAGTTGTCATGATAAATGTGTTGCTAATGCTATCTTATCTCGTAAGCAGAACAATAGAAAATAGAATACCTCTAGGCCCACTAATGCTTCTAAGTCTGTGCTAGGTAAACCGCCTTCTAGTGTTTCTGCAGATATCATTGATGTACCCATAGAACCCACTTCACCTCCTAGGAAGAAAATATCATCTAGTGCATTCACTAAGACCAAAGAACAAACTAGTTGGACTTGGCAGAGATGGTTACAAAATACACCTGGATTTAAATGGATTCCTAAAATCATAAACATGTGTGTTTCAACTGTAATTATACCGGAACCCTCTAACTCTTCGGGTTCCACCTCTAGTTCTATTCCACCTGTGTCGTCTATGTGTAATGCAGGTGATACAGATCATCCTTTATATTGTTGATAGCAGATGTTCCCGGCACATGACAGGCAATCTTAAACTTTTATCAAACTTTATCTCAAAGTTCATCGACACTGTCGGGTTCGGGAATGATCACTTCGCAACTATCATGGGCTACGGAGACTACATCAATGGGAACATCGAAATTAACAGGGTTTATTATGCGGAAGGTCTCGGTCACAATCTATTTTCAGTCGGTCAGTTTTGTGATGGTGATTTGGAAGTTGCTTGTAGGGAGAAAACTTGTTTCATTCGTGATCTACAAGGAAACGATCTTATGTCTGGAAACCGCACATCAAGCCTTTACACAATTTCAATGCAAGACATGACTGCTTCATCTCCCATCTGTCTACTTTCAAAGGAAACATCTACAAAATCTTGGCTATGACACCGTCGTCTCTCACACTTAAACTTTCAAACCATAACCAATCTTGCACGATATAAACTCGTTGAAGGTCTCCCAAGATTTCGGTATTCTAAAGATCATCTATGCTCAGCTTGTGAACAAGGGAAAATCACTCGTTCTTACGTTCCTTCAAAGGTGGAACACAGCTCCCAACATGTGCTTCATCTTCTTCACATGGATTTGTGTGGCCCGATGCGTGTGCAGACGATTAATGGCAAACGCTACATTTTGGTAATTATCGATGACTACTCAAGATGGACTTGGGTTTATTTTCTTCAAAGTAAATATCAAACTCCACAGATGATCATCACCTTTCTCACAAAAATTCAAGTTCAGCTCTGGAACACAGTCAGAAAAATCAGAACAGACAAAGGAACTTAATTTGTGAACCAAACTCTTTGTGCATACTATGAGAAAGTGGGAATTGAGCATCAAACATCAATTGCACGGACACCAGAAAAAATGGAGTTGTTAAAAGATGAAACTGTACGTTAGTGGAAGCTGCAAGAACGATGTTGATAAATGAAAAACTTCCAGATTACTTGTGGGCTGAAGCCATGTCAACTGCATGCTACACTCAGAACCGTTCAATGATTACCAAACGACACAACAAAACACCTTATGAGCTTATCCACAACCACAAACTGAATCTAAAACACTTTCATGTATTCGGTTCTCTTTGTTACCCAAATAATGATCGTGATGACTTTGGTAAGCTCAAGGCTAAACCTGACATTGGAGTCTTTGTTGGATACTGTGAAAACTCTAAGGGATACCGGATATGGAATCGTCATACAAAGGAGATTATGGAAACGATTCATGCCAATTTCGATGAGCTTACAGAAATGGCTTTTGAGCAAAACAACTTGGAACCCGGTCATAACCGTCTAAACTTTCCCCAAACCCCATCATCAGCTGAACCAAGCCTACAGCTTACTCGTCGTCAAATGGAACAGCTATTTGCTCCTCTGTTTAGTGATGATATTGATCAACGTGCTCTAGATGTATCAAATGTTTCCGCTGTTCAACCTGATAATACTTCAATTCCTGATACACCTGAAACAACAACAACTGTTGAAGAAGCACCTCCAATTGACTCTACAACAACAGCCGAACAAACCGCATCCAATGACGCTAAAACAGCTGATGATCTTATGAACCATGAAGTACCTACACCTACAGATTATGATCCAAATGCGTTCTTTAATCCGTTTGCTAATGAAACTGCAACTTCTGATGTTGCGGAATCATCCACAAGCCATTTGAATCCTCCTAATCTGCACAATGTATATCAACATCAACCATCCACACATCGTTGGACTAAAGACCATCCTCTTGTGAACATCATTGGAAACCCGAATCAACCAGTCGTAGCATTAATGAACTTACCGTTTACCAATCTGAACCTAAAAACATTAAAAAAGCAATGACTTATGATAACTGGATTGAATCCATGCAAGAAGAACTTAATCAGTTTAAACGTCTTGAAGTATGGGAATTGGTTGAAAAACCAACAGGAGTCTATGTTATTGGTCTTAAATGGATTTGGAAAAACAAGTTGGATGCTGAAGGTACGGTTATCCGAAATAATTCACGTCTGGTGGCTAAGGGTTATAGACAAGAAGAGGGGATTGACTTCGAGGAATCATTCGCACCGGTTGCTAGACTTGAGGCTGTACGGATTTTTCTGGTATTCGCGGCTCACATGCACATCACGGTCTATCATATGGATGTCAAAACCGCTTTTCTGAATGGTAAACTGAAGGAAACGGTATATGTTAGTCAGCCGGAAGGATTTGTTGATCCAGAGTTCCCGAATCACGTCTTCAAACTGAAAAAGGCCCTATACGGTCTCAAAAAAGCCCCTCGGGCGTGGTATGATAAGTTATCATCCTTTCTCATTGCCAATAATTTCACTAAAGGATCGGTCGACCTAACACTTTTCATTCAATATCATGGGGCTTACATTTTAATCGTTCAAATCTATGTGGATGACATCATTTATGGGTCAACACATAAAATGTTAGGAATCAGAAAATTCAGTCATTAAAGTGTCGGTCACCTCAAGTATATGTAATCATTAGAAAGCTCGTAGTCGTAGTTATTTAATGTTAGTAAGTAGTTAGTTAAGTAAAACCGTGGAGGACGGACGGGTCTTTACCCACTGTATGCCTGATCCACAGCCCGTAGGTGGCGATTATGCGTAAGACTATAAATACTCTCTACCTCCCAAAGGTAGAGAGTTCGAGCTCATAATAATATTTTCACTTTCTCTCACTAAGTTCCCAAACCTCCAACTCTTTCTCTCTCTAAAAACATTAAGTTGTACGCCTAGTTTGATCATGGTATGATGTGTTTGTGAAATCCAATATGTTACACTTGGTATCAAGAGCCATGGTTTGATCATCTCTCTTACATATCCTTGGATTTCTAGTGGTTTTATATGGTTTTTGGGTTTGAAAAAGTTTAGTGGTTTTTGCATCATTTGGATCATTTCTTGTGTTAAAGTTTGAATTTTGTATGTACTTTTGTGTTTAGAATCATTGTAAGTGCTTGGGTTTTGATTTGGAAAGCTTGAATCACTGTGGTTGAGCTTGTTTTGGATTGAAAAGTGTGGTTTTGAAGTTTATTCATCTTAACGACTTGAGTCTCGGAGTGATATTCATCGTAGCGACTTGCTTTAGTAATTTCCAGCGAGTTGTAGTTTAAGTCGTAGCGACTTGATCTTAGCGACTTGTCTATTGAGACAAGCCGACAAACAGTACAAGTTAGTGGACGTTCCACTTCGGCTAGCGACTTGGTTGGGTTAGCGACTTGTTTCTATTATTTCTAGCGACTTGTCTTTATAGTTACTATCGAGTTGTTCTTAGCGACTTGATCTCATCGACTTGTTCTTTAGCGACTTGTCAGCTTAGCGATTTGTTGAGGTAGCGACTTGTGTTTAGCGACTTGATTCACAACGACTTGAGTCTTTAGCGAGTTGTTATTGAGCGACTTGTATTTAGCGACTTGGCTCACAACGAGTTGTTCTTTAGCGACTTGTCTGCCTAGCGATTTGGTGCTTTAGCGACTTGCACTTAGCGACTTGGTGACTTAGCGACTTGTCTCAAGGGTTATAGCAACTTGGTAGATTTTTGTTTCCAATACGGTTTTTTCTTGATTTAGTAAAATCCTATGAAAGAATCTATTTCCCGGTTTAATCATAGAGTTATAAAATCCTGTGAAATCTGTAAACATGTCTACCAACGTGCCTACAATCATCTCTACTGTAGCTGAGGACGTTCAAGCAGCTGGTTCTGACACTCGTCCACCCATGCTTGACAGAACTGACTACGACTCATGGGCTCAACGAATCAGACTGTATTGTCTAGGAAAGGAAAATGGAGTCAACATTCTGAAGTCAATTGATGAAGGACCTTATCAGATTGAGACTACCAGAGACATAATTGATACTGCTGCAGATGGAACAATGATCTTTGGATTGGACAGACCAAAGACGTATGATGAGCTTAGTGATAAGGAGAAAAAGAGATTCGATGCTGATATCAGGGCTTCAAACATTATACTTCAGGGTCTTCCAAAAGATATCTACAAGCTTATCAATCATAACACTGAAGCCAAGGAGGTTTGGGATAATGTCAAGATGCTTCTCTCGGGTTTTGAATTAACTAAGGAAGACAGAGAATCACAACTGTATGATGAATTTGAGCACTTTAAGATGAAGCCAGAAGAAAGTGTATATGAGTATTACGTGAGATTCCACAAGCTTATGAATGATATGAGGAATATCAAAATGACCATGCCAAATATTCAGCTGAATTCAAAGTTTGTGAACAACATGAATCCCGAATGGCATAAATTTTTCACATCTGTGAAGCTAACCAAAGGATTGAAGAACACCAACTATGAGCAACTGTATGCATTCCTTCTTCAGAATGAGAGACATGCTATGTTTGAACGAAGGATTCTTGAACAGTTCAAAACTAAACAAGGAGAAACAAGTTCTTCAAATGATTCAAGAGCCTTTTACACCAATATTGGAATTACCACCAAAGCTTCACAAGTCATACCCACGGGTAATGGTAATTACAAACTCATCCCTGATCCAGCATATAAGCCTCCAGACTCGAACACATTCATGGAAAACTTCATCAATCAACTGTCTCTCATGGTTAGTCAAAATATGAATTCCACCCCACACAACAACAATAACCTCAGAACTGCATCCAATCCACACAATCAAGCTACTGTCAGAGATGGAAAAGTTATGGTGCAACCGGTTCAAGGAAGGCAATATGAACAGGGAAGAGGTGGAGTAGGTGGAGGTTATGTTGCAAATCAGAATCAGGGAAGGGATGGAAATCAAGGTCAAGAAAAGCCAATTAAGTGCTACAACTGTGGTGGTTATGGACATATAGCAAGGAACTGCACATCTCCAAAACGTCCTCAAAATGCAAAGTACTTCAGAGACAAGATGTTACTTGTGCAAGCTCAGGATAATGGTGATGTTTTGGATGAAGAGGAGTTGTTGTTTCTTGCTGAGGGAAATGCCAAGACATATGATGCAGATGTGGATGAGCAGGCAATTCAGGAGATAGGTCATAATCATCATAATGCCTTTCAAGTCGTTGACTGTGATGCATACGACTCTGACGTCGATGATGAACCTACTGCACAGACAATTTTCATGGCTAGCATTTCTCCAATGGTCTCTCCAAAGGTCTCATCATCACAGCAAGCTGGTCCATCCAAAGAATCAATCATCTCAGATGTATTAAAACTATATGATGATGTTGATCAGCAAAAGATGCATGATAAAGTGCAATCACAGGAAACTTGTGACTCAGATATTGCTAATATGGGTAATAATAATATTGTCCCATATGATCAATATGTGATCCAAAGTGAGAGTGTGATTGAACCAAGTGATGCATCTTCTGCAGTCAATGATGACTATGTTTTTGATGAATACACTGCATGTGCCCCTGATGACTCTGGTATCTCTGAACTGAATGCCTATAATGAACAAGTTGTTATTTATGAACAACGTGCTAAGTTTGAGTTAACTACTCGTGAGCAAGAGTTGGATAACCAAATGCGTACAATTATTAGAAAAAGTAATTTTAGAGAAGAAGTGTTAAAACAAGAGTTAAACTCCTTACAAGAAAAGCTTTCTAAAACTGTTAAGCAAAAGCAAGAGCTTCAAGAAAATGTTAAAGTGCTTAAACAAGAATTTAACGCTAAGGAATCAAAACTTTTGAATGACTTTTCTAATCTAAAAACTTTGAAAAACAAGGTTGAAAATAAGTGGTACGTACAAGGGAACACCATTCAGACTCCTCACATGGTCACTAAGCATAGAGTTTTAAGCGATAAGCATAGTATTCCCCTTATTAAGAAACCCAACCCTGAGTATGGTAAGAAAGCAAAAGAAGCTCAGAAGGTAATCTATGATGGCTATGAAATCCTTAAACCTAGGCAGAAACCTAGTTGCGCTGAGGGCAATGAGGAAGATAAGCCGTTAGAAGAGGTTACTAGGAAGAAATTGGATGAAAAACTTAAGAGTCCCTCATGCATAGAAAACAACATCAGTTTTAAAACACCAAACTATGCTAAGGATAATTGGATTGAATTTAACAAGTTTAGACCTCAAACACAGCTGACCCCTGAACAAGTGTTCTAGAAAAAGGATATGGACATGAAAAAAGCTGATGAATTTGTTGCACATAATCCCCCATGTAGGAGAATGGTTCCTGCCACTATATATCCCCCCAATACACCAATGCATTTAGTTCCTAGATCTATTCCCACTAAGAGCAAAACCTTAATCAGTCAGTATGTTATCTATCAGTTATTTGTTGATTTTGAGAAAACATGTAAGAAAAGGATCACACCCACTGGGATAATTGAAGGGGAAAGAGGTTTTGAGCAAACTAAAGAATGCTATTTAACTAAGGTCATGCCCTTCTTTAAACAATTAAAAGATCAATTTGAGAGTCTTAAAAAGGGGATGGATTCAGATATTAAAGAAATGGAAAAGGAATTTGATGCAATGATAGTTGAGGTCAATGACTATGAGCGTGAATTAAAATACAATGAGATTGAGAGGAAAAACTTGCATACCTTAAATGAGAATCTGATTTCTAAATGTATCACTCAAGATGTGTTTTACACTGCCACGAATTTTTCAATTAATCCATCCCAATTTCATGAATTATCTATTGCTCTGAAAGTCTCTGTTAGTGCAAATATTACGATATTTAATCTATACAGTCTCGTTTGTTTTGATTGATGACAAACATGTAACTTGTAATACATAACGTAAAATGTACAAGTTACTTGTAATCACACGTTGTCTCAACATACATTCAACACCTCTCGATGTCTCAAGTCCTCGTATGTTACAACACAGGTTCGTACATGTTTGTTATGTGGCATTATGATCAAACCCATTAACAAATCATTTAGAATGTTTAAAATACGTTTAGAGTCACTAAGTATTTTAATAGGTTAACCATTCTATTTCGAACCTCATTTTACATTTTGCATTCACAAGTATTTCATACAAATACTAAAGTTTACTTACACTTGACAAAATATATTTTATTTTGACAAGCACTCTTTTACAAAAGGTAACTAGACATTTTATTAACTAGTTACATAATACATTTTACAAGTTTACCTTGATAAACTTTTTAATCTAAAAATGGAAATACATGTTACATCATGTCATGCATCATCTTTGAAATCCTTGGAAGATCACTTAAATATTTTGGTTAGATTGATACTCAATAAATCAAATGTGATCTTAGTAAGATTTGGTAATATCTTACAAAGATTTGAAGAAAGATTTTTTAGATTTTATGTCAGGTACCCACGGTACCAAATTGTATAAAGGACGGAACCCTTTTAAGGGGTCCGTGGTCCGTGGACGCTCCTGTCCACTTTTGGCTATAAATAGAAGCCCATTGTTTTCCCATTTCTTTACCACTTCAAAGCACATCTTCTCCACCTTCTTGCATACATTTAGATCAATCATTAACAATGTAGTAACACACATTAAACACCCTAATGATCATGATCATAATGCTTCTAACATTCATCTTTGTTGTAAGCATACTCTTTGATCAACCAAGGAAATCTTGGAGATCTAGCCATCCCCACTCACCACAAGTTGAAGATCTATCACAAGAAGTTTAGGGAACTTGTGATCTTCATCATGAAGGCTTCCTATCAATGGAAGTTCATACAGAAGTAGTTATTCATATCCATTAGACATTTGTGTCATGGATCATTAGTGTAAACATCATTGCATCATAACAACACTTTCACCAAACTAGATTAGATGGTTTATGTGTTTGTGCCATAAAACACAAGGTTTATTATGTTGGGCCATAAAACATATTGGGAGTGGTTGTACCCTTGTAAAAGAACTCGACATCTAGCTTAGTGTCGGAAATATTGTATAGGCGACGTTAGGTTGGTTCTACCTCGAACTAGAACTCGGTATTTAGCTTTGTACCGGAAAAAGTGTAAGCGACGATTGTAAGGTTTTCTCCGCCGAGAAGGGAGCTTGTTGATTTAGTGAAGTAACTCTCGAGTTGGGTACTCGGGGAGTGGAGTAGGGCGGAAAGGAGATCCGTGACCGAACCACTATAAATCCTCGTGTTCGGTTTGCACTTTCCTTTCTTTATCTCTTTACTTTTATACTTGCACTATACTATTGTTTGTGATGTGGTTTGATGTTCATGATTGTGTGACAACTTGGTTTACCATGCTTTATATTAGTCACAAACAATAATTGGTACTTTCATATTATAACAAGCTTAATAAGCGATTTGATACTAAAGATCTAAAGTTTTTAAACGGTAACGTATTCACCCCCCTCTACGTTTCCACAGTCTCCCATGATCGTTTCATTGAGCTTGAGAAAACCAACTCTAAATTGCATGAGAAAGTTGAACAGGATGATCATGATAACTTGGTGAAACAGTTTTCTAAATTGGAAGTTGAGCATCTTGCTTTGCAATTAAAATATCAACATCTAAAAGAAAATGTTAAAACCTCAAATGTCAAGACATCCTTGGATGCTCCTGAATTTGATGCAGTTTTTGAAATTAGCAAACGTGATGAACAGATTCGAGCTCATTGTAACACGATCAGAAAAATGAGAACCCAAATTGCACAATTAAAGGGTGAAAAGAACAATGTGACTAGCTCCCAAATGCCTCCTCCTTTAGATTCTTAGTATTCTTAAACTTTTCATCTTCAAAACTTGGTTAATGTTTTACAAAAGGAAAATGAGAGTTTTCTAGAAGAAAATGAAAAAGTTAAACTACACTTTAAAGAGTTATATGATTCAATGAAAGTCACTCATGACAAGAACAACGAAAAAATAACGTCTTTACAAAAGGAAATTGAGAATCTGAAGAGTTAGGAAAAAGGGAAAATGCCACTTGTCTTCAATGAGAATGTTGCATCGAAGTCATCTACAGACTGCAAATATACTGTGACTGTTAAATACATTCCTCCTCATCTTAGGAATAACGAACTTGTATTTCATAATTATCTTGCTCGCCTTAAGGATAGTCTTGAATGTCTCCGTGAGATTGTGGAAGAGGACTTCATAAATAAGCCACTTGATAGTGAAATTAGGTTTGCTTGCATTCAGGCCTAACGATCTCAGGAGATGTTAGAATGTTTAATAGCAACATGTCCTAAATCCTTAGGTGCGAAAGGTAAAGCTGTGATGCCTTGCTCGATGCCTTGTGATAAGTATGCAACTCATTCCATGCCCAGTACTAAGCAAGTAAACTCTAGAGTGGCTTCAAGTAGTTCAGATCCCTAAACTTCTAATTCAGGAATGCAAAAAGTAGCAAAACCAACTAATGTTCCAATTCCCTCTACAGGAGTAAGAAGTGACACCAAAGCAAGCGGGTCAAAGCCTCAAGGCAACACAAAGAATGATAGGACCTTGCATGCTAGGAATGTTCAGTGGAAGAGAGTATAAGATCACCTTAGGGAGAATTTGAATAAAACGAATCGTGTTGATTCTAGTGTTAGCTCTAAGCGTACTGTAATTAATGCGAATTCTGCTACTTTTGGCAAAACATGTAATGATGACTGCGTGGTTTCTGTTACAAATATTGAATGTGGTGTGAATGATTTGATTAATGCTGTTAAATTCCCTATTAAGATTGTTAATGCAAATAATCAAGCTAAGAAGGCTAGAAAGCAATGGTGGAAGAAGGTTAGGAAACATTGGAAACCCACAGGAAGGAAATTTAGTAACATAGGTTATCAGTGGATACCTACTGGACGAAAATTGAATCTTAATAATATGTGCCCTAAATTATCTAGATCAATGCCCAATAGAAAATGGATGCCTACTGGTAGAACTATTCCCTTTAGAAGTGAACATACTTTGAATAGGTCAAATACGGACACTAGCATTGCATCTATCCCTGATGATTCCATTGTTTCTACTTCTGATGTGGGTGGTCCAATCATTGTTACTAACCGAATGGAACCCATTCTTGCATGGGGATCCCAATTATCCAGTTATCCATTCTTGTCTGTGTTCAACTGCAGATCGTTCAAATCGTTTTGTAGTACCTGGACTCAGGCTGTTCCAAGCATATGACTGGAGACCGGTCGCGGCTCATGAACTTCGTGAGTAAATTCATCGGGACTGTTAGAGTCGGGAACGATCATTTTGGTGCAATCATGGGTTATGGAGACTATGTTGTAGGTAATAATGTTATCTCCAGGGTATATTACGTTGAAGGTCTTGGTCATAACTTATTCTCTGTCTGTCATTTCTATGATTCTGATCTAGAAGTGGCCTTCAGAAAACATACTTGTTTCGTTTAAGAACTTGAAGGTAGAGAACTTTTAAGAGGAACACGTGGTTCAAACCTATACACCATCTCTATCGAAAATATGATGAAGTCTTCTCCAATTTGCTTGTTGTCAAAGGCTTCGAAAAAAAATTCATGGTTATGGCATCGTCGTCTTAATCACTTGAACTTCGGCACCATAAATGATCTCTCCAGAAAGGACTTAGTTATAGGCTCACCTAGACTAAAGTATGAAAAGGATCATCTTTGTTCAGCATGCCAATTGGGAAAAAGCAAGAAGTATGCCTACAAACCCAAACCTACAAACTCAGTTATGGAAGTTCTTCATACCATTCACATGGATTTATGTGGACCCATGAGAGTGCAGAACATTTAAGGGAAGAAATATGTGTTAGTTGTGGTTGATGATTATTCTCGATTTACATTGGTTAAGTTCTTGAGAACAAAGGATGAAACTCCAGATATCGTCATCAAACTTATCATACAGCTGCAGGTTCGACTTAACAAAACTGTCAGAATCATCCGAACAGACAATGGAACTGAGTTTGTTAATAAACAACTTAGTGAGTTTTATGAAAGTGTTGGAATCAGTCATCAAAGAAGTGTTCCACGAACTCCTCAACAGAACGGTGTAGTTGAAAGACGAAATAGAACTCTTGTGGAAGCCGCTAGAACAATACTGATTTACTCAAATGTTCCAATGTTTCTCTGGGCTGAAGCCATTGCCACTGCATGCTATACTCAAAATCGATCCCTTATTCACACTTCTCATGGAAAAAATCCATATGAACTTGTCCACAATCAAAAACCTAATCTTTCATTCCTTCGTGTGGTTGGTGCATTGTGTTATCCAACTAATAAGGGCCAAGACTTAGGCAAACTTAAAGCTAAAGCGGACATTGGAATATTTGTAGGATATGCACCAAGCAGAAAAGGATACCGAATCTACAACAAAAGAACCAGAAATATCATGGAAACAATTCACGTTACGTTCGATGAGCTGACCGGTCCAATGGCTCCAGGATAACCCAGTTCTGGACCCGCATCATCAAGTAGTCCCATCAGTTCTACTCTTGTATACAATTCTTCGCCAGCAACTCCTTATGTACCTCCTTCAGAAGATGACTTGAAGAAACTATTTGATCCAATGTTTGATGAACACTATGAGCCAATTGCTAATGATCTATCAAATCCATCAATAGAGGCTACTCCTATCCCTGTCAATGAAGTTAACCCTTCAGTTTCTATGTCGTTAAGCCAAGAAGCACCTGCTGCTGATCACTCTGTCTCATCAACAAATCATCAATCATCGAGTGTACATCATGGAATTGTTTCTGGCACCCCTGATGGAGAGAATCCCTTTGCTACTCCTGAAGATGCCCCATTTGAAAACATATTTGCTCCTAAATCATCATCTGGACCATCTTCATCAGGAGAAATCGACTCTGCTACTTCAGTTCCTCAACAACAACCACACAAACACTTTAGAAAATGGACACATGATCACCCATTGGACAACATCATTGGAAATGCCTCTCGTCCAGTATCCACTCGCAAACAACTTGCAACTGATGCCTTATGGTGCTTCTTCAACTCGAACCAAAAGATGTTAAAACTACCATGAATGAAGACAGTTGGTTCAATGCCATGCAAGAAGAAATTCATGAGTTCGATCGACTAGATGTATGGGAATTAGTACCTGCTCCTGACTATGCTATGATCATTGCTCTAAAGTGGATCTTCAAAGTAAAACTTGATGAGCATGGTGATGTTTTAAAGAACAAGGCTCGATTGGTTGCAAAAGGATACCGTCAAGAGGACGGTATTGACTTTGAAGAATCATTTGCTCCAGTTGCTCGTATCGAGGCAATCAGAATCTTCTTGGCTAATGTTGTAAGTAAGAACATGGTAGTCTATCAGATGGATGTAAAGACGGATTTTCTTAACGGAGATCTTAAAGAAGTCGTATACGTCAGCCAACCTGAAGGTTTTGTGAATCCAGAGCATCCTACTCATGTCTATCGCTTGAAGAAGGCTCTTTATGGTTTGAAGCAAGCTCGAAGGGCATGGTATGATACGCTATCAAAGTTTCTTCTATCAACTGGATTCAGCAAAGGAGCAGTTGATCCTACATTGTTCACCAGAAAGTCAGGCAAACATTTAATCCATGTTGAAATCTATGTTGATGATATTATTTTTGCCTCGACTGACCCCAAGGAATGTGACCGTTTTTCAAATGAAATGGGTTCCAATTTTCAAATGTCAATGATGGTACAAATGTCATTTTTCTTGGGATTACAAATTTCACAAAGTCCCGGAGGCATTTTTATAAATAAATCTAAATATGCTAATGAGATTTTAAAGAAATTTGGATTTGATTCTTGTGACCCTGTTGACACCCGCATGATAGAACGTACTTAGCTGGATGAGGACCACTCAGGGATCATGGTAGATCAAACAAAATATCGCAGTATGATTGGATCCCTGATGTACCACAAAGCCAGTAGACCAGACATCTTGTTCGTTGTATGCATGTGTGCTAGATATCAGGCTAAGCCTACTAAAAAGCACCTTGAAGCGGTTAAACGGGTCTTTCGGTATCTCCAAGGAACCATCAATATGGGACTTTGGTACCCGAAGGACACCGGTATGTCACTAACAGCATATGCAAATGCTGATCATGCAGGATGTCAAGATACACGTCGAAGTACGTCTGGAGGTGCTCAGTTTTTGGGCGATAAGCTTGTGAGCTGGTCTTCAAAGAAAAAAATGAGTACTTCTATATCCTCTATAGAGGCTGAATAAATAGCCATGTCATCTTGTTGTGCTCAAATCCTATGGATGAGATCCCAATTATCTGACTATGGCTTTAAATTCAACAAAATCCCTCTGTACTGTGATAATAAAAGTGCTATTGCTCTCTCATGCAACAACGTTCAACACTCAAGAGCAAAGCACATCGACATTCAACATCATTTTATCAGGGAGCAAGTGGAGAACGGTGTGGTGGAACTATATTTTGTGAGGACTGACTACCAATTAGCAGACATCTTCACCAAAGCTCTTCCTAGAGAACGTTTTGAGTTTATCCTTCCACGACTTGGTCTAAAGAGTCTACAACCAGAAACACTCAAACGTCTTCAAGAGGAAGACGAGGAGTAAAGGTCTTTCTTCATCCATCTCTTGTAAATAGTTATTCAAAAATCAAAATACAAAATTACAAATCCAACAAAAAGCAAATAGAAAAATATAAAATTTTCAAAATCCATAAAAATTAAAAAATCTTGAAAAATTCCAAAAATATTGTTATTCTGTCATGTTTTCCTTATTCGATATCATCTACGAACTTTGTGTTGACATTCAAAGAATGTCACGGGCTTTTAGATGTTCTTCGAATGTACATAATTTGTTTAAAAAAATTTTTTTTGAGAGAAAGTAAAACAGTGGCGTATTGTCATTTTCAGGCAGTAACCCGTTTTAAAAAGTAAAGAACAGAGCCATGCTTAATCTTATTTTTCAAATCTCATGCTCTGATTCTTAAAAAAAATGTTTGTCACCAAAAAGACAAATGTTTTCTTTCCAAATATTTTTCCGTCTAATGATTCTTCTGAAAAATATTTGTCATCTAATGAAAACAAAATTTCTTTGAAAATACCTCGCACTCTATTATTCTTGCAAATCATTTGTGCTCATCATCTGCCAAAATCTCTATCTCTCAATCAACAACTTGTGTCATTGATTGAGGGGGAGAATGTTTTCAATCCAATTAAAAATAGTATTTTTAAACAATTGGCACGCAAACGAGCAAGGTCTTCTTTTGGATAATCAAGATGAACAATGTTTTATACAAGTGGTTCAAGACCTTGGCTTTTGTTAAGTTTTCATTAGATAATCAATGCATGTTTAATCTTTGGAGTCTAAAGTCTCAAACTTGATCCTTATCGGTTAAATATTTCTCATAATCAAGTCACATCTCCCCACAAAAGCTTTCGAAATCAATTTAAATCTACAGAGATCACAAATCTCAAATGACTTGAAAATTGTGATCGGGGGAGAATTTGTGATTTAAATTGGATTTAAACTGATAATTCGATAAATGGTTTCACAAGTGTTTAGCAAGCTTTCCTCCCCACATGTGTCAAACGATTTCAAATTTTTCATGCACATGTTGAGGGGGAGCATTTTTTAAAAAAACCACAAAGAATTGAAACGCGATTGATTTGTCTCTAAGTGCAGGTTCCTTCTAATATGTGCAAAACTCTTTCTAACCTCGAGGCACATATTGAGGGGGAGCAAACTTATGAAAACCTCATCCTTCCCCAATATGCTCTATCTGCTTGATCTAATCAGGGAAGTGATGTTAATATCTTTTAGAAAATGGTAATCAATGAAGTTAATCCTTCCTCTTGCCTCCGTGTGCCAAATCGATTTCAAATAAATGATGCACATGTTGAGGGGGAGCTCTTTTTCTAAAAATATCAAAAACAATTCAGGTACTAAATGCTTTGATAATATATCACAAGTATCTGGATTGATTTTTTTTCAAATGGTTTTCAATTGGTCCCAATGGCAGATGAACAATACCAAATAGACCGACCAAATTTACTTGATGTATGGTGATATAAGGATGGTTAGGTTAGGTATTTCGTTCCCACGATCCGCCAGAACCGGAGGGATCTACCCAGGGACAATCCACTAGATAGTGTAGAAGTCCTTAAGTATGATGAAAAAAGGAGAAAAGTGAGATATGGGAAGAGTGCGGACTGAGATAGAGCTAGAACTGGAATAACCCCAACAAGGTTCTAGTTATGAAGTCTCGGTAAGCACTAAAGGGGTTGAAGAATGAAAAAGAATTGAATGAGAAAAGGGTGAAAACAAATAGCCCTCCAATAACTCAACCTTAGGGCAGAAACCGGGTTCAATACATATGTTATTGGTTGTTACTAAGGTAACACCGGTATTGAAGACAAGACGTCATGGACCCAGTGACGCACTGCACTACATCTTCCCAAACTACTCAAGTTCCTCTTAAAAGGACTTGTTTTATTCTCACAAGGGAACCGACATTATCTATCAACATTCTCTTAGAGATGGTTGATATTGAAGAACGAGACCCTCTCCCTAGTCTCCGGCATAGGAACCAAATATGCACAATTGAGTCTAGAGCCTCGAGATCATCAATAAATCTTATTAGGATACTGTCAATGAAGACTCTCTATTTCACACAATGTGGAAGGAGAGATTATATCTTATGAGTCCTACGCATTATCCTTGTGGTATTGCCAGAACATCTGAGTGTTATGCAAACATATTCACAATGAAGATGGAAAGCCTTCTAGAGCCAACATCAAACAAGATCTTGGTAGGTGGCATGTGAGATCTATCCAATAGATCAACCATGTGACAACTGAACAAAAACAATGGGGCGATTCAAATCTATGAATCAATCCTGGTTCAGGTTATGGATTGACGGATAACTTTGAAGAAACCGGTCGTTGGGCTTAAAAATCTTTTCTCTAGCACATCGACTGTGTATTAATACTTCAAAATTAAAAGGTGTTTCTGATTGATAATTGATTTTCGTTAAAACCTTCGTTGTATTGCAAAAACACTTTATTTTGAGCGATACACGATTGTTTCTCAAATCATTTTCATCAATCAGTGAATCTCTATTCACTGGTTCACTCACTCCGTGTTGTCTTCTTTGAGACGTTCCGGTTTGAGAACAGCTAGAACTGCTGCGAAACCCTGTCAAGGAGATTCTTCGGAATCATACCTGATCATAGGCAGTACTTTTACTGATCAACGGGGAACCATGGGCCGTGTACCTCAATTCAACGAAAGTGATCAAAGACACTTTCGTGCGCTTTATTGCTAACTGTTGTATGCAGGTACACCCGACGCTTGCAGCTGATCAGAATGGAAAGGTCAATCCATAGCCGCATGCTCACACATCACATTCATTTCAAAAGAAATCATGATTAATGCATGAATGACTCTGATATTCTCACTCCATGCTTCTGCTACGCTGCTGCAAATATCATGAATCATCTAAAGCTTCCGCTACTCTGATAAGAAGAAATCATGATCCAGAATGTGAGCATGTCGGTCCACTGTCACAACATCACATAATGTCAACACCACAATAAAAGAGTCAGAAATTTATGCAACCCGATGATCTCAAAGCTGGCTCAAAACTCATCATCACGTGGATCAGTTAAAGACCTCCACTTGAATTATCCAAACATGCAAAACATGAAGAATCAAAGACTACGAGCTACAGAGCAATGAAGTTAAACAAGAATTCAAGAACAATCTTAATGTAATACATGTTTGTATTCTGTGTAAATTGAGGTGACCTCCCTTAGGGGGAGATTGTTAGGAATCAGAAAATTCAGTCATTAAAGTGTCGGTCACCTCAAGTATATGTAATCATTAGAAAGCTCGTAGTCGTAGTTATTTAATGTTAGTAAGTAGTTAGTTAAGTAAAACCGTGGAGGACGGACGGGTCTTTACCCACTGTATGCCTGATCCACAGCCCGTAGGTAGCGATTATGTGTAAGACTATAAATACTCTCTACCTCCCAAGGTAGAGAGTTGGAGCTCATAATAATATTTTCACTTTCTCTCACTAAGTTCCCAAACCTCTAACTTTTTCTCTCTCTAAAAACCTTAAGTTGCACGCCTAGTTTAATCATGGTATGATGTGTGTGTGAAATCCAATATGTTACATTAAAAGTACTCAAATGAATTTTCAAAACTTATGAAAAAACATTTTCAAATGTCCATGATGGGTGAACTTACGTTCTTTCTCGGACTGCAAGTTCATCAATCACCCCGTGGTATTTTCCTAAGTGAGTCCAAATATGCTCTTGAAATTTTAAACAAACATGGAATGGAAAGCTGTGATACCTATGCCACACCAATGGCACATACCAAGAAACTGGATGTTGTTTTGCATAGGAAATTGGTTGACCCTACCAAATACCGAAGTATTATTGGGTCACTCATGTATCGAACAGCCAGTACACCTGATATTGTATTTGTTGTATATCTTTGCTCCCGTTATCAGTCGAGACCAACTGAAACTCACCTCTGAGGCTAAAAGAATCCTCCGATACATCAAGGGAACCATTAATTTGGGGATCGGGTATCCGAAGGCTTCTGTTTTTGAACTAATAGCTTTTTCAGAAGCTGATCATGCAGGTTGCTTAGATTCTCGGAAAAGTACTTCAGGTGCTCAACAATTTCTTGGTGATAAACTGGTGTCATGGCAATCGAAGAAGCAGGATTGTACATCGCTGTCCTCAACCGAAGCAGAATATGTAGCCATGTCGACGTGTTGTGCTCAAGTCATTTGGATGAGAACACAACTCAAAGACTATGGTCACGTATTTGAAATAATCCCGATGTACTGCGACAATCGAAGTGCTATTCCGATCTCGTGCAACTCCGTCCAACATTCGAAGTCCAAGCACATCGATCATCAATATCATTTCATAAAGGAGCACGTGGAAAAGGTGTAGCACCTCGCATTTTTAGGTTTATATTTTACTATTTTACGTTATATAAATTACTTTTAATTATTTATATAAATAATCTCAAAAATTAAATGATGTGAATTATCCTCATAACCAACACAAGACTAGGAAAAGTCTATGTGTTTAAAAATACTTTAGTTTCACCACTAGTCATAATTCATATGAATTATTGCCACTTTACCAATTATAGGTACACATTTTACCTTTAAGTAATACGCTTGCCCGTACCTACGTTATTAGGTTTTAACAACATAGAAACACCATATTAGACTTATCATACTTTTAACATACCTAGTTGGAGTATGTTGATAAGTTTTAACATTTTTGGAAGTATTACATTTTTACGTTACCCAGTTTTAAGTTTCGTGAATTAAGGGCTTAACATTAGTAATTACCGGGACCAAACTATACCCTAAAAACTAAAGATTATCAAAATACACATGCACTACCACCTCAAAAGTGAGGTGGCGTGCACACATAAACCACAAAGCCACATGGCTTCTTTTCCATACACCTCCACTCTTACTCACTCAACCTTGTCCCCCATATACCCCAAAGTCACCTCACACTCATCCATTTTACATGCAAAAATCACAAAAATCTCTTGGTCTCTCTCCCTTGGCCGTCCACTCTCAACACAAAAACACCCATACATACTTTGATTCATACTACAAAAATTACTAAGAAGATGGAGCTAGAGTTGGTTCCTACATGATCCTAGGGTTGTTTTGTTGATATCAAGGGTGAAATAAGAGCTACACAAGAAGGTTAGGGCTGAAGTAAGAAGGTTATTTCAAGGGTAATAAGGTTAGTAAGCTTGGGTTAAGAGGTTGAAGACAAGGGTTGAAGATGGAAGGAGGTTTATACTTGATTGTTCTTGTGACCATTCAGCCTAAGTCTTGTAAGAAGTTGTTTATATTTCTTGTCATTCAATATGGTTGTAATGATATTTATGATTATTTGATTTAATTTGATATAAGTAGTACATGTAATAAGGCTTGCTTGATGTTGTACATAAAATTGATGGGTAAAAACTAGTGTAGAAACTCATTAAGACAACTAGTAAGAAACCAGTAAGTTATCATGAGTTTTAACATAAAAATCATAAACTTTGTGTTAGGAATTGGAAATTCCATAAGTAAAGTGTCGGTCACCCCAGTATTATCTAGCATAAGTTAGCTCGTAGACATATCGTTTGTTACGTTATTTAGTAGTTAATTAGTTAATTAGTAGCGTAGTTTAGTTTAGAGTAACACCGTGGAGGAAGGACGGGTCTTTACCCACTGTATCCCTGATCCACAGTCCGATAGGAGGACGGTTTCATTGTAACTATAAATACCCCTTCCATCCATGGAAGGGGTGGAGCTTTTCAATCTAACATTCCATAATTTGTGAACCAAGTCTCTAGCAAGAAACTCCCTCTCATCTCTTTCTCTCTAACTATGGCAAACATGTATTTTCATCATCCAAGGCCACCCGAATCATCAACACAATAATATTTACGATCCTACAAATGGTACCAGAGCCATGGTTATTGTATTGTGTTGATTTGTTGTGGTTTTTGATTCTTGTTAGACTGTTATTGTACTTTTATTGGCGGAAAAATTCTTTTCCGATTATTATTTTGGTAAGCAGTTTGGTTTAACAAGTTTTAATATCCTGCTTTTGATAAAAACGTCATATTTGTCCATTCTGTTTTTGGGTCATATTTCCAAAACAATATCCTTGTGACTTGTTTCTTTGTGTACCATTTCTGTGAAATATATCAATAGTCAAACTGGTCGATTCTTGTGGTCAAACTGGTAATAAGATAACAGTTTTATGCTGTTTTTCTGAGTATCATTGAATCTGGTCATACTTTGAGGTCAAAATGGGTCGAAAATGTTGCATCTTTTGATATTTTTCTGGGTTTTGTATGAATATGGTCGGAAAATGGTCGGAAACATCGCTGGATTAATTTAAATGGTCAAATCTTGTTGTTTTTCATGTTAGCGAGTTGACTATTGAGTCACTTGTTGTTGTAGCGACTTGTGACAAGAAGCACTTGTCAATAGAAAAGATGTAGGAAATGAAGAAGAAGTAAGACAAAGCAGACCAAAGACCACATCGACTTATACCAAATTACCAATATACACGACCTCAACCAAAACATCATCGGTCCAAGACTACCTTACCGGAAAATGAAGACAACCAATGCAATTAAATCCAATCCGAAACTAACCTAATCCTAATCTAGACTCAACCTATACCCTCACAACGCTCCATCAACTCTCAACAACCAACCAAGACTCGACTTAACAAAGTAATAATTTAATTTCGTGATCTCAGCTCATTAATTCATGGTATATAAAGCAACATCAAGACGATTCAAGGTCTATAACACGAATTATAATCATCATCGATCACTGATTTGAAGCGTTGCTTCATTTTTATTTTCGAAAGAAAAACAAAGGTGTAATAACAAGAATGTTATTTCCTTCGTTTAATTAGTTCAAAGACACAACAATTACGAAACATTAAATTGAAAATATAAACCTACCCGAGACCTTTATCCAAAGATCTTGAAGCCATGAGTTCAATAATTGTGTTCTTCAAATCTGGTTAAAGAATACACGATGCTTGATGGGGAATATTTGTTGTGCGCTTGGTTTTTATGATGCCTGTTTTGATGAGATGGGTACCATCGTTTGGTGAGAGATGCGTTTTATCTTTAGATCTTTTTGGGAGGCGTATGTTTGAGATGGATTAGATGAGGCGTTAGGTTTAAGGTTAAGGAGGGGGTCGGATTTTTAGAGGTATGTGTGTTAGGGTTAGAGTATTTTTGGGGTAAGCAAAGTGTGACTAGTTTTTATAACCGGTTATGCATTGTATTACTCTGTTTGGTGGGCTTTTTGATTTGGATTAGGGGCTGTTAACTCACTTGGGCTTTTGGCTTCTCGATTTAATTTGGTCTTCACTTACTTGGATCTATCGTGGGTTTGTTGTTAAATTGGCACTACACCTGGGCTTCACGGGGTCACTTATAAAATAGTGCCTATCCGAATTTTTTTAACAAAATTTTTTGGATGCAAATTATTTCAATATTAGGTGTAGTACCTTTGGTATGGTATATGTTTTCACGGAGGGATACAAAATTCACTGCTTGAGCGAAAAGGTGAAAAATGACTACGAGGTTTTTATACGGTATTACTTACGAGGAATAGAAGTGACGTTTCACGGGTGAACTTATTTATCATTGAGACGATGTTTGGTTGGATGCATGTCTCAAGATAGCTTGTTGGAGCATTACTGCCACTTTAAGTGATTATAATTTGACAATCTGGTTATAACTGATCAAGAATTTAGAACAAGCAGTAAGTCACAGACTTGGGATGTTCTACTTTCTTTTCAAGTTAGTCGTATCGGGGTAATCTCCATATGTGGTCATTATTATTAGCCGTTGAATCAATGGAAGTTCAATTTCAGCAATTCCTATGAGATATTCGACGCCACAAAATGTCAATGATACTTCACAGTCTAAGCAAAATCTTTCTAAGAATCGTCAATGTCAGTCATGATTCTTTACAAGATGGTTGCTTTTGACAAGAACTTTTCGTGCAGCTGGGTGTACACGTTTATGATGCTTCCGAATGTTCGAAACCATCATGGGGGAGAAACGTGTTGTTAGGAATTAGAAATTCCATGTATTAAAGAGTCGGTCACCTCAAGTATATGTAATCGTTAGAAAGCTCGTAGTCGTAGTTATTTTATGTTAAGTAGTATTTAGTTATGTAACACCGTGGAGGACGGACGGGTCTTTACCCACTGTATGCCTGATCCATAGCCCGTAGGTGGCGTTTGTTTGTAAGAAACTATAAATACCCTCTACCTCCCAAGGTAGAGGGTTGGAGCTTCAATACTATTTTTCTTTGTTTCACATAGTTCCCAACTCTCTTCCTTTCTCTCACTAGAACTTTCTCTCTCTAAACATTGTTAACGCCCCACATGGTTATGGTTTAATGTGTTTGTGAAATCCTATATCTAACAATTGGTATCAAGAGCCATGGTTTGATCACTCATCGTTCATGCTTCTTGTTTTGGTGGATTTCATAAGGTTTTTGGGGTATTAAAGGTTTAGGAGAGTTTGATTCATTTGGATAAATTCTAGTGTTAAAGTTTGAATTTTGCTTGTACTTTTGTGTTTAGGATCATCATATGTGTTTATGTTTTGAATTGGAAGGCTTAAATCTTTGTGGTTTGGTTGTTTTTGATTGATAAAGTGGTTATTTTTGAAGTTTGTAGGAAGCGAGTTGTGTCTCGGATAGCTTTTTCTTCAAATCGAGTTGCTTTGTTATTGGATGCGAGTTGGTACATGCGACTTAGTTGTTTAGCGAGTTGATTTTTATGCGACTTGGGTTCTAAGCGAGTTGTTTCTTTAAGCGACTTAGCTATTAAGCGAGTTGTAAAGCTAGCGAGTTAATTTAAGCGACTTGGTGTTCAAGCGAGTTGATTGTGTTGCGAGTTGATACTAAAGCGAGTTGGCTATTTAGCGACTTGATTCATTAAGCGTGTTGACAGTGTTGCGAGTTGATGCTAAAGCGACTTGGCTATTTAGCGAGTTGATCCCTTAAGCAAGTTGTCTCCTTGAGCGAGTTGGGTGTTTAGCGAGTTGATAACTAAGCGAGTTGTGTGTTTTACTACTTGTCTAATTTTAGACTTGTCACTTCTTCGTGATACATTCTTACGGTTGTTCTTTTGGTTTAGTAAAATCCCGTGAAAGAATCAATTTCCCGGTTTAATCAAAGAATTGTAAAATCCCGTAGAACTTGTAATCATGGCAAACATCGTTCCTACTATTGTTTCTTCCGTAGCTGAGGACGTTCAAGCAGCAGGGTCAGATACTCGTCAACCTATGCTTGACAGAACTGACTACGACTCTTGGGCTCAAAGAATAAGATTGTACTGTCTTGGAAAGGAAAATGGAGTCAACATTCTCAAATCGATTGATGAAGGACCGTATCGGGTTGAGACTACTAGAGACAAATTGATACGTCTGAAGATGGAACAATGATCTATGGAATAGACAGACCAAAGACGTATGATGAGCTCGATGATAAGGAAATTCGATGCTGATATCACGGCTTCTAACATCGTACTTCAAGGTCTTCCAAAAGATATCTACAAGCTGATCAATCACAACACTGAAGCAAAGGCAGTGTGGGATAATGTCAAGATGCTTCTCTCAGGTTCTGAATTAACTATGGAAGACAGAGAATCATAACTCTATGATGAATTTGAGCACTTCAAGATGAAACCAGATGAGAGTGTCTATGAGTATTATGTGAGATTCCACAAACTTGTTAATGACATGAGGAACATCAGAATGACCATGCCAAACATTCAGCTGAACTCAAAGTTTGTGAACAACATAAATCCCGAATGGCACAAGTTTGTCACTTCTGTAAAGCTAACCAAAGGGTTGAAGAATACAAACTATGAGCAACTCTATGCCTTCCTCCTTCAGAATGAGAGACATGCTATGTTTGAAAAAAGGATTCTTAATCAGTTCAAAACCAACCAGGGAGAGACAAGCTCATTGAATGATTCAACTGCTTTCTACTTAAACATCGGAATCACAACCAAAGCCTCACAAGTCATACCTATGGGTAATGGTAATAACAAACTCATTCCTGATCCTATGTTCAAACAAGCTCATGCTGATGCACACGTGGGAAACTTCATTAATCAACTGGCTCTTCTGATTAGTCAAAACATGAACTCTCTTCCACACACCAACAACAATCTCAGAACTGCATCCAATCCACACAATCAAGCTACTGTCAGAGATGGGAATGTTATGGTGCAGCCAGTTCAAGAAAGGCAGTACGAACAAGCAAGAGGTGGAGCTGGTAGAGGTTATGCTGCAAATCAGAATAGGGGAAGGAATGGAAACCAGGGTCAAGAAAAGCCAATCAAATGCTACAACTATGGTGGTGAAGGACACATTGCTAGGAATTGCACATCTCCAAAACGTCCACATAATGCAGAATACTTCAGAGATAAGATGTTGCTTGTGCAAGCTCAGGATAATGGTGCAGCTTTGGATGAAGAAGAGTTGTTGTTTCTCGCTGATGGCAATGCCAAGACCAATGATGCAGATGTGGATGAGCAGCCAATTCAGGAGATAGGTCACAATCATCAGAATGCCTTTCAAGTCGCTGATTGTGATGCATACGACTCTAATGTGGATGATGGACCTACTGCACACACAATTTTTATGGCTAGCATTTCTCCAATGGTTTCTCCTAAGGTCTCATCTTCACCAAAAGCTGGCCCATCCAAAGACAAACTCATCTCAGAGGTATTAAAACTATACGATGATGCTGATGTGCAAAAGATGTATGACAAAGTACAAACAACTGAAACTAATGAATCAAATATTGAAAATATAGGGAATATCAATGTTGTCCCATATGATCAATATGTGAAACAAAGTGAAAGTGAAGTTGTACCAAGTGATGCATCTTCTGCAGTCAACAATGACTATGATTTTGATGAATACACTGCATGTGCCCCTGATGATTCTGTTATCTCTGAGCTAAATGCTTATAAAGAACGTGTTGCTATTTATGAACAACGTGCTAAGTTTGAGTTGACCACCCGTGAGCAGGGGATGGATGACCAAATGCGTACAACTATTAGAAAAAGTAGGTTTAGAGAAGAAGTATTAAAACAAGAGTTAAACTCCTTACAAGAAAAGCTTTCTAAAACTGCTAAGAAAAAACAAGAACTTCAAGAAAATGTTAAAATGCTTAAGCAAGAATTCAGTGCTAAGGAATCAAAACTTTTGAATGATTTTTCTAATCTAAAAACCTTGAAAAACAAGCTTGAAAATAAGTTGTACATACAAGGAAATACCATTCAGACTGCTCACTTAATCACTAAACATAGAGTCTTAAGCGATAAGCATAGCATTCCCCTTGTTGAGGAACCAAATCCAGATGTCATTAAAAAAGCTAGAAATGCTCATAAGGTTCTTTATGATGGCAATGAAATCCTTAAACCTAGACAGAAACCTAGTTGCATTGAGTGCACTGAGGAATATAAGAAATCAGATGAAGTCACTAGGGAAAAGATGAACAAGAAATTAGATGATCCTAATTGTAAAGAGAAGAAAATAAATATCACACCCCATGATTACAAGAAGGAGAACTAGATTTCCTTGAACATGTTTAAGCCTCAGACGTTGTTAACACCCGAACAAGTGTTCTGGAAAAAGGATTTAGATAAGTAAAAAGCAGAGAATCTTGTTGTAACAAACCCTCCCTTTAGGAAAATGCCTTCAGCGACTGTGTATCCTCCCAATACACCAATGCATTTAGTTCCTAGGACTATTGCCACTAAAAGCAAGACCTTAATCAGTCAATATGTTATTTTTCAACTATTTGTTGATTTTGAGAAAACTTGTAAGAAAATGATCACATCCACTGGTATAACTGAAGGGGAAAGGGGTTTTGAGCAAACAAAAGAATGTTATTTAACTGAAGTCATGCCTTTCTTTAAACAACTAAAAGATCATTTTGAAAGTCTTATAAAGGGAATGAATTTAGACATTAAAGAAATGGAAAAGGAATTTGATGCAATGATAGTTGTGGTTAGTGACTATGAGCGAGCATTAAAATATAATGAAATTGAGAGGAAGAACTTGCATACCTTAAATGAGAATCTGATTTCTGAATGTATCTCTCAAGATGTGTTTTATATTGCTACTAATTGCTCTATTACTGCTTCTTAATTTCATGAATTATCTGTTGCGTTGAAAGTCTCCCATGATCGTGTCATTGAGCTTGAAATCAAAAACTCTAAAGTAAGTGATAAAATTGAACATGATGATCACGATAATTTGGTAAAACATTTTTCTAAGCTAGAAGTTGAACATTTTGACTTGCAACTAAAATATCAACATCTTAAAGAAAACGTTAAAACCTCAAACATCAAGATATCCTCGGATGTTCCAGAGTTTGATGCAGTTTTTGAACTAAACAAACGTGACGAACAGATTCAAGCTCACTGTAACACGATCAGAAAGTTGAAAACCCAAATCTCTCAATTAAAGGGTGAAAAGAACAATATGACGGGTTCCCAAATGCCTCCTCCTTTAGATTCTCAGAATTCTCAAAATTTTCATCTTCAAAAATTGGTTAATGCCTTACAAAAGGAAAATGAGAGTTTTCTAGAAGAAAATGAAAAGGTTAAACGTCATTTCAATGAGTTATTTGAGTCAATTAAAGTCACTCGGAACAAAAATAACGAAAAAATAACCTCGTTGCAAAAGGAAATTGAGAATCTGAAGATTCAGGTAAAAGGGAAAATGCCAATGACCAATGGGGAGAATGGTGCTTCAAAGGTGCATGTCTGTAATAAATATGCTTTGACTGTGAAATATGTTCCTCCTCATCTTAGGAATAACAAACTGGCAATTCAAACATATTTCTCATATCTTAAGGACAGCCTAGAATGTCTCCGTGAGATTGTAGAAGAGGATAAGTTAGAGAAACCACTTGATAATGCAATTGGCCATGCATGCTTATATGCCAAACGATCTCAAGAACTTCTAGAATGCTTAATTACAATATGCCCTAAAACCTTAGGTGAGCAAGTCAATCCCTTGATACCTTGTTCAATGCCTAATGCCAAACATGCAAGTCATTCAATGCCAAATGTTATGAACGTGAACCTTAGTGTGCCTTCAAGTAGTTCAGATTCCAAATCTGTTAGTGCTAAGAATGTGAACTCGAATGTGCCCTCTAGGAGTTCAACTCCCAGCACTTCTATTGTTAAGAGAATGAACTTTATTGTGCCTTCAAATAGTTCAGATCCCAGCACATCTAAACAGGAAATGCATAAATTAGCAAAACCAACTAATGTTCCCATTCCCTCTACAGGAGTAAACAGTGACATTAAAGCGAGCAGGTCAAAGTCTCAAGACAATACAAGGAATGATAGGATCTCGCAAGCTAAGAATGTGCATTGGAAGAAAGTAGAAGATCACCCTAGGAACACTAAGTTTGAGTTAAATAAAACGAATCGTGTTGATTCTAGTATTAGCCATAGGCGTACTGTAATTAATTCGAATTCTGATACTATTTGCAAACCTTGTAATGATGTCTGCTTGAATTCTGTTGCTAATCATGAATGTGGTGTGAATGCTTTGTCTAATGCTGTCAAATGCCCAGTTAAAATTGTTAATGCTAATAATCATGCAAAGAAGGCTAAAAGGCAAAGACGAAAGATTGTTAGAAAACAGTGGAAACCCACAGGAAGAACATTTATAAAGATAGGTTATTATTGGATACCTTTCGGTCATAAGAATAATCAGTTTTGTCCTCAAACTGCTAAGACTATGCCCACTAGAAATTGGATGCCTACTGGTAGAACTATTCTTTAACACCCCCAATTTTGTGATACGCAGCGGAATTCAAGTTGGGTGTTACTTCATGGCACAACAGTTATATCAATAGAAAACGAACCCTAATTGAGTCGTTTTAAAAGATTTATCATTCGATTTATATGAATATCAGAGTTTACAAAATGAGGTCCCAGTGGTTTTACAATTTATTAAATAAGTTTTCGAATGATAATATAGCCTTCTTGAGTATCCGTGCTCTTCTGTGCCATCCTCGTAAATTATGAACCTGAGATAAACATGCTAAAAAGTGTCAACACAAAGGTTGGTGAGTTCATAGAGTTTATAGATAAAATAGTTGAGTTCAATAGTTTCAAGTTTGAGCGATTATTGTAATAAATACAAATATCGGAGAAATAAGTAGTGGGTTACATTGTTACACCCATAGTTCGTTTGTTTAGTAATCGGTTGAACACAAGTTTCAAGGTTGGGCCATGTTGTTGCACCCATAAATTCAGTAGTTGCAGCATTTGTATCATTGCAACACATTATATATTGCCTTAAGTCTCATGAACGCAAACCTTAACAGTACGACATCATAGTAATGAACTAATGATGTAAGTTACTGACATCATAGAGATGATGTAAGTAACAAGGCCCTCGGGTAGGAGTTTGCCAACTTCCTATAGGATTCTCAAATAAAGTGCACTTGGCTACTTATCCAGCAACACAAGTGGGGCGTCAACTGCCAATAGATCTATTCACTAATATTCGCGTTCACTCGCAAGTGATTAATGGCTCATGATAGAGGGACTTTTAGTGGCAATAGTGTATAACTTAGGCAATAACAATCAGGATCGCATAAAGATAGTACATGTGTTCAGGTTTGTAGCAAAATGTATGAAGTGTGATTATGAACTCATAGTAGTATTTAAAAGCTTTAGAGTACTTGTGAAAGTAAAAACGAGTAGTTAAACATGTATATCCCCACGAGTTTGAAAAACAAGTAAAAAGTGGGACTATGAACTCACAGTAATTCGTAAGAGTTTAAAATAAATGTAAAAATATCAAGCAATATTTGAGCATGTATCTCCCCCAAAATGTTCAAAATAAGGAAAAGAGGGGCTATGACTCACCTCGATGTTACGATGGAAAACAAATTAAGTAATGTGAATAAACTTCTCCGACTCATGACCTGAGTTAGTATGTCATGTTTTTAGTATTCGAGTTCAAGTTTATGCAATGTTAATGCTTTATCGATAATTAGATAACATGAAGTCTCTTCAAAAATTAATAATACTTATCGTACTTATCTTTATGGCTCGAATGATTGTTAATAAATTTTTATCGAAATCCAAGTTGTTAAATATTTTATGTTTCCAAAATGTTATAATTTACAATTTTAAATATTTACAGTTTTTACCCTTGCACTTTCAAAAATGACACTTTAAACCCTCAACTATGGGTTATTGACAAAATCAGCCCTTGTATAATTAACTTCACAGAAATTACATTTTTAGTCCAAGAAAAACTTTATCTTACAAATATTACAATTTTTATGCTTGAAATTTTATAAGAAAATTCACTTGTTTTTGGCATAAATGGACAAAAGTGCGGCTGAATAAAAGCGTGGCCTTAAAAGGTTTTTACTAAGTTCTTGATCCTTTCAAGAGTTTGTCCGGTGGTCTTTCTAATGGTTCAAACTAGAGGTCTTAAGCTCTTACGGTTTGGTCGCAATAATTTTCCAAAGTAGAGAGGTTAGGTGCCTTATTTAAAGAATGTTGGTTTTGGCGACAACAAGCCCAAAAGAAAACTAAATAAAAACAAGGCAAAGGCAAGATTTTTATGACGCTTTTGTTGTTTTGTAAACTTTGTTTGGTGCTTATTAAAGTGGCTTAATCTTTTTATTTATCGGTGTTACCATATGGTTTAAACAATTCAATGAAAAGGGTGGTTTGGATGGTTTTGCGGCAAGGAGAAAAAGAAGCAAATTAACCCGAAAGTTGTTTCAAAACTCATGGCCTTGTTTTTGTCACTTATTGACATGTTTACTATAATATTTAAATGATTTAATCTTGTAGCTTAATTGTCAAACCTTAAAATTAGAAATCGACTTATAAGGGTGTGCTTTGGTTCTCGGTAATAAAAGAAAAAGATAGAAAAAGCATTTTGATTATTTTTGTTTAATTTGGTACTAGATTCTAATCTTATGTAAATGATGCTAATAAATATAAAAATGGATTGAAAAGGGTTTTAGTAACTTACAAAACCTTATGGCATTAAGTTAGGATCGGCTAAGATGAAAAATGACCAAATCGACTTCCACAAAGCTTTCGAATGCAAAATTTTAGAGTACAATCTTCCTTTTACTCTTGTTAGAATCTTGAATTCAGTTGGTAAAGCGTGTGTGTGTAGTTTTTTGAGTTTTTAATCGGGGTGTGATGTGAAAGAGTGAAATGGATGTCGATTTATATAGGAAAAATATATTGGGTTGCATTTATTTTTAACGTGTATAAAGTTTCCACGTTTTCATGTTCAATGAATATTTACCAAGTATTTATATTTCAAAGATAAGGACACGTATAGAAGTATAGAACCATGCATGATTGAAAGTAGCATGATGAAACACGTATGGTTTTTGCATGCATGAAAAAAATATAAGGCATGTATGGTATGAATTTGACAATTGATATGTTGCATGATTATGGGACACATATTTGTAGTTTAATGAATTTGTAATATGTATATATGTAGTGTTGTTGACGTGGCTTTAGGACATGTATAGTAGATTTTGTGATAATCTTTAGATTTATTAATAGTTTAAGGTTTAGTGGGTATAGTTTGATCTCGGTATTTACTAATGTTAAGTCTTTAAGTCACGAAATTTAAAACTAGATAACGTAAAAATATAATACTTATAAAAATGTCAAAATTTATCAACATACCCCAACTAATTTTTATTAGACGTGTGATAAGTTTAACGGAGAGCGTATACGTTGATAAAACCTAATAACGTAAGTTTGAGGACTCATATTATGTAAAGAGTATAATGTAAAAACAACAACATGGCAATAGTTCGTATAAAGTACGACTATTGATGAATTTAAGTATTTTGAACATATAGATTTATCTACTCTTGTGTTGGTCGTAAGTAAAATTCACACGATTAAACTTTTGTGATTATTACTAAAAGTGCTATCATTTAATAAAAATGTAATAATAATTGGTATTAAATATTTAGAAATAGACCTGAAATATGCGAGATGCAATCCTTGTTTGGTTACTTGGTCGCAAGATTCAAAATAAAAATGAAAGAAATATATTTTTGAGTTTATACATTATATATTTGTACATTAGGCTTATAATATATTATGAGAAAATCAAGTTTAAGGTTAATGCATTATAGTCTTGTAAGGTGTGCTTTAAAGTAGGTACACTAAGGTTTATACTATAATTTAAATTATTGTTAAGGCTTCTATGCTTTAGAGACTTGTACTCTAAGTATAAAATGTTGTACTTTACTATTTATGAAAAATCGTAGTTATAATAAATTAGGATTTCATGTAAACTCAAATAAATGGTTAACGTTTAACTTGAAAGTTTAATAATTGTACGTTAACGTAATAACGTTAAGTAGTAAATAAAAGTTGAAAACTTTTATAGTTTAACATATAAAGATGTTTATGTTTATTAAAGATGTGAGTTTCATCACATTGGCTAGTTGTTGTGATCAAATAAGTGGATATCATTTCTTAAAAAAAAAAATTGGACGTAGAAAATGGATAAGTATTCTTTCGTTAGAATATTATATTAGTTTAAAACGAGGTGAAATTTACCGGTGGTTACAGTCTCACCCCCTTATATTGAATCTCGTCCCGAGATTCAGTCCATGTTAAATGTTGATTAAATGCAGTTTCGCTTGTGAAAGCTTATAAGTTAGAATTTATTGTTTTTACATGTGAATAACATTATTCCGAAGGTCATATTAACTTAAGAAAAATTTTATTTTGAATGACGATTGTTATTTTATAAGGTCTATCATATTTTAGTAATTAATTTTGAAAATAACATGGGTCATAATGGCTTATGAAAATCAAAAAATTTCGAATGAGAGAAAGTTTTTGAACTTCAGCTTTTGTAGATGATGAATTAGTTTGTTCCTTAGTAAGGTGAACAGTAATTTCTAACGGTCATGAACAGTAACCCCCAACGGTCGTGAACAGTGACCCAACGGTCATGAACAGTGACCCCCCAACGGCTAGTTTTTCTTTTTATAAATACCCCATTTTAATCCTCATTCTTTCATATTAACTTTTCCACCTACATTTCTCTTATCATACTTCAAAATGCTGCACATTATTACCATTGTTACACTCGTGTATGTTGTAATATCTGCTATCTATTTAGCCAACGTCACGGATGAAGATTACGTGTTCTTGGCCGTGATCTTAGTGATTCTTGTACCACTCGTGGTCCTAGCCATCGGTGTGGATAAATTATGGGGGTAATAGCATTATGTTAGGAATAAATTTTTGTTTAGTTTGCATTATTGTGTAATCTTTATCTCTTTTTGAGGGTAATAAACGTATGTGTTAGCACTCATTGAGTTGCGTCTTGGGCTGGTTGTTGGGTTGAAACCCAATACGCTTAATGGTGTGTTTGTTTATGTAATCTAGGCCGAGGCCCTTTTAATCTAAATGTGGGTTGTGTTGTTTTACTAATGGGTTGAAGCCCACTTTTCGTTATAAAAAGGAAGTGTTTTATATATTGAGCTACGTCTCTTGTTATTTCATTCACCATGCTTAATAACTCATTTATATTTGTTATACAGAATAATCAAGATACTGCATCCAGTCATGATTCTCGCTCTCATAGGTGTAGTCGTGTTTAACATTAGCTTAGCGAATCAACCATTTGGCGATACCATACCTTATTTGGTGATTTTTGTAACATTAGCACTACCGATGCTAATTATATCATTATGTATTAATATTTATGGATTCTAATGTAATAAAAATTTACGTTATTTGTGTTTGCCATATATCTTTGTGAATTTTTGTTATCCTCGAGTTTGTACTTATATCATTTCAGATAAAAATAAGCCCACTTATCTATAATTCATTATTTACATAGAGAGGCGTCCCAAACAATGTAAATAAAGAAATATAAACTTATGGTTCGGCGATTCACAATTTCCTTATTTAAATAAAAAGGCGTCCCAATCCATTTAAATAAAGACATTGTTAGTCATACTACTTAAGAATTTCTGATTTAACATTCGTACTTAACTTGATGAGTTACAAGGAGATTCGGGTATTTTCGGAGTACAGAAAGAGTGTTTTCACTCATTATTTAGAGATGGAAGTAAGAATATCAAGGAAAGTTACCAAAATAGTTTGTGAGTATATATATTTAGTGTAAATAAGATAAGTAGAAGAGACCATTGAAATTGGTTACAATGTCTTGAGAAGGTTTCATAAATTTGAAAAATATAAAAGTAGGCACATGCTCGGGGAAATGTGATTAAGCCATAATGCCTTAGAATAGGCATATGCATGTATGTTTATTTTGTGTAAAGTGATCAAAAATATATATCAGTATACTAAAGTGTTTGTGTAGCATAAACTGTCTATAAGTCAAATAATTACCTGGAGGATGGAAGGCACGGAGAGCGAAAAGGCTATAAAAATGTTTTTGTGAAAAAGTAGTTATAGTTTAGGTCTCAATTATACCTGTTTCTATATAACTGTAGCTCTGATACCAATCTGTAACACCCCCAATTTTGTGATACGCAGCGGAATTCAAGTTGGGTGTTACTTCATGGCACAACAGTTATATCAATAGAAAACGAACCCTAATTGAGTCGTTTTAAAAGATTTATCATTCGATTTATATGAATATCAGAGTTTACAAAATGAGGTCCCAGTGGTTTTACAATTTATTAAATAAGTTTTCGAATGATAATATAGCCTTCTTGAGTATCCGTGCTCTTCTGTGCCATCCTCGTAAATTATGAACCTGAGATAAACATGCTAAAAAGTGTCAACACAAAGGTTGGTGAGTTCATAGAGTTTATAGATAAAATAGTTGAGTTCAATAGTTTCAAGTTTGAGCGATTATTGTAATAAATACAAATATCGGAGAAATAAGTAGTGGGTTACATTGTTACACCCATAGTTCGTTTGTTTAGTAATCGGTTGAACACAAGTTTCAAGGTTGGGCCATGTTGTTGCACCCATAAATTCAGTAGTTGCAGCATTTGTATCATTGCAACACATTATATATTGCCTTAAGTCTCATGAACGCAAACCTTAACAGTACGACATCATAGTAATGAACTAATGATGTAAGTTACTGACATCATAGAGATGATGTAAGTAACAAGGCCCTCGGGTAGGAGTTTGCCAACTTCCTATAGGATTCTCAAATAAAGTGCACTTGGCTACTTATCCAGCAACACAAGTGGGGCGTCAACTGCCAATAGATCTATTCACTAATATTCGCGTTCACTCGCAAGTGATTAATGGCTCATGATAGAGGGACTTTTAGTGGCAATAGTGTATAACTTAGGCAATAACAATCAGGATCGCATAAAGATAGTACATGTGTTCAGGTTTGTAGCAAAATGTATGAAGTGTGATTATGAACTCATAGTAGTATTTAAAAGCTTTAGAGTACTTGTGAAAGTAAAAACGAGTAGTTAAACATGTATATCCCCACGAGTTTGAAAAACAAGTAAAAAGTGGGACTATGAACTCACAGTAATTCGTAAGAGTTTAAAATAAATGTAAAAATATCAAGCAATATTTGAGCATGTATCTCCCCCAAAATGTTCAAAATAAGGAAAAGAGGGGCTATGACTCACCTCGATGTTACGATGGAAAACAAATTAAGTAATGTGAATAAACTTCTCCGACTCGTG
>BPTQ01000001.1:229881241-230023717 GCA_019973895.1 Chrysanthemum seticuspe
CAGGTTAAAAAAAAAAAAATTCTTTACTATAGGTGAATAAACTAGTGTTGTTGATCGGTTACACTACTTTGAGTGTAGAAATTATTTGTATTTGTAGAAATATACAATTTGATATTTTCAAAAGTTGAAAATAAATGATGAATTGCAATAATGCAATTGCATGTTAATAATTTGAAAGTTCAATTTGCAATTGGTAAATAAACTCAAATGTACTTTAGGATTAAATAATATTGATGCTAAAAAGTATTTATCATTTCATGTTGTAAAATATGGATCTCATGTTCAGAGATTTCGTATCTTCGGAATTGTTATTAAATTTAATATCATATTTGGAATCACATGGATGAAATTTCGTGTGGAATGTTCTGATATTACGTAATTGGAATTTGAACTAAAAGAGTATTATATAATATTCGGATTACATGTTTATATATTACATATTTGAGTTTTTATATAAAGAAAGTAAAAATAAAACTTAGAACGCTGGTTCATTGGTTTGTTCCTAACGTAGAGCGTATAAAGTCCAGATAAAGATTTATAAATTATGGTTAATAATAATGTAAAAATAATTTACTATCGTGAAAATCATTATTAGTGTTTTCAAATTAGCACACTTAAAATGAATGCTGGTTGTGTTCTCATCTATTTAGATATACAAGTTTTATGAATTTAAGTAGTTATCAGCATGAAATATGCTTGATAACGGTACAACAACAAAAATGTAATATGAGAAATGTATTATACTCAGGAGTTTGAATGCAATAATCCAAAATAGTTGCATATGCGAGAGGCAATTTGAATAGTGTGCAGATTATTTTTAATCAACCCCATACAACTATTTAAAACTGTAAAAATATTCATTTTTGAACATATAGATTTATCTACTCTTGTGTTGGTCGTAAGTAAAATTCACACGATTAAACTTTTGTGATTATTACTAAAAGTGCTATCATTTAATAAAAATGTAATAATAATTGGTATTAAATATTTAGAAATAGACCTGAAATATGCGAGATGCAATCCTTGTTTGGTTACTTGGTCGCAAGATTCAAAATAAAAATGAAAGAAATATATTTTTGAGTTTATACATTATATATTTGTACATTAGGCTTATAATATATTATGAGAAAATCAAGTTTAAGGTTAATGCATTATAGTCTTGTAAGGTGTGCTTTAAAGTAGGTACACTAAGGTTTATACTATAATTTAAATTATTGTTAAGGCTTCTATGCTTTAGAGACTTGTACTCTAGGTATAAAATGTTGTACTTTACTATTTATGAAAAATCGTAGTTATAATAAATTAGGATTTCATGTAAACTCAAATAAATGGTTAACGTTTAACTTGAAAGTTTAATAATTGTACGTTAACGTAATAACGTTAAGTAGTAAATAAAAGTTGAAAACTTTTATAGTTTAACATATAAAGATGTTTATGTTTATTAAAGATGTGAGTTTCATCACATTGGCTAGTTGTTGTGATCAAATAAGTGGATATCATTTCTTAAAAAAAAAAAAATTGGACGTAGAAAATGGATAAGTATTCTTTCGTTAAATATTATATTAGTTTAAAACGAGGTGAAATTTGCCGGTGGTTACATATTCCCTTAAGAAGTGAACATACTTTGAATAGGTCAAATACAGACACCAGCACTGCATCTATTCCCAATGATTCCATTGCTTCTACTTCTGATATGGATGTTTCTATTTCTGATGTGGGTGTTCCAATTACTGTTACTAACCAAATGGAACCCATTCTTGCATGGGGATCCCAAATATCCAGTTATCCATTCTTGTCTGTGTTCAACTGCAGATCATTCAAATCGTTCTGTGGTACCTGGACTCAGGTTGTTCCAAGCATATGACTGGAGACCGGTCGCGGCTCATGAACTTCGTGAGCAAATTCATCAGGACAGTTAGATTCGGAAATGATCATTTCGGTGCTATTAAGGGTTATGGAGATTATGTTGTTGGAAAAAGTGTTATCTCCAGGGTATATTATGTGGAAGGTCTTGGTCATAATCTGTTCTCTGTTGGTCAATTATGCGATTCTGATCTAGAAGTAGCCTTCAGAAAACATACTTGTTTCGTTAGAGAACTTGATGGTAAGGAACTTTTAAGAGGTTCACGTGGCTCAAATCTATACACCATCTCTATCGAAGATATGATGAAGTCTTCTCCAATTTGCTTATTGTCAAAGGCTTCTAAAACAAAGTCATGGTTATGGCATCGTCGTCTCAATCACTTAAACTTCGGCACTATCAATGATCTCTCCAGAAAGGACTTAGTTGTAGGTCTACCTAGACTTAAGTATGAAAAGGATCATCTTTGTTCAGCATGCCAGTTGGGAAAAAGCAAGAAGTATGCCCATAAATTCAGACCTACAAACTCAGTCACAGAAATTCTTCATACAATTCACATGGACTTATGTGGACCCATGAGAGTGCAGAATATCTTTGGGAAGAAATATGTATTAGTTGTGGTTGATGATTTCTCTAGATTCACCTGGGTAAAGTTCTTAAAGACAAAGGATGAAACTCCAGATATCATCATCAAACTCATCAAACAGCTGCAGGTTCGTCTTAACAAAACGGTCAGAATCATTCGAACATACAATGGAACTGAGTTTGTTAACAAACAACTTAGTGAGTTTTATGAAAGTATTGGAATCAGTCATCAAAGAAGTGTTCCTCGAACTCCTCAACAGAACGGTGTAGTTGAAAGACGAAATCGGACTCTTGTGGAAGCCGCAAGGACTATGCTGATTTACTCAAAAGTTCCAATGTTTCTCTGGGGTGAAGCTATTGCCACTGCATGCTACACCTAAAATCGATCCCTGATTCACACTGCTCATGGAAAAACTCCATATGAACTTGTCCACAACAGAAACCCTGATCTTTCATTCCTTTGTGTGTTCGGTGCTTTATGTTATCCAACTAATGATGGTCAAGATTTAGGTAAACTGAGAGCTAAAGCGGACATTGGAGTTTTTGTAGGCTATGCACCTAACTCAAAAGGTTACCGAATCTACAACAAGAGAACCCGAAATATTATGGAAAAAATTCACGTCACGTTTGATGAGCTGACCGGTCAAATGGCTCCTGGACAATCCAGTTCAGGACCTGCACTTCAAAACAGTCCCATTGGTTCATCCCTTGTACCAAATTCTTCTCCAGCAACTCCATATGTACCTCCATCAAAAGATGATTTAAAGAAACTGTTTGATCCAATGTTTGATGAACAATTTGAGCCAAGTAACAATGATATGACAATTCAATCACCAGAGGCTGCTTCTATCCCTGTCAATGAAATTAACCCTTTAACTTCTATGTCATTAAGCCAAGAAGCGCCTGCTGCTGACCAATCTGTTTCATCAACAAATCTTCAATCATCAAGTGTACATCATGGAAATGCTTCTGATTCACAGGATGAAGTCAATCCCTTTGCTACTCCCGAAGATGCTCCATTTGAAAATATATTTGCTCCTGAATCATCATCTGAACCATCTTCATCAGGAGACATCGACTCTGCTACTTCTGTTCCACAACCACAACCACATGAACATCTTAGAAAATGGACACATGATCACCCATTGGATAACATCATTGGAAACCCTTCTCGTCCGGTATCCACTCGTAAACAGCTTGCTACTGATGCCTTATGGTGCTTCTTTAACTCAGTACTCTCAAAGATCGAACCTAAAGATGTTAAAACTGCTATGAATGAACACAGCTGGTTCAATGCCATGCAAGATGAAATTCATGAGTTTGATCGATTAGATGTAAGGGAATTAGTACCAGCTCCAGATTGTGCTATGATCATTGCACTTAAGTGGATCTTCAAAGTGAAGCTTGATGAGCATGGTGATGTTTTGAAAAATAAGGCTAGGTTAGTCGCTAAAGGGTATCGTCAAGAAGAAGGGATAGACTTTGAGGAATCTTTTGCTCCAGTTGCACGTATCGAGGTGATCAGAATCTTCTTGGCTAATGCTGCTAGCAAGAACATGGTTGTTTATCAGATGGACGTTAAAACCGCGTTTCTTAACGGAGATCTTAAAGAGGTCGTCTACGTCAGCCAACCTGAAGGCTTTGTGAATCCAGAGCATCCTACTCATGTTTATCGATTGAAGAAGGCTCTGTATGGTTTAAAGCAAGCTCTGAGGGCATGGTATGATACGCTATTAAAGTTTCTTCTATCTACCGGATTCAGCAAAGGAGCAGTTGATCCAACGTTGTTCACCAGAAAGTCAGGCAAACATTTAATTCACGTTCAAATTTATGTTGATGATATCATATTTGCCTCGACTGACCCCAATGAGTGTGACCGTTTTTCAAAAGAAATAGGTTCTAAATTTCAAATGTCAATGATGGGACAAATGTCATTTTTCTTGGGATTACAAATTTCACAAAGTCCCTGAGGCATTTTCATAAATCAATCTAAATATGCAAATGAGATTTTAAAGAAATTTGGATTCGATTCTAGTGACCCTATTGACACTCCCATGATTGAACGAACCAAGCTTGATGAGGACCACTCAGGGATCATGGTAGACCAAACGAAATATCGTAGTATGATTGGATCCCTGATGTACCTCACAGCTAGTAGACCAGACATCTTGTTCGCTGTGTGCATGTGTGCTAGATACCAGGCTAAGCCTACTAAAAGGCACCTTGAAGCGGTTAAACGGGTCTTTCGGTATCTCCAAGGAACCATCAAGATGGGACTTTGGTACCCGAAGGACACCGGTATGTCACTAACAGCATATGCAGATGCAGATCATGCAGGGTGTCATGATACTAGTCGGAGTACGTCTGGAGGTGCGCAGTTTTTGGGTGATAAGCTTGTGAGCTGGTCTTCAAAGAAGCAAATGAGTACTTCTATTTCCTCTACAGAGGCTGAATACATAGCCATGTCATCTTGTTGTGCTCAAATCCTATGGATGAGATCTCAATTAACTGACTATGGCTTTGTATTCAACAAAATCCCTCTGTACTGTGATAATAAAAGTGTTATTGCTCTCTCATGCAACAACGTTCAACACTCAAGAGCAAAGCATATCGACATTCGACATCATTTCATCAGGGAACAAGTGGAAAAAGGTGTGGTGGAACTCTATTTTGTGAGGACTGAATACCAGTTAGCAGACATCTTCACCAAAGCTCTTCCAAGAGAACGTTTTGAGTTTATTCTTCCACGACTTGGCTTGAAAAGCCTTCAACTAGAAACACTCAAACGTCTTCAAGAGGAAGACGAGGAGTAAAGGTCTTTCTTCATCTATCTCTTTGTATATATTTTTTTTCTCTTTAAAAAAAAAAAAAAATCGAAAATTTCTCAAAAATTATTGTCATTTTGTCATGTTTTTCTCGATTCGATATCATCTACGGACTTTGTGTTGATATTCAAAGAATGTCACGGGTCTTTAGATGTTCATCGAATGTACATAGTTTTTTCACAAAAAAAAAAAAAAAAAAAAAAAAAAAAAAAAAAAAAAAAAAAATGAGGCGAAGAAAAATGGTGGTTTATTGTCATTTCAGACAGTAACCCGTGTTAAAAAGAAAGAATAGAGCCATACTTTATCTTGTTTTTCAAATCTCATGCTCTGATTCTATAATATATAAAATTCTCAATATCCAAGGAAAACGAATTACTATGAAAAATTACTCGGGCTCAATTTTTGAAAATCATTTGTACTAAACGGTTGTTAAAACTATCTATCTCAATCAACAACTTATGTCATTGATTGAGGGGGAGAATGATTTTTAATTAAAAATTATATTTTTTTCAAACAATGGTTTGTTTTCATAAGTTATTCAAGCATGTTTAAATCTTTGGAGTCTAAAGTCTCAAAATTCGATCCTTATCAGTTAAAACGTTTTCAAAATCAAGTCACAATTCTCCTTAAAAAGCTTTCAAAAACAATTTAAATCTACTGAGATCACGATTCTCAAATGATTTGATAATTGTGATCGGGGGAGAATTTGCGATTTAAATTGGATGTAAACTGATAATTCGATAGATGGTTTCATAAGTGATTAGTATGTTTGCCTTCCCGCATGTGACAAACGATTTCAAATTTTCCATGCACACGTTGAGGGGGAGCATCTATCTTAAACCACAAATATTTGAAACGTGATCAATTTATCTCAATGTGCAGTCTTTTCCTAATATGTGCAAAATATTCTCAAACATCTATGCACATATTGAGGGGGAGCAAACTTGTGAAAACCTCATCCTTCTTTAAAATGTTTTATCTACTCAAATTGATTAGGAAGTGATGATGATCATTTTCAAAAATGTTAATCAAAAGATTGGACCTTTCATTCTCAATCTAACGATTTCAAAGATCTCTTGCCTCCATGTGCTAAACAAATTCTAAATTATTATGCATATGTTGAGGGGGAGCATTTCTAAAATATCAAAACAATTAAGATACAAAATGCTTTGATTCTATATCACAAGTATCTTGATTGATTTTCAAATGGGTTTCAATTGGTTCCAATGGCTGATGAACGATACCAAAAAGACCGACCAACTTTACTTTATGTATGGTGATATAAGGATGATAAGGTTAGGTTGTGTTCCCATGATCCGCCAGAACCGGAGGGATCTACCCAGGGACAATCCACTAGATAGTGTAGAAGTGCTTAGGTATGATGAAAAAAGGAGAAAAGTGAGATATGGGAAGAGTGCGGACTGAGATTGAGCTAGTACTGGAACAAACCCAACAAGGTTCTAGTTATGAAGTCTCGGTAAGCACTGAAGGGGTTGAAGAATGAAAAAGAATTGGATGAGAAAAAGGGTGAAAAGAAATAGCCCTCCAATAATTCAACCTTAGGGCAGAAACCGGGTTCAATTCATATGCTACTGGTGGTTACTAAGGTAACACCGGTATTGAAGACAAGACGTCATGGACCCAGTGACGCACTGCACTAACTTCCCAAGCTACTCAAGTTTCTCTTAAAAGGGCTTGCTTCATTCTCACAGGGAACCTACATAATCCATCGACTCTCTCTTAGAGATTGTTGATTTTGAAGAAGGAGACCCTCTCCCTAGTCTCCGGCACAGGAAACCAAAATATGCAAAAATTGAGTCTAGAGCCACGAGATCATCAATTAATCTCTTTAGGACACTTATTTCTTGAAGACTCACTATTTCACACAATGTGGAATGTGAGATTATATCTTATGAGTCCTACGCACTATCCTTGTGGTATTGCCAAGACTTGATTGTGTCATATGGACCTCATCAGTGGAGCGATTCAAAATTGAATCAATCCAGGTCCAAGAAAATGGATTGACGGATGCCTTTGAAAAACTGGTTGTTGTGCTTAAAAACTCTTTTCTCTAGCACATTGACTGTGTACAATTATTTCAAATCAAAAGGTGTTTATGATTGATAAATGATTTTTCACTAAAACTTCGTTGTATTGCAAAAACAATTTCTATTGAGCTATACACGATTGTTTTTCAAATCTTTTTTCATCAATCAGTAAATCTCTATTCGCTGGTTTACTCACTCCGTGTTGTCTTCTTTGAGACGCTCCGGTTTGAGAACGGCTAGAGCAGCTGCGAAACCCTGTCAAGGAAATTCTTCGGAATTATACCTATCACAGGCAGTACTTGTACTGATCAACGGGGAACCGTGGGCCGTGTACCTCAATTCATCGAAAGTGATCAAAGACACTTTCGTGCACTTTATTGCTAACTGTCTTATGCAGGTACACCCCGACGTTTGCAGCTGATCAGAATGGAGCGGTCAATCCATAGCCGCATGCTCACACAACACATTCATATCTAAAGAAATCATGATTGGTGCATCAATGACTCTGATATTTTCACTCCATGCTTCTGCAACGCTGCTGCCAATATCATGAATCAACGAAAGCTTCCGCTACTCTGATAAGAATAAATCATGATCCAGAATGTGAGCATGTCGGTCCAAAAGTCACAACATCACTAATTACCAACACTACAAATGTTGAGTCAGAGATTTAAATGTGGCTGATGATCTCAAAGCCGGCTCAAACTCAGTATCACGTGGATCATTTAAAGACCTCCACTCAGATTATCCAAACATGCAATTATGAAGAATGAAAGACTACGAGCTACAGAACAAAGAACATGGACAAGAATCCAAGAACAATCTCAGTGTTATATCTGTTTGTATTCAATGTAATTATAATGTGTGTTTGAGGTGACCTCCCTTAGGGGGAGACTGTTAGGAATTAGAAATTCCATGTATTAAAGAGTCGGTCACCTCAAGTATATGTAATCGTTAGAAAGCTCGTAGTCGTAGTTATTTTATGTTAAGTAGTATTTAGTTATGTAACACCGTGGAGGACGGACGGGTAGCCACTGTATGGCTGATCCACAGCCCGTAGGTGGCGTTTGTTTGTAAGAAACTATAAATACCCTCTACCTCCCAAGGTAGAGGGTTGGAGCTTCAATACTATTTTTCTTTGTTTCACATAGTTCCCAACTCTCTTCTTTTCTCTCACTAGAACTTTCTCTCTCTAAACATTGTTAACGCCCCACATGGTTATGGTTTAATGTGTTTGTGAAATTCTATATCTAACACGTGTACTTTGATGTTTTACGGTCAACCTCAGGGGAAAGTAGTGTATACTACTCGACTTAGTATGGTTTGTGAAGTTGTCTACATATGGGTATTGAATTGTTGATGTTATTGTTGATGTTGGATAATGAACCGTTGATGAACCGCTGCATGTTCCCCTAAAACAGATATTCACTGAAACCAAATTTGTCATAGCACATTCAAGCTGACATTGTTTGTGGTAAACAATGGCTTTCTTCCCTGATGATCGTGTATGAAGCTCAAGGACCCGAAGTACACACATTCCCCAAAGAGAGAACAATCGATAACATTGAAGAAGCAGGCCGAATCACCGATTATCTCTGCGGATGACAATCTCTGCGGATGTCAACTCCGGAATAAGTGATTATATCTCTGAATCATTGTTTACGGTTTTGTCTTGATTTTGTAAAATCCCGCGAAAGAATCTATTTCTCGGTTTAAATCATAGACTTGTAAAATCCCGTGACAATGGAAACATCCTGGTAATAATAAAGTGCATTTCCGGATCTATCTTACGGTTTATTCTTGGTTTTGTAAAATCCCGCGAAAGAAACTATTTCTCGGTTTAAACCATAGAATTGTAAAATCCCGTAACGATGGAACCATCCTGGATAAAGGAAAGAGTATTTCAGGATCTCTTCTGATGCTGGTGCTATGGTTTCTACTTCGAAGAAGGGATAAAAAGGGTGTACTTCATGAATTGGATGTGTGTTTGGATTTTCGTCATGGCAGTTTGGTTATTACATGGTTTTACGGGGTTATGTGCTTTTAACCATGGTCAGGATGAAAACCATTATCATAGTTATCTATAAACGTCAAAGGAGGCTAGATTTGAGCTTTTAACCAGAAGATGTGACAACGGCGTTAATTCACTATTATTTATTTGAAGTTGAAGTAAAATATCACGGGGAAGTGTACTTAGTATATGAAGGTATCGCGGATGGTTGGATGAAGATTCTTCGAGATCCTTGTTCGAGCTTAATAAAAAAATGAAGACTTGGAAATCTAGTTATTGTTGGGTGACTTTTACCTTTTCTTTTACCACTTGGGGGAATTGGGCTCTTATCACCTCAAAATAACTATCACTTTAAGGAGTTACGTTGTAGTACTCAGTGTCACATTCAATTGTGGATTTTCAAGAGGTGATGTACGTCTTATACTTGATGGTTGGTTGGATGAAGAGTATAGAGTACTTAGAGATTCAATGAGGATGAAGTCTCGGCACCGCTCTTTGTTACACATGTGCAAGTTTAAGTCACGAGTTCGGGTTAGTTTATTTCAGGGTCAAATACATCATATTGGGTTTCTCTATCAGCTGTCACAACAAAGAGCCTACTGAATGATAATGGGGTGATTACATGTTTTGCCAAGAGATGATGAAAAGAGAGAGATTATGACGTATGAACACAACATTTCATACCTCGTACTCTAAAGAAAAGAAAAGTGTATGTCTCAGTGCGCTTTATCTTCCGAAGAAGAGAAATCTTCTTATGATGTTTGAACACAACAGTTCATGCCTCGTTCCTCAAAGAAAAGAAATGTGTACGCTTCAGTGCGCATTATCTTCGGAAGAAGAGAAATCTTCTTATTATGACCATTCTCATCAACATGCTTCATGCTTTTTCCATGCGCTTCAATCATCTAGTTAACAGAACTACTGTTGATTGTTTTCTTATTCCACTTGCTCAACTATAATGACGATGGCGACATCATGTGCTAATTTTGCGGGGGAGAAGTGTGAATAGAATACATTTTAAAGATATTCACTTGTTTAATTAAGAATGGCATCTCCATATGCAATTCTTGAGGGGGAGAAGAAGTGTGAATTTACTGCATGGTTGATTGTTATATGAGAATAAATGGTCAAACGGCTCCAAACTCATGTAAGAACCGAGCTTCTTCTTATCGGATCATCTTTACATGGAGTTTCTTCTAAGAGTCGTTGGTTGACATCTTCACTCGGGTTGATGAGTTTATCGACAAAGTGCTTCTGGTTAATGCTTCACGTATACATCAACATGATGATTCCGAACAATCTCTCTGTTCTTGTTTGATGTGATTGGTAGTTTGGTGTTACCATCTTGTGTGTTCGCTGCGGGCTGATTGCTGATTTCCTTGATGAACATCTTTTTGTTCTTGTTTGATTGGGAGAGATTTTAGTTAAGGGTACTTGCAAGATGTAAGTTAATTGGGATGCTTTTTGGTGATGTTCTTGTTTTTTTGGAGATATGAAGATGTTAACTATCTATTCCCCAACTGCACAATCTTGAAGAAGGTCGAGTCTACAGTCGGTTCTACATTTTCTGCTACATGTTCGAAGACTAAAGACGAGTTGCATTTAATGATCTAAAGACTTCTTCTTAATCCGGGCATTTATCAAACAGATTGTCGGTTTAGAGGAGAGCACTAATTGGGGGAGAGTGGAAAGCCGGATTTAATCCCCAATTAGACTTGCTCATTCTGTTTCTTTAGCAAGTTGATTCTCACAGATACATCTGAGCTAATTATGATCTTCTCAACAAGATTTCTTGTATACGGGCTTATAGTGTGTTGCTGATTATGAAGTATCAAAACCAGCAAAGGGGAAGGAGACAAGCACCTAAACGCGAGTAAACTTGATGAACTTAATTCTTCTAAGTGATTGAAGATATCCCGGGAAGACGTATGTCATGACCGCAGAGAAACTCATGGTTTTACTCATCAAGGCGTTTAGTGTTATTATTCCAACTATGTGGGGGAAGTGATGTTAGAGAAAGTTTCTGAAGACATAAGAGGTACACAAGTGTGTGATGATCTCGATGTTATCGCAATCATCAGGGGAGAGAGAATTGTTTACATTGGGGGCGCTCAGATGTCTCACTTGAGGGCTTAATCAGTGATTCAGAGATATAATCACTTATTCCGGAGTTGACATCCGCAGAGATTGTCATCCGCAGAGATAATCAATGATTCGGCCTGCTTCTTCAATGTTATCGGTTGTTCTCTCTTTGGGTAATGTGTGTACTTCGGGTCCTTGAGCTTCATACACGATCATCAGGGAAGAAAGCCATTATTTACCACAAACATTGGGGAGGTGTTTTCTCTCCGGGCATGATGTGTATTCGGGAGAGTTCTTGGATATTGGTGTACTTCGGGTTCTTGAGCTTCATACACGTTCATCAGGGAAGAAAAATGTGAACATGGGAAGGTGTTCTTCATTCCCCTCATGAAGTGTATTCGGGAGAGTTCTTGAGCATTATACTAAGAGACGGACTGCATCATTTCAACTACACGGGGGAAGTATTCTCTTGACACCTTTTGGAATGGATTGCTTCAGACTTTAGTGGTTATGAAATGTGAGAAGATTATTTATGAGTGGGATGATACGTTGCTGATCTTTTTTGATGATATAACCCCGAATGGAGAATCTCGATTATCATTCTTAAAAGGAGCAGCGGGATTTATGTTAAATGGTGTGCTTTTCTGTGCACTTGGGTAAGACAAGCTTGAAATAAAGCTTCGAATCTGCTCATCCAAAGGATTTTCGGTTTGTGGGTAAGCTGCCAAAGTCTCACTTTCAGATGGTTCAATTTCTTTCTTCAATGCAAGAGCCTCGAAAGCTTTGGTGGTGAAAGTTTTAGGGATGATGACTTCTATCTTCTACAACGGGGCTGCTCGATATCCTTATCTCGGTACTCGTATCATCATCTTCTTAAAACTATATCATCTACTCTATCTGCGTATATATTTTTCAAAAACAAAATACAAAAATATAAAACCAGCAAAACAAAATAGAAAAATATAAAACCTACAAAAACCCATAAAAAAATCAAAAAAATTTGAAAATACCAAAAATATGTTTTCTCAAGACATGTCTTCTAGTATCGATAACATCTGCGGTCTTAGAAATGTCATTCAATAATGACACGGGACCATAGATGAAGTTCGAGCAGGATGTGTAAATATTCTTTTCCAAAACATGTCACATAATATGGCTTGCAGTTATTTCAGACTGTAACCCGTGCCAAAAATTATGGTTTGCTATTATTTCCGATAGCAACCCGCTCTTCAAGGAAAGAAAGTGTTACGCTAAACAAATTTCTCAAATATTTCGTGCACTTATCCTAAAACAAATTTAAGGAAAGTATGTCGAAGGACTGTTGTTCCTACACAAATGTTTTTCCATCTAAAATTCTTCAGAAAAATATTTGTTGTTTTTAAAAATGGTGGAAAATGAGTTGCTTTAAAAAAAATCAAAATCAGAGTTTTTATATAAATTTGAAAACTCAATCAATGACTTCAGCGCTTTTAAACTTTTCAGAAAAATAAGTCATTGATTGAGGGGGAGAATATTTTCAAATCTATATCATCTAACGAGATTATCTAATTATCCTGTATGCTTAATTGAAAATGATGTTAACCTACGTTGAAGGACTTGGTGCCTAGGATATGATTGTTAGGATTAGATGATTAGAGTTTGAAGAACACATAATCCCATGCTTTATATGATCTGATTGATATGTTGAATTGACTGTTATTAGTCGATTGCTGTTTGGGTGATGTCGACCACCATATATCTGTTTGTGTTCACTAACGAATGCAGGTATATTGGTAAATAAGAATGTTCCCGATCCGGATCCCACAACTGAAGACGATTGGATTCCGAAAGGAAAGGGCGACTATATCTTGGGTCGACAAATGAAGAAATGGAGCTTAATTTGACTTCAATGGAGAGTTGGCATGAAATGCAACGTAAGAGGTCTCACTGCATCAGCAGATGGTTTTCTTCTAAGTGATTGAAGAAACGGAGCTTAATTTGACCTCAGTTGGCATTAAAATGCAACGTAAGAAGTCTCACTGCATCTGCAGACGGTTTTCTTCCTGCCCTACAACATCAACAGAAGCTTCTCAACCACCTAACGTATCTTTGTGCAGGATACCATTTTTAAACAATTTTGAAGTTTGATTAAAATTGTTTTGAAAATGGAAAAATATTGTTTTTGAAAATGAATTGGACTAAATTTTGAAAATCACCGGACTTCATTTTATCAAAAATATAAGTCACTCAATTATCGACTTCGGTCATCGATTGAGGGGGAGAGTGATTTAAAATATAATATTTTCAAAAAATATTTCTACACTAAAGTTCCGGTTTGTACGTTAAAATGTGGTGATCTAAAGATTTAATGTTATGTCATGGTATGACTTTCTTTAAAACTCAAAGATCTGTCAAAATGAAATTTTTTCTGTTCTTGTTTGATTGTGAAATTGTTTTATTTTACTAAAAGATCTCTTAAAACAATCATACCTGACACTAACAATCTTTAATGTCTTAAAATGGTCCTTATCTGTCATTTTTCAAAATCAAATCTTGCCACGTCTTTCCCCAAAATTTTCTAAATGATTTAAATCAATCGGGATCCAAAATCTCAATTGGTTTGAAATTTTTGATCGGGGGAGAGATCGTGATTTAAATCTCAAATCAGGTTTTAAAGGGTAATTGTTTCAAAACACTCCTGCCTCCATGTGCCAAACGATTTCAAATATACAATGCACACGTTGAGGAGGAGCATTTAACCAAAAACCAGAAGAGTATTTAAACCAGACGCATTTTCTCCCATGTTTTCTAAACCTTGTTAAATCACTTGGGATCCAAAATCTCAAAGGGTTTGATATTTTTTATCGGGGGAGAATTTGTGATTTAATAATGAAATTTGATAAATGATGATCGTTTTGATTCAAAGTGCAGATTCTCTCTAATATGTGCCAAACTCTTTCGTATATCGATGCACATATTAAGGGGGAGCATTTCAAAAGAAAATAAACTTTCAAGGTACAAAGATTTCTATGTTTCAACATACGTACCTTGATTGATTTTCTAAATGGTTTCTTAATGGCAGTGTAATCGTGGAAGTGCTTCAAAAGAACTCTTTCCATTATGTGATAAAATGATTTAAAAAAATCCTATGCACATATTGGGGGGGAGAATTTACCAAAGAAAATCAAAAGGCTTTTTCTAAGGAAATTGTGATCAAAGAAATTATTTCTAAAGAACTCTTGCCTCCATGTGCTAAACAATTTCATAATCTTATGCACATGTTGAGGGGGAGCATTTCTAAATGATCAAAACAATTAAGGTACAAAATGCTTTGATATTATATCACAAGTACCTTGATTGATTTTCAAATGATTTTTCAATTGGTTTCATGAAAGAATGAACTGTACCAAAAGACCGACCATTTTACTTTATGTATGGAGTTATAATGTTAGTGAGGTTAGGTATTAGTTCCCACGATCCAGCCTGAACCGGAGGGATCTACCCAGGGACAATCCACTAGTTAGTGTAGAAGTCCTTAGGTATGATGAAAAAAGGAGAAAAATGAGAATACGGGAAGAGTGCGGACTGAGACAGAGCTAGTACTGGAATAAACCCAACAAGTTTCTAGTAATGAAGTCTCGGTAAGCACTGAAGGGGTTGAAGAATGAAAAAGAAATGAATGTGAAAAGGGTGAAAAGAAATAGCCCTCAAACAATTCAACCTTAGGGTAGTAACCGGGTTCAATACATATGCTACTGGTGGTTACTAAGGTAACACTGGTATTGAAGAAAACCCGTCATGGACCTAGTGACGCACTGCACTAAACTTCCCAAGCTACTCAAGTTCCTCTTAAAAGGGCTTGTTTCATTCTCACGGGGAACCGACATAATCTATTGACTTTCTCTTATAGATTGTTGATATTGAAGAAGGAGACCCTCTCCCTAGTCTCCGGCATAGGAACCAAATGTGCACAATTGAGTCTAGAGCCAAGAGATCATCCACAATATCTCATTAGGACACTATTCTTGAAGACTTGATGTTTCACACAATGTGGAAAGTAAGAATATATTAAGAGTCCTACGCATTATCCTTGTGGTATTGTCAGAACATCCGAGTGATATGTAAAAATATTCACAATGAAGATGAAAATCCTTCTAGAGCCAACATCAAACAAGCTCTTGGTAGGTGACATGTGAAATCTTGCAAAAGATTAAGCTTGTGACAACTGGATAGAAACGATGGGGCGATTCAATCTTGAATCAACCTTGGTCTAGGATTAGAATTGACGAATACTTTTGGAAAAACCGTTTGATGTGCAAACCTTCTTTTCTCTAGCACGTTGAATGTGTACTTATGTTTTCAAACTCAAAAAGTATCTCTGATTGAAAAAATCCTTTGGAAAAACCGTTTGATGTGCAAATTTCTTCTTTTCTCTAGCACATCGAATGTGTATTCTTTTAAATACAAAAAGTATTTTTGATTGAAAATTGATCTTTCTTATAAAACCTTCGTCGTATTGCAAAACTCTTTCTTCTAAGCAATATACGATTGTTTTCAAATCAATTTTTTATCAATCAGTGAATCTCAATTCGCTGGTTCACTCACTCCGTGTTGTCTTCTTTGAGACGTTCCGGTTTGAGAACAGCTAGAACAGCTGCGAAACCCTGTCAAGGAGATTCTTAGGAATCCTACCTGATCATAGGCAGTACTTGTACTGATCAACGGTGAACCGTGGGCCGTGTACCTTAATTCAGCGAAAGTGATCAAATAAACTTTCGTGTGTTTTATTGCTAACTGTTGTTTGCAGGTACATTTGGACGGTTGCAGCTGATCAGAATTGAGGAGTCAATCCTAAGCCACATGCTCACAGCATCCACACTTAATTGAAGAAATCATGACTGGTGCATATCTACATAACCTGGTTCTGATATTTTTATACTATGCTTCTGCTACGCTGCTGCAAATATCATGAACCAGTAAAGCTTCCGCTTCTCTGATGGAAAGATGTCATGATTCAAAAGTGTGAGCATGTCGGTCCAAAAGTCACAACATCCCATGATGGCAACACAATAAAGGGTGATCCAGAGATTTACTATGGCTTATGATCTCAATGAAAGCTCGAAGATCATCAAAGATGTGGATCAGTTAAAGGCCTCCACTAAGGTACAAATTAATGCGGACTTTGAAGAATCGCTACTAAAGCACAAAGATTACGGAATTGAAGAATTGAAGTCTACGAGCTCAAGAACAAATTCAAGAATAGAATGCTAGGATGCAAAATGTATTTCATGGGGTGACCTCCCTTAGGGGGAGATTGTTAGGAATTGGAAATTCCATAAGTAAAGTGTCGGTCACCCCAATATTATCTAGCATAAGTTAGCTCGTAGACATATCGTTTGTTATGTTATTTAGTAGTTAATTAGTTAATTAGTAGCGTAGTTTAGTTTAGAGTAACACCGTGGAGGAAGGACGGGTCTTTACCCACTGTATCTCTGATCCACAGTCCGATAGGAGGACGTTTTCATTGTAACTATAAATACCCCTTCCATCCATGGAAGGGGTGGAGCTTTTCAATCTAACATTCCATAATTTGTGAACCAAGTCTCTAGCAAGAAACTCCCTCTCATCTCTTTCTCTCTAACTATGGCAAACATGTATTTTCATCATCCAAGGCCACCCGAATCATCAACACAATAATATTTACGATCCTACACTTTGGACTTGATTAAGTTTAAGAAGTTGTTAGAGGAAGTAAAAACTAGAATTTAAGCTTTTGAATCACTTGAAATGGACTTATAGATAAAAAGTTATGGTTAAAAGAAGATGACTAGATGAAATTGGTTATTAAGTCAAAAGTCTTCTGAAACGATTTTAAAACGCGATTTAAACCCTTTTCTGGTCCGAATCAGCAAAAGTGTAAACCACGAAAGTTGCTCGGAATGAAATTTTCTACAAAAACTCGGGCGCACATAAGCTGAAAGTGAACGAAAAGTCTTAAAAACAGCAAATATTAAACGGACCTGTTGTGACTAGAAAATAAAACAACCATGGTCATGGAAACTTAGTTGTATTTTTGATTCTTTGAGACCAAAACAAAGCCAAGGTTAAACCAAGGCAAATGTCTCAAGCTATTTTAACTTAAATATAACCACTAGATATGACCATGATTGTTATTTCGAAGTTGTTTAATTATAACTTAGCCGCACGGCTAGTTTGGGTTTGTTAACCCGAAAATTGTTTCAAAAACTTGGTCATTAGATGGAATTTTACTAGACATTGACAAAACTATTTTTGAAACCTTTATATACCACAATATCATAATATAACACGCCGAAATTATTTCATCACAGCACTTACATATGATAAATATTACGCTAAACTACTTCACGACACAACTTATACTATCACGTCACCACACAAATAGTCTTTGACGAAACACAACACATGTTTTATACAATATTTGTCTCGCCAAATACTTAATTATAAATGATAAGTACTACAATAGTAGGGAATTTCATTATCATAAAGAGGCCTCTTCGGGGTATCGTATCGACGAGTTGTGGATTTACGATTTAAAGTGTCCTGGCTCCTCGTGCGATTACTACACGACCTCTTTATTTTGATAGCCCGAACGGTGGTACGAGGTCATTTATAAAAAGGCTATGAGCCAAGCAAACACTTAAGGGATACCTTAGCTTAATATCCATGTACAACATCATAAGCCAACAAATTACATATACTTGTACACTTATATTGAAAATTATACTAAAACATAATTATTATACTTTCGTAGGTAATCACTAAAGATCGCAGTCTCGACATACACAGTTGTTGCTATAAACTACTACTGATAACCACGGTGAGTTCATAGCCCCAAATTTTGTTTAACTGTTTTATAAACTACTTGGGGGAGATACATGCTAAAATGCTTTATTGTGGATAATTACTTGCAAACTGAATGCCTTGACTGTATTATTGCATGCCTAAGTTGTTTATGCCAAAAGTCCCCAACATCATGGACCACTAATCACTGGGAGTGAGCGCAAATATTGTGGATAGGATTATCGGGATTGACGAATCCCGTTTGTGTTAGTCAGATCGGTAACCAAACGCACTTTATTTGAATTACCTAGGTATATGGAAAAATACCTACTCGGGGCAAGTTACTTATATATTTATATATATCGTCCGGTGATATATATACAACAGTCAATCGTGAGTTCCATGAGCTTAGATAAATAATAACTATCAAGAAGATAATTGTACACATTGCAATTATACTACAAACTATTGTCCACTACTGTTTTCAAAACTATGAATTCACTCAACCATTGTGTTGACTTTTCGGCATGTTTTATCTCAGGTCCGTAAGATATATCTGGCACGCAAATGAAGGCACACGGAATAGGCATTTTGAAGACTATGCATATTATCATTCGAAAACTTTTAAACTTATTATGTACATTATGGGACCTCTACTCTGATATTATGAATAAATTCGAATGATAATGTATTTTAAAACGTCTCATTTAGAGTCATTTTCTGTAATGTGTACTTTGTGCTAATAAGTAATATCCTCGATTTGCTTCCGCTGCTATTCAAAACTGAGGGTGTTACAGATTGGCATCAGAGCTACAGTTATAGAGAACCAGGGTGCATTATACACCTAGACTATAACTACTATCTACCGATTCACTTATTTTAGTCTTCATATTCCATGTGCCATGCCCACTATTTGACATATCACTGTTTAAATTGCTATGAACGTTTAACTAACTCTGAACATGGATATTCTTATGCAGACATTATGTCTGTACCACCATCCCCAGATCACGATCTTGTTATTCCAAATCAAGCTATACAAGTTCAACATGAGCAAATACTTCCAGCTCCCATCCAAGCATAGAATCCCCCGGATCAAGATGATGATTATCTTGATATTGTGGACTATGGGGATGACGAGGATGAGGTACCATATGAAGATTTAGCTGATGAAAATGAACCCGAGGATGACCCGGACGAAGATCCGGAAGAAGATGAAAATATGATCTTAGATGATGATGATGATGACATGGAAGTGATTTCCGATGATGACGAAGAAGAGGAAGAACCTCTTCAAGCGGATGTCATACTCAACGGATCTCCACCTCCACCATCACCAGTGTCACCATCTATTCCAGAAAACTCTGAAATTCCTGTTTCGGTTACTCCCGCTACTGGGGGAAGGCCTTATATCATTGGGGGGCCTTCCTCTACCTATGAAGTTGGAGGACCATATAATACTTTTCCAAACTTCCCAAGGAACGAAATGGGATGCCTGAGACAAGATGTCACGGCACTTCAAAATCATGTCCACTTTCTGTCAAGGGCAATGCATCGTCGTGAAATGGAGATCTCTTCAATAAGAGTTGAAACCGTTAATGCTCGAAAACGAACTGATCTGACAATCTTGGATATGAGTGATATCCGAGATGGCCTTACACGTGTGGAAGACATTGTCTTGGATCCTATAACCGGTTTTCCTGTACTCAAGAACAAAGTCACCCGTATGGATAGAGCACAAAATGAAGACGGTGAGCAGATTAAAGAGTTGAAACACCGCGTAGCTTTAGCGGAAACGAATTTAGAAATTGTTCAAACCGACCGATATAGGCTCGAGATCGACCTCTATAACGTACGAGCAGAAATGCGGATCATGTTTCAAGAACAAAGGGGCTCTAGGGAGTTTTGCCCTAATGACGCTATTGATGTGTTGGCTGCTCATGGGAATAACAATCAGCCCGAGCCGCATCAATCTCCGGACTCTTGAAGAACTAGTGTTGTTATAATAGTTAAAAGACTTAGTAGATTATGTAATAGCTAGTAAACAATGTAATTGCTGACTGATAGTTTCGTCAGTAATTTTGAAGAAACATGTCATGGGTTTCGATTTTGTAACTCCAATATAAATGATTAACTATATATAAATGTAACTTTTGTTGTATAAATCTATCTCGTCTTGTGTTGTGATTTAATTTCCAACGTTGTTCTTCTATCATTTCTAATCGTGCTTATTATTCAACATTATACTTATACCACATCTCTTGTTTCATTGATAGAATCATGCCACCTAAAACGAAAAGCCAAGCTGCTATTGATAAAATGGTTGCCGATAAAGTGGCTGACGCACTTAGAGCTGAGCGGGCAACTGCAGCTACAAATGCCGCCACGGCCGCTGAGGCTGCTGAAGCCACAAAAACTGCCGTTGTTGCCGAGGCACTTGCAACTGCTAGGGCCACTGCAAATAATGTTGGAGCGGGAGGTTCTAATGCTACGGGACCAGCTATTGGTGCCGAAAGAATAAATGTCAAACCAATGCCAAGGGGCTGCTCATACAGCGAATTCTTGAAATGCCAACCCATAAATTTTAAAGGCATTGAAGGAGCTGTAGGGTTAACCTGATGGTTTGAGAGATCTGAATCTGTATTCCTGATCAGTAATGTCACTGAAGACTCCAAGGTCAAATACGCCACCAGTACTTTAATGGATGAAGCATTATCCTGGTGGAATTCTGTAGTTCAACCAATTGGCATTGCAAATACCTACAAAATTTCCTGGGTCAAACTCAAAACAATGATGATCAAACAATATTGTCCTCGTAACGAGGTATAGAAGTTGGAAATTGAATTCTGGAACCACATAGTTAAGGGCACATATATCACCACATACAATCATCGATTCAATGAATTGGCAATCTTATGCCCAACAATGGTTCCAACCAATGAGAAGTTAATAGAGAGGTACATGTGGGGGCTTCCACAACCTATACAGGGAAATGTGACCTCATTTGATCCAAAAATGATAGATGATGCAATGGGAATGGCTCGTAGACTGATGGATCAAGCGGTTAGAGCAGGAACTGTTCTGATTCATGACATTAACCTCAACCGCAACAATAACAACAACAACCATCCCAATAACAATACCCACAACAACAACAAGAGAAGGTGGAATGATAGCCGAAGGGGTAACAACAACAATCCCAACCAACAAAACCGAAACACAAACCACCACAACCAGCAAAACCGTAGGCAAGAAAATGCCAGAGGTACTGTTGCTGCTGCTGTTGCACCAGCTGAAGGAGGAGGTTATCAAGGAAATGCTCCTTTGTGTTACAGATGCAAGTTACATCATGAAGGCCCTTGCACCATTAGATGCAAGAATTGTCAAAAGACAGGGTATCAAACCAAGGACTGCAGAGGGAAGGGGCCTGATATTGGTGCCAACACCCAACCAATATTGACTTGTTTTAGGTGTGGAGAACTTGGACACATCAAGAGACAATGTCCGCGAAACAATGGTCAACAAGAAGGTGGAGCTCGTGGTAGGGCGTATGTATTGGGTTATAAAGATGCACAGCAGGATCCGAATGTGGTTACGGGTACGTTTCTACTCAATAACCATTATGCTAAGATCTTATTTGATTCGGGTGCTGATAAAAGTTTTATATCTACTGCATTTGCATCTTTACTTGATATTGCACCCACTACGTTAGACACTGCCTTTACCATTGAGTTAGCAAATGGGAATCTTGTAACCACCAACATTGTACTTCAAAACTGTACACTAAACTTGTTAGGTCATCCATTCAAAATAGACCTCATGCCAATAGAACTTGGAAGTTTCAACGTTATAATTGGTATGGAATGGTTATCGCATCAAAATGCAAATATCATCTGTGGCGAGAAAGTTGTACATATTACTATCGATAATGAAACCTTGGTTATCCGAGGGGATAGAAGTGGAACTCGCCTGAACATCATTTCTTGCATTAAAACTCAAAAGTATATCAAGAAGGGATGTTATGTCTTCTTAGCCCACATAACGGAGAAAAAGTTAGAGGAGAAACGACTCGAAGACGTACCTATTGTACGTTAATATCCTGAAGTCTTTCCTGAAGACTTACCCGGACTTCCACCACCTAGACAAGTGGAGTTCCAAATCGAATTGGTGCCAGGTGCCGCACCAGTTGCTCGAGCACCCTATCGCTTAGCCCTTTCAGAATTGCAAGAGTTATCTAACCAATTGCAAGAACTTAAGGATAAAGGTTTTATTCGACCAATTTCATCACCATGGGGAGCTCCAGTCCTATTCGTTAAAAAGAAGGATGGATCCTTCAGAATGTGCATTGATTACAGGGAGTTAAATAAACTAACTATAAAGAACCGATACCCACTTCCAAGAATCGATGATCTTTTCGATCAAATCAAAGGTTCAAGCGTATACTCCAAGATCGATTTGCGATCAGGATATCACCAACTTAGAGTTAGAGAAGAGGATATTCCGAAAACAGAATTCAAGACTCGATATGGTCACTATGAGTTTCAAGTTATGCCATTTGGTTTAACTAATGCTCCAGCAGTATTCATGGATCTCATGAATCGAGTGTGTAGACCATATTTGGATAAGTTTGTGATTGTGTTCATAGATGACATTCTAATTTACTCTAAGAGTAAAGAAGAACATGAAAGACATCTCAAGTTGATCCTAGAGTTACTCAAGAATGAGAAGTTGTACGCTAAATTCTCAAAATTTGAATTTTGGATCTCAAGTGTACAATTCTTGGGCCATGTAATTGATAGTCAAGGAATTCATGTGGATCCCGCCAAGATAGAGTCCATAAAGACTTGGGCTGTCCCTACAAATCCAACGGAAATACGTCAATTTTTGGGACTTGCTGGATATTACCGCAGATTCATTGAAGGTTTTTCCAAGATAGCAAAGCCTTTAACTAAATTGACTCAAAAGAATGTGAAATTCGATTGGGGCGAAAAAGAAGAAGAAGCGTTTCAATTTCTAAAAGAGAAATTATGCAGTGCACATATCTTAGCGTTACCTGAGGGCAACGAAGACTTTGTTATGTACTGTGATGCTTCATATAAAGGTTTGGGAGCATTGTTAATGCAAAGACAGAAGTTGATAGCTTACGCCTCACGACAACTTAAAAAGCACGAGAAGAACTACACCACTCATGACCTAGAGTTAGGGTCAGTCTTTTTTGCTCTTCGAATCTGGAGACATTATCTCTACGGCACAAAGTGTATAGTATACACATATCACAAAAGCTTGCAACACATTTTGGATCAGAAAGATCTAAACATGAGACAACGCCGCTGGTTAGAATTACTTAGTGATTACGACTGTGAAATTCGTTATCACCCGGGTAAAGCAACGTCGTGGCAGATGCTCTTAGTAGAAAAGAATGACTCAAACCTCTAAAGGTTATATCGTTGGGAATGATGATCGTATCACCACTACCCTCACAAATCCTTACAGCACAAACTGAAGCTATCAAAGAAGAAAACCGACCCAAAGAGAATCTCTACGGTATGTTAGAGAACAAAAACGGTTTTGTAAAGCGTTCTGATGGAACGTTATGCTTCAAAGACAGAAGTTGGATACCACTCTATGGAGGTGTACGAGATTTGATTATGCATGAATCGCATAAGTCAAAGTACTCTATTCATCCGGGGTCTGACAAAATGTATCATGATCTCAAAAAGCTGTATTGGTGGCCTAACATGAAGGCCGATATTGCCAAATATGTTGGTAAGTTCTTGACATGTTCTAAGGTCAAGGCCGAGTGTCAAAAACCATCAGGATTACTACAACAACCCGAGATTCCTATGTGGAAATGAGAAAGAATCACAATGGATTTTGTTACGAAATTACCCAGAACACCGAGCGGTTATGACGCCATTTGGGTAATTATGGACCGTTTAAAAAAATCTGCTCATTTTATTCCAATCAAATAAACTTATGATTTGGATCAGCTGACCAAGCTGTACATCAAAGAAATAGTTTCTAGACACGGTGTACCAATTTTGATTATCTCAGATAGAGATAGCAGATTTAGTTCAAATTTTTGGCAGTCACTTCAGAAAACTTTTGGAACTAAGCTGGACATGAGTACTGCCTATCACCCGCAAACAGACGGTCAAAGCGAAAGAACCATACAAACCTTGGAAGATATGCTAAGAGCTTGTATTATCGATTTTGGTAAAAGTTGGGACTATCATTTACCATTAGTCGAATTCTCTTACAACAATAGCTATCATTCCAGTCTTAAAGCATCACCGTACGAAGCATTGTATGGTCGAAAGTGTCGATCTCCCGTATGCTGGAATGAGGTTGGCGATGTTCAATTCACCGGCCCAGAAATTGTACGGGACACAACTGAAAAGATTATTCAGATCAGAAGCAGACTACAAGCTGCTAGAGATCGCCAGAAAAGTTATGCTGACACTAGGCGAAAACCCTTGGAATTTCAAATTGGAGATAGGGTTATGCTGAAATTCTCGCCTTGGAAAGGCGTAATCTGTTTTGGAAAATGTGGGAAACTAAGTCCACGATATATTGGACCATTCAGAATCCTAGAAAGAGTTGGTCCGGTAGCATACAAACTCGAGCTACCTCAACAATTAAGTGGAATCCATAACACTTTCCACGTGTCAAATCTTTAGAAATGTCTATCCGATGAAAGCCTTGTCATTCCACTAGACGACATTAAGCTCGATGACAAGCTACATTTTATTGAGGAACCTATTGAAATAATGGACCGTGAGGTCAAACAGTTGAAACAAAGCCGAATCCCCATCGTTAAAGTACATTGGAATTCTCGCCGAGGGCCTAAATACACCTGGGAAAGAGAGGACCAAATGCGACAGAAATATCCGCATCTCTTCTCGGGTACATCAAACTAAATCTTGAGGACATGATTTTCGTAACGGGGGAAGGCTGTACCACCTCGCATATTTCAGATCTATATTTTACTATTTTACGTTATATAAATTACTTTTAATTATTTATATAAGTAATCTCAAAAATTAAATAGTGTGAATTATCCTCACAACCAACACAAGACTAGAAAAAGTCTATGTGTTCAAAAATACTTTAGTTTCACCACTAGTCATAATTCATATGAATTATTGTCACTTTACCAATTTTAGGTACACATTTTACCTTTAAGTAATACGCGTGCCCGAACCTAGGTTATTAGGTTTTAACAACATAGAAACACCATATTAGACTTATCATACTTTTAATGTACCTAGTTGGAGTATGTTGATAAGTTTTAACATTTTTGTAAGTATTACATTTTTACGTTACTCGGTTTTAAGTTTCGTGAATTAAGGGCTTAACATTAGTAATTACCGGGACCAAACTATACCCTAAAAACTAAAGATTATCAAAATAAACATGCACTACCACCTCAAAAAGTGAGGTGGCGTGCACACATAAACCACAAAGCCACATGGCTTCTTCTCCATAGACCTCCACTCTTACTCACTCAACCTTGTCCCCCATATACCCCAAAGTCACCTCATACTTATCCATTTTACATGCAAAAATCACAAAAATCTCTTGGTCTCTCTCCCTTGGCCGTCCACTCTCAACACACAAACACCCATACATACTTTGATTCATACTACAAAAATTACTAAGAATATGGAGCTAGAATTGGTTCCTACATGATCCTAGGGTTGTTTTGTTGATATCAAGGGTGAAATAAGAGCTACACAAGAAGGTTAGGGCTGAAGTAAGAATGTTATTTCAAGGGTAAGAAGGTTAGTAAGCTTGGATTAAGAAGTTGAAGACAATGGTTGAAGATTGAAGGAGGTTTAGGCTTGATTGTTCTTGTGACCATTCAACCTAAGTCTTGTAAGAAGTTGTTTATATTTCTTGTCATTCAATATTTTTGTAATGATATTTATGATTATTTGATGTAATTTGATATAAGTAGTACATGTAATAAAGCTTGCTTGATGTTGTACATAAAATTGATGGGTAAAAACTAGTGTAGAAACTCATTAAGACAACTAGTAAGTTATCATGAGTTTTAACATTAAAATAATAAACTTTGGACTTGATTAAGTTTAATAAGTTGTTAGAGGAAGTAAAAACTAGAATTTGAGCTTTTGAATCACTTGAAATGGACTTATAGATAAAAAGTTATGGTTAAAAGAAGATGACTAGATGAAATTGGTTATTAAGTCAAAAGTCTTCTGAAACGATTTTAAAACTCGATTTAACCCTTTTCTGGTCCGAATCAGAAAAAGTGTAAAGCACAAAAGTTGCTTGGAATGAAATTTTCTACAAAAACTCAGGTGCACATAAGCTGAAAGTGAATGAAAAGTCTTAAAAACAGCAAATACTAAACGGACCTGTTGTGACTAGAAAATAAAACAACCATGGTCATGGAAACTTAGTTGTATTTTTGATTCTTTGAGACCAAAACAAAGCCAAGGTTAAACCAAGGCTAATGTCTAAAGATATTTTAACTTAAATATAACCACTAGATATGACCATGATTGTTGTTTCGAAGTTGTTTAATCGTAACTTAGCCGCACGGCTAGTTTGGGTTTGTTAACCCGAAAATTGTTTCAAAAACTTGGTCATTAGATGGAATTTTACTAGACATTGACAAAACTATTTTTGAAACCTTTATATACCAGAATATCATAATATGACACGCCGAAATTATTCATCACAACACTTACACATGATAAATATTACGCTAAACTACTTCACGACACAACTTATACTATCACGTCACCACACAAATAGTCTTTGACGAAACACGAGACATGTTTTATACAACATTTGTCTCGCCAAATACTTACTTATAAATGATAAGTACTACAATAGTATGGAATTTCATTATCATAAAGAGGCCTCTTTGGGGTATCGTACGACGAGTTGTGGATTTACGATTTAAAGTGTCCTGGCTCCTCGTGCGATTACTACACGACCTCTTGATTTTGATAGCCCGAATGGTGGTACGAGGTCATTTATAAAAAGGCTATGAGCCAAGCAAACACTTAAGGGATACCTTAGCTTAATATCCATGTAAAACATCATAAACCAACAAATTACATATACTTGTACACTTATATTGAAAATTATACTAAAACATAATTATTATACTTTCGTAGGTAATCACTAAAGATCGCAGTCTCGACATACACTGTTGTTGCTATAAACTACTACTGATAACCACGGTGAGTTCATAGCCTCAACTTTTGTTTAAGTGTTTTATAAACTACTTGGGGGAGATACATGCTAAAATGCTTTATTATGGACAATTACTTACAAACTGAATGCCTTGACTGTATTATTGCATGCCTAAGTTGTTTATGCCAAAAGTCCCCAACATCATGGACCACTAATCACTGGGAGTGAGCGCAAATATTGTGGATAGGCTTATCGGGATTGACGAATCCCGTTTGTGTTAGCCGGATCGGTAACCAAACGCACTTTATTTGAATTACCTAGGTATATGGAAAAATACCTACTTGGGGCAAGTTACTTATATATTTATATATATCGTCCGGTGATATATATACAACAGTCAGTCGTGAGTTCCATGAGCTTAGAGCAATAATAACTATCAAGAAGATAATTGTACACATTGCAATTATACTACAAACTATTGTCCACTACTGTTTTCAAAACTATGAATTCACTCAACAATAGTGTTGACTTTTCGGCATGTTTTATCTCAGGTCCGTAAGATATGTCTGGCACGTGAATGAAGGCACACGGAATATGCATTTTGAAGACTATGCATATTATCATTCGAAAACTTTTAAACTTATTATGTACATTATGGGACCTCTACTTTGATATTATGAATAAATTCGAATGATAATGTATTTTAAAACGTCTCATTTAGAGTCGTTTTCTATAATGTGTACGTTGTGCTAATAAGTAATACCATCGATTAGCTTCCGCTGCTATTCAAAACTGAGGGTGTTACAAAAGGGTACCGTTGAATTATATTTTGTGGGTACTGAACACCAATTGGCGGACCTTCTCACCAAAGCCTTAGCTCCTGCTAGGTTTACTGATTTGATCCACCAGATTGGAATGCGGTGTTTAACTCCAGAGGAACTGGACAAACTTTTGACACATTCTTAAAATAAGTCAAACTCCAAAACCACTTTTTTAAATATTTATCAAAAACAAAATAGAAAAATATAAAATTTCATAAAATACAAAAATATTCTTCTATCTTAAATTCTTTCAACATTGCAAGTACAAATCTTCCGTCAACACTTTACTCTTTCAAACAATTCAATATTTTCACGGTCAAGTGTTGAGGGGGAGAAAGTAAATATATTTGTTTCATAAAACCTTGTACTTGCATGTTACCTAATATTGGTTGTATCTTTGATAATGGTGGATTCGTTTCTTGTTTCAAAACACTCCTCAGAATCAAATTTGTAAAATTTCCTTATTTCTAAAGTCGAGGGGGAGTGTCGTCAAGTTTCTTTCCAAACTTTCACTTCTTGCTTAACCAAAAAGGAAGTTATGGGTTGTGGATGAAAATGGTTGAGGTGGAGGGTCCATACTTGTCAAATGTTCAAACTTAATTTAACAAAACCACTCCACCTAATTTCATTTAACATTTATTTCAAACATTAAAGTCTACAACTACCTCATCCACGCTCATAATTAATTCTTCAAATCTGTGTTATAAACATCAAATTTGTAAGTGTTTAAAGCTTCCTTGAGTAATTTCAAACATTGGTTTTTAATAGTTTGAAAATCCAATGGTTTGATTTTCATCTAGGATTGACTTTAGCTTTACGCGTAAGCGTAAGAACTTGTAATCGTGTTGGGTTGATTTTGATGAAATGGCTAGTGTTTTCAATGTATATATCAAGCTTTAAATACATTGTCATCAAGAAATTTAACCCAGAAAATGTTTTAATCACTTTTCTAGAATTAGGGTTTATGCGTGGGATTTGGGTATTCTCTTTCGTGAGTGTCTTAGGACAATTAGAGGCTTAAAAGATGTTTGATACATGCTTAATTAACCAATGAAACATTTGAATCTCACCCAGAAACTACATAATGGTGAATTTAATTTTAGGGTTTAAGTATTCAAACATTTGGGTACTTTTGATTCAAGTGGTATTTAATGTTAAAACTTGTTTCAGTCAACTCATATGGCCCCTAAGACTTACCAGAAATCATCTGGTACATTTCCCATGGCTAGATTTCTTATTCGTAAGATATGACTCTAGGGTTTTATGTTACGCATAACTTGGTTCCTACGCGTAATTGTGATACCATGTGAGAATGAAAGAGGTTGAATATTGTGTTAATTTGAATGTTATGATTAATTTATTTCAGGCTTCTACGCATTCCAATTCAGAATCAAGGTTTATAATGGATTTCACGCTTATGGAAAACCTTACGCGTAGAGGTTACACATAAGAGAAATCTTACGCGTAACTCTTACGTGTAACTCTTACGCGTAAGGGTCTACAAAAGGACTACGCGTATCCTATGAAGGATATGCGTAAACTTGGATTCTTACGCATAAGGCTTACTCTTACGAGTAAACCTTACGCGTAAGCTTTATGCCAAGAGTCTATTCCTACGCGTAAGATGGCCTCCTACGCATAAGCTTAATTCTACGCGTATGGTTACACAATGTTTACGCATAAGCTTACAATCCTACGCTTAAGCCATATTTATAACTTTACTTATGAAATGTTAAGCGTACAAACTTGTAATAAGTTACTCTTAACGTCACAAGACCAAAATGTCACTAATAAGCAAAACTGGTTTAAAATGTTGTGTGAATGAGTGAAACTTTGGACTTTCAAATTCAAAATTAACATACTCACGTACTTTATCATGACTACTTTGGACTATTGGACAACATGTGACTTTGGACTCGTAACATTCATTAACATAACAAATTCAATAATTAGATAACAAAGTCAACTGTTGACTAACATAATATCTTTTGATATGTTGGTTCTTTTGTCTCAATATCTTTCAGATCACGATATGGACATCACCATGGAAAATGTTAACGCACCAAATGAGCTCACGATGGAAAATATCTTCCCATCTGATTACAGCATGAAGATTGGAAAGAACAACCTCAAAGTCGACTTTGAGAACTTCACCTGCTCAGAGTCTTCATGTCGAATTGCTGTGGATATTCTCAAGTCTCATCCCTACAACAACATGCTTACAAACTCTGCAACTGTGCCGGAGAACTACATTCACCAATTTTGGCATACAATAAAAAAGGTGGATGGTCAAGATGCTGTCACGGTTACTCTAATTGATAAGCAGGTCACCGTCACGGTTGCTGATTTACGAGCAATTCTTCTGCTTCCTGCTACCCAGCCTGCTGAGTATGTACCTATTCCAACTGAAGAGGCTACACTATAATTCATGGTCGATATTGGCTATGATGAAGCTGCAGGAATTATTACCAAGCATTCTTTAGTAGATTTAAAGAACATTCCTCAGCCTTGGAGAACTTTGTACATCATGATCGCCAAGTCTGTTTCCGGAAGAGACAGCGGTCATGAGCATTCTAAACTCATGCACCTACAAATCTTCTGGGGCATGGTCAACAAAATGCACATCGACTATGCAAGTCTGATCTGGGAAGACATGATGTCTCACCTCAAGAAGCCCGACACAAGGGTTCCTTTCATCAGATACACGAAGTTGTTGATCCAGAACATTCTCGGGAAAAATCGAGACATTCCCTTGAGACTTAACAACCCCAACAATCATTCTGTGTTGTATGACCCCACGCTAAACATTGTCAGATTCAAGGAGTCATCGACAAAGAAACAAGGTGCAGTACTTCTTGACTGCCTTCTCACTGCTGATATCAAAAGTCTTCCGTCGTATTCACGATACCTAGAAGCAGTGAAGAAAGGCAAAGTCAGTTTTATGGATGAAAAGTCTTCAGCTATTCCAGTAAAGAAGACCAGGAGATTAGGCAGTGCTGGAAGTGTATAAAGCACTGGGAGTGCCCTTAAGTATCCTAAGAGGAATCCTCATCGCAAAAGAAAAGTCCCATCTAAGGGTGTCATCCCTAACCCAAAACCGGCACTCAAAATTGAGGACAAGGACATTGATTCTGAAGATACTGAGTCTGAATAAGTGGTTTATCACTTCGAATCAATTACTGATGATACTACCTCAACAAGGTTAGAAGATAAACCACTAAGTCCAAAATCAGACAAAGGGAAGACACCTATTGCTGAAACAGAAGAAGAAAGCTCGGATGATGAACCAAAGGATGAAGAAAGAGAGTACCACAAGACTCTTAAAGATCTGAGGATTCAACATGCTGCTAAAGAATTTAACCTTCAACAAACCAGAGACCCTGGAGGTTCCAGTGGTGGTGCACTAACTACCCCAGTTCTCGATGCGGTTAATCAACCTGATAAGGGAACTGGTACCACCACTCAGGAATCAACAGAGCAACAGCAGCAAGAGGATGAAATCATTTTCGATTTTGAAGAAGAAGAAAAGGAGAAGACTGAGAAGATTACCGATGAAGACATAGAGGAAGCAGCTAGGGAGAGAGCTGAAGAAGAGGCTAGGATAAAGGCCGAAGAAGAGGCTAAAGCTCAAAAAGAAGCTGATGATTATCTTCTAGATAATCCTGAACACAACCATGAACAAAATTCTGAGCCACCTAAAGATCTAGATCTTTCTCACGACTCATCTTCATCAGATTCATCGTCTCACTCATCACCACCACCATCCAAAGACGCCACCACCAGATCTACATCCAAATCAGTCAAGAAACCGACCGACACTTGGGCATCACGTACCAAGACCAAGGTTGTCAAAGCTGTAAGGCAAGAAAGGAAACGAAACGTAGTTAATGATAAGGTTTTAAAATGTACCATTTTGAGGGGTCGTTTTAGTCCTTATTTGATCACTTTTGTATCCGTTATTGCTTAATATCGTTCCTTTTCACTTTTTAGGTCTCTTGAAGGCAAAATGCTGGAATGGCACTTATTTTGACGAAAAGGCGCGAATATATGAAGAAAATGGCTAAAGTCAAAATCGAGACACTCACAGCTGCTGAAATTAGAAGGAGACGGCGTCAGGTGCTAATGGCGACGCCGTCCCAAAATTGTTGTGACGATCCAGAACCCAAAACTCGTATTTTCAAGCGACGACGTCTAGTTGTGAAAGAGTAGGCCGTCGCTACTCAGACGGCCTAGATGCAATCCAGACGACGTCAGAAGCTGAAGAGGACGGCGTCACGGACATAAGGTGACGCCGTCGCAAGGTTAACATGGCCAAGACGAAACCCTAATGACGGCGACACGACGGCGTCACGAAACATAAGGTGACGCCGTCGCATATGTAATCTTATATATAGAATCCGAATTTTTCAGTTTTAAGAGAGTCTTTTTGGAGTGAAAACCTAAAACCGAACCTAAGGTGTCTTGTACAGTATTTTAGGGTTTTAAACCCTATTTTACATCAAGATAAGTATTTACTTCATTAATTCAATTATTGTCCTTGATTATTTGTGTGTATGCTTGCATGTTCTCCATGTCCGGCTAATTTATTTGTGTGTTTGCTTAGGAAGTATGAAACTTAATTATTGAATATTGATTGGTTGTTTCTTATCTTAGTTGATTAATGATCTAGTAATGCGATAGGTCATTCGTTGTGTACTTAATGCTTGATTCATCTTTGTGAACCTTAGAATATAATTACCTGAGTAGTTGTAAGCTAAACCATCCAAAGAGTGCCTTAGAGTAGGAGTTTATCATCCCTAGTGGGTTTGTAGACGAGACCCTTTGGTAAGTTCAAAGAGTTAGGGAGAAACGCATACCCTAAAACTTTAGACACACAACGCAACTAAGAATAAGACGTGACAACTCAACCATCAATAGGAGATAATTAAGAAGTAGTACAACCTAAGTAAACACATCTTTAAACTATCATACGAGCACACATTAATTAGACATAGACTCCCACAACCTTAGTTTAGATAATTAGATAATAGTAGAGTAATCGGTAGAAATACCAACCCCCCAAATCCAATACCCGAGATTCGTACCTTTCCATTTCATAAAACATAAAAAGAAAAAAAAATAATCTTCCTCAACCTTAACCTTAGCGTAATAACTCCTTACTAGCATTCCTATTCCCCTAGAGAACGATATCAATACCCGTGGCTTACCCTAATTACTACTCTACAACGATTAGGTTCACTGCCTAGGGTGTTATAAAACTTGCTCAAAGAAAAGGAAGTTTCCTTGACCCCGAACGACGCGTGTAGCGTTATCAGTTAACAAGAAATTGAATCAGCTGGCCGACCGAGTAAACTTACTAAATGTGATGAACGAGTTCTCGGACGAAAGAGACCAGATCCAACAATTTCTCAACCGAGATATACAGGGTGAAATGGACAAGACGATTAGGGATTACACTCATAAGTTCCTCCTCGACACTGTCCCCGGAGTCACAAGAAAGATGTTCGCCAGACAACTCTATCCACATCTCATGGCATTGGTCAAGCACACGCTGTCAACTACCCCTACGGTCATGGAAATCAAACCAGTTCTGGCTCCTGTTATCACTGATGCAGAATTGATCTCTAAGTTGGTTATGCAAATGTCTCAACGATCCGCAACTTTCACTTCTGACGAAGCAAAACTTTTTGAGGCATTACTGGAATATCAACTCAAGACATCATGTAAAGAGTCGGTTGGTCACCAAGAGATGATGATGTCACACCCCCAAATTACCTGTTTTGCAGCGGAATGGAATTCCTGGTGGATGACTATCATAGCATCACAGTTACAGTTATATCGAACGACCTAAAGTGTCGTTTTGAAAATATCGTTTGATTCATTAAAATAATCAGAGTTTACAAACATTAGGTCCCAAAAGAAAATCAACTTGTGCGGAAATTAGTTTGGTACAAGCCAAACGATGTTTTTAAAGTGCATAAATCCCATGTGTGACGCGTCATCACCACGACTCTATGATATGTCCATATGCATGCCATGAAGTGAATGCCTTAGATACCTGAGATAAAACATGCTAAAAAGTGTCAACACAAAGGTTGAGTGAGTTCATAGAGTTTGTGTTGAAATGTAAAGCCTTTAAAGAATGTTCATGCAGTGATAACGCCTAAAATGAACATGTTTTTAGTAGCGTTATTGTTAGTTTTGTGCATGATAATCGGCTATATTTACTCATAACTGTTGCAGAAGTGCAAAGATGCGTATTGTGTATGTATATGTAGCCAGGTATCGCGAATAACGAAGAAATGAAGTTTTTATGCACATTTTGGAAGATTCTCGAGGAAGGAAGTTGAGCTAGGAAGCTTTTGGATTCAATGATTAAGAAACGCAATGATTTCTAAGTATCTACGGCAAGGAAAGATCAAGTTTTGCCTTGGAAATCATCAGCGAGAGCAAAGAATGAAGCGAATAAGAGAAAAGTCAACAAAAAGTCAAAACAGCACAAACCCAGCCGATCGGTCACAACCCGTAACCGGATCCGGCTGGGCAAATGGTCAAACACCAACCGTTCGGTTGCAATGCGCAACCGAATCGGTTGTGCAGACTGCATAAGGCTTTTGCCTCCTAATCCTCTTAAACTCGAATTTTCTAATTCCCAAACCACTCTTAGATCGCATTCTATAATCCACAATGATTTCCACATCCTTGAATTATTCTTAACTCGCTTCTCAAAACATCAAACATCATCAATCATCATCCTAGAATTCAACTTGATAAACCTATATCCTTCATTCATTAGTTCCAATAATGTGGCATCTATCACTCAATAAAAAAAACGCATCATCTATCATTAGGAACCACCAATTTCAACTTATCTTTATTCAAAAGCACAACCCAAATAAAATCCGAAAATTCAATCATTTATTATTCATCCTATGTTGAATCAATCAATCCAATCCTTCTTGCAATGCACTCCTATATCAATTACCCACTCAATCTTAAAATATTACAACTTAATTCGAATTATAACAAAAACCCCCAAATTGGTGACCTAATATCCAATTCGAATCAAATGCTCTAATAAAACCTTAATTGAGTTAATTGACTGTAGATGCTTACTTGTTTAGGTGCCATGATGTTTTCCTACAACTTAAACAACCTCCAATCTGCTTCTCTTGGATGAATTTTTGCAAAACCACCTGGAGAATTAGTGTGTGTGTGTGTTTTTTTTTTCTGGAAAAGTGAATTTTTGGTTTTATACTCAATTGCAACCGGTTCAGTCAAGGACACAACCGTTTCGGTATCCATTTCACCAAATTTTGCATTTTTACATGTTACTTAGGCATTTACCTTCCAAGCAACAATTTTACTCAAAAATTCTACTAAAGATTCACACAACATTCACCCACCATATGAAATTTTGAACAATCATCCAATCTAAAAAAAACTCAATCTCAACTCATCATACTAATGAACTAAACCAAATTCATCTCAAAACTCAAAGTTATAATGCATTAACCAATTCACTCAATCATAAAAAAAAATTAAATAAGAAACAAAAATCCTAAATGCATCAAATCAAAAAGAAATAGTTCATGAAATTCAAGCAATAATTGCTTGTTTATTACGGCCTCTTGTCTTCTCCTCAAAATTCCTCAAAATACTCTTGTCTTAGAATATCCTCGCTTTGAAATTTTTCGGTCAACTCACGGAACGTTTCAAAAGTTTTGAATTTTCTCATAAATATTCGTCCGTCCGGACATAGTATATCAAACTTAACATGTCATGCTCCATCTCCGGTTTGTCTCTTGTAAGTCCCCGACCCTTCGGGTCTCCACTCCAAATTCTTAAGTTGCACCGGTAAAGAACCTAAAAAGTCGGTCAACTTTTTGTAAACTAGTATGTTTTTGAATGGGTTATAGAAAGCTTCTACCGCTAATGCACGTTCCATTTCGTCCTCTATATCAAAATAAGGCGGAGCTAACGGTCCGTACATTGGGTTACCTTGGACATCACCTCCCACTTCAAAACATGTTAAATCATCACCTGCTTCCATCCATTCCAAATCCTCCATAAATTCCAAAGTTGGCCCTCTTGGTTTTGGGTAGTATGTTTGCATCGAAATCCCATCATCAATAGTCAAAGTGCCTCTTCCCATGTCTATAATCGCACCACAAGTTCGTAAGAATGGTCTCCCCAATAGTAATGGTAAACTCTTGTCCACCGGAATATCTAGGACAAGGAAATCTGCCAAATACGGTTGATATCCAATTTGCACTCTCACATTCTTCACCTCTCCCATTGCCTTCGCTTGAGAGTTATCCGCCATAGTAAGCTTAGAATGATTAAGTTGCGGATTACTTAGTCCCAAAGTTTTAAACAATGGATACGGCATCACATTAACACTCGACCCCGTATCGGCTAAAGCATAGACAGGTGTTGTTCCATTTACTTTGATTGGAAACACAAAATTACCCGGATCCTTTTCCTTCCTCGGCATGCCTTTAAACAAAATTCGATCTCGCTCCTCCTCCGTGAGATTCTTTCCTTCCAACCTAGCCCTTGCTAGCATCAATGCATCCAACTTCTTACGGTAAAGCACATAATCTTGGAGTACTTCTATCACCGGTTTCTTTTCATTAAGCTCAAGAAACTTTTGTTCTAGATTCTCTAAAATAACTTCTTTTTGCTTATCGGTTAAGGGTTTGAGAGTAGTAGTCGGTGATGATGGTGTGGAATCATTTTTGGTAGTAGAGGTTGTTGTTGGGGTTAGTTTGTTTGATGTCGGTTTCTTCCGATTTGTTTTTCCCATCTTAACCACTTCCACCTCTTTCTCTTCCATGTTTGCACAAACTTCCACTAACATCTCGTTTACTCCTTTTCCTTCTTCCAGATCAGTTATATTAATTCTCATCTCTCCCATTGCAAAATCCACTTGACACTTGGTCGTGACAAGAAAATCTCGACCAAAACACACATTAGGTTCATCCGCATTCCCTTCTTCTACTACAACAAAATCAGTTTCAAAAATATGTCCATGAATATTGACCTTCAGATTTTTGACCATCCTTCTTCCATATGCTTCATAGTCCAATCGTACATGACCAATTTCGTCAAGAACCTTCTCCAAAATATAGTTTTCTCCATAAGCCATATTAAGCTGCGCGTCCCAAGCACTTATTCCTTCCACACTGCAAGGCGTTCCAAACCTCATTAGCGGTGAATCATACACCGTTAAAGGTGCTTGTGTGAACACTACGACTCTTCCTTTCTTGGGTAGCTGAACCTTATTTTCACCAATTTCCTCCATATTACCCGTATCAATTCCCAATTCTTTCTTACTTTCTTCCAAGATACCTCCAATCTTTTCCAATGAACTTCCAGTATCCTTGAACATTTCATCCAAAGTACGAAGGTATTCCGAGATTCCACTCAAACTATCCATATTACTAGACAACTTGACAAAACAAAACAAAACACGAATATTAAACGTTAGAGTTAGTAAAAACAAGAACAATCTATAGAAATATAAACTAAACAATGTAAGACACTTAACAAAACTAAAAACACAAGTTAAAACTCAAGACCTAAAAATAATAAAAATCAACTCAGAAACACCAACCGGATTCGGTTGGTTAATCAACCGAATCGGTTAGTTGAAAAATAATTCAGACAGAAACTGTAACCGGATCCGGTTGCGGGTTGCAACCGATCGGTTTGATCGAAATATTTTTTTTTTTATATAAATAAATAAATAAAATTAAATGCAATTAAGGAATCATTAAGATGTACTAAATTCTAGTTAATAAAGAAAACTCTTCATAAACCAATAATTTAATAACATAATAAATCACATTAAACTAAAACTAAAAAAAACTAACAATTAAAATCTATCATAAAAATAATTAAACTAATAACTGAAAAATATAACTATCTAATCATTAACCATAAAAACTATAATTAACTAAAACCAAATAAATAAATAAATAAATATCAAATGTAAAGAAAATAAAAATAAATCTAGGAATAATTAAACTACAAGACATAATCTGCAAAGAGAATATAAAATTACCAGTATTATTCTAAGAATCATAAGACAAATAACTAAGAAGTCTAGAACAAATAAAATCGCAAATAAAAATCAACACAGAAGGTCTAACCGGATTCGGTTGGATAACCAACCGAATCGGTTAGTTTGTAACCAAAACCTTTTTTTTTTATATATATAAATAAATACTTCCAATACTATCAATTTTACAGAAAATCAAAGAAAATTAAAGAAAATCCCCGGCAGCGGCGCCAAAAACTTGATGTGCCCGGTTGGTGCAAGTTTTAAAAATTTATAAACACGATTTAACCGTCTAACATATTAACACATACGAGCAAGTATACTCGTCCGCAATAGCAAAGTTTGGTAAGTCGAGATCGTCCCAAGGTATTTTGTGTATGAAAGATATTTGTTTAAAAAGATTCCAACAAGAAAGCTTGTTAAGGCTTTCCCCAAATAATTATGTTATAGCGAAATTCAATACGAAATATATATATACTTGTGTGTAGTCTATAATCAATCATAAATAGTATTCATGAAGGTTTGGTGTATACTCTTTATATGATGCACAAATCATAAGCAAATGATTCCTCAACCATGGTATGTGTTTGTAAAAATCATTCTAAGAACAAAAACATTTAGGTAATCCTTTCGGTCCTTATCCCAATGATTATCCTATAGAAATTCCATTTGTTTGCAACATGTTCTTATTAAAGTTGTTCTTACGAATCTTTCGACCCTTCGTGATGAAAATATTCCTAGTCTTGTTTTAATAAGCAAACATGGTGGTTGTCAATCACCATATCCCCGTACTAGTTTGTCACTTCACTTTTTGGAATAAAACACAAGAGAAATCATTTCGGTCCTTTTTCTTAAAACATGTTTTATCAACAAATCAAACCAAGACTAGTATTTTTCCAACAAACTCATTTAAACAAGATCATATGTACATGCATCACATTTTGAGAACACTAATACGATTAACTACATCCCAACACACAAGTATATCCCAAAATTACTCCATGATAATAATAATAATAACTAAACACAAATAGTAACAAAGTAATTCCAACAATTCAAGAGAATAGAATTCCATAACAAAGTTCATAGAATACCTAAACTTTTGTGATTACAAGAATTAGAATTCGTGGATTGTAGCAACCACGCGCCTCCAATCACCTAGGTTCACCGCGCAACTCCAAACTACCAAAACAATGGATGAGAATGGTTCCATCCTTGCTCCTGGACGTTTTTCAGTAAGTACTAAGCTTTTGGGCTGAATAAAATGGTTGGTATTAGTTTAGATGTAAACTAATACAATTTTGGTTGTGTCACACTTAGTATACTAGTACTAGGTTCATTATATAGCCAAAGGTGCTTGCCTAACTGTCCAAAAACGTCCTCAACAAGTAAATATCAAGAAATGATCGGACTCCAATGATTATGGGGAGTTAAGGCAACAATAAATGCGACTTTGTGTAACTGCAGTACGAGAAACCGGATCGGTTTCATCTCCGACCGAATCGGTTTTGTCTTGACCATTTGCCCAGCCGGATCCGGTTACAGGTTGTGACCGATCGGCTGGGTTTGTGTTGTTTTGACTTTTTGTTGACTTTTCTCTTATTCGCTTCATTCTTTGCTCTCGCTGATGATTTCCAAGGCAAAACTTGATCTTTCCTTGCAGTAGATACTTAGAAATCATTGCGTTTCTTAATCATTGAATCCAAAAGCTTCCTAGCTCAACTTCCTTCCTCGAGAATCTTCCAAAATGTGCATAAAAACTTCATTTCTTCGTTATTCGCGATACATGGCTACATATACATACACAATACGCATCTTTGCACTTCTGCAACAGTTATGAGTAAATATAGCCGATTATCATGCACAAAACTAACAATAACGCTACTAAAAACATGTTCATTTTAGGCGTTATCAAATTCCCCCACACTTAAGCTCTACTCGCCCTCGAGTAGGTCTAACATTTGCAAAAATTGATTTCAATGGTCTTTGACGCCATGGTTCTAAAAAAATGTAACAATTACCCCAAAAGATAATCATCGGTTTGCTTATAATATGTGAAAAATTTTAAAAATGAACCAAAATACTTTAGATAACATAACCAGAACACCTCACGAATGATGTAGAAAAATCACTCAACTCTCATATATAGGTGGGTATATATAAATCACTCATTGCCTAGTCATGATCAATGCTTTTTACCATAAGCTTGTACAAGTATCAAAACAAAGAAAATAAATTCATCAAAAAGGGCTTTTATTCGGGTTATAACGTTAAGGCTAAGGGTTCATAAAAGGTATGGATAAGGCATGGGATAGTTTATGAAATTGGTGTTAAAATAAAAATAAAATCAAGTCTAAACCTCCATGTTGCTAGCCATCATACAAACCACAATCCCGAAAATGATTATTTCACCTCTTCTCTTATATCGATCTCCAAATATATATATCACGTCTTAGCACATTGGCTAATCAATATCTCTAACATACTTCATCTTAATATAGCACATTGGCTATAACCATTTTTTTTTTTTTTTAGTTCCCCCACACTTAGTGTAAGCATACACCAAAAAACAATCGAGAAAGACGTCTCTTTCATCCAAGATGGAAAATGGTACACACTATAAACAAAGTGTAGCTTCTTCATAATCATCAAAAACAATCCAATCATTCCAAACAACTAGCAACAAACCAATAGACTTGATAAGGATTGGCTAAAGCTTGAAAGTGTAAAATATTTTTGTATTTTTCTGAGTTTATCAAAATGAAAAGATTGGCTCGGAAGGGTGTACTAAGGGTATCTAGTGCTAAAGATAAGCACTAATAAATGGGTCCATATGGGGGTGGTTAACTAACCGATGTGGTTAGCTAATATATCATTAGATGTAAATGGAAGGCCATTTAGGTTAAATCCTAAGGTGCCTCTTATCATTTGAACATATTTAAATCACTCGAAAGTGATTTTAACCATAATGCATAACTAGTACAAGTTCTAGAATCGACATAATCACCGGCACACTCATAGCAAATATAAAACAAAATATGTGTTTTATACAAAAAGAAACCTCACAAAAGTGTGGAAAAAGGCTATTATGCATGCTAGAAAATGCTATCGAATCCAAATTGAATTACTTCCGTAATTTGGTTCAAATCCAAAAATTTTCAAAAACTCTCATTTTACCATTGAAATCCCAAGTTATAAATATCAATTATGCGTGAAAACAACTAGACCAACAAGGGCGAATTTCTTCTAATCACTTGCATCCAAAAGTTATAAAAATGCACATCATTTTCCTATTTTCTTCCCTCCCCCATACTTAAGTTTTGCATTGTCCTCAATGTAATGAAAAATGAACTTCAAAGTAAAGAAAATGGGAAAAAAATAGTTAAAAGATACCACGGGATAGAATATGCAATATGCATATTGGGTCATAAGAAAGCATGTGAGTTATCCAACTCCAAATATTTGACCATCAATAAGCTTCCGACACATCCATCCTGCAAACAAAACTGCAACACGCAATACACAAAACAAACAAACAAATGCAACTAAAAACTAGATAAAATCAAGCAAAACATGCTAATCAATCTAAAAAGATAGAAATAATATTGTTTAACACATCATAACCCATTGTCTTTGAAACCATAATTCACGAATGATCCACAATCACTCTTCATCTTCGCTCATGTCATCTCCTTCTTCATCATCATACTCATCATCATCACTTTCGGTTACGTAGTTTTCGTCCACAATATCCAAACGAACTCTCCTCTTCTTCTTCTTTCCTCCAACATCGTGGCTTGCTCCACCAACTTCAGGTAATCGACCATATGGGGGTACTGGATCAGGAAATGGTGCGTACCCAGGATATGGATACGGATAGGGTCCAGGATAAGAAGTGTAAGGGAAAGGATATGGTGGAACATTGGGTGGATTGTAGGGTGGCAACTCATAATTGGCTTCACGAGCCATGTTTTGAAAAATAGGCATGGAATAATCATTGATGTAGTTGTTTCTCAACATCATCGAGTCTCTCCATACATCCCTACATTGAATCTCATCTAAATGTTTGTTCCACTCTCCCCAACCTGAATCAAAACTACTGGACACACCCATTTGCACGTTCTCCATTGGTATACTCCCTTGCTGTTGTGGTGGTTGCTGTTGTTTTCTTGGTTCAATCCATAACCCTAAGGTTTTCAATCTCCTATTCAAAGCATTACCAAAACCTTGCGCAGTCCACGTATCACTATACTTTGGCTCTCCACACTTAGCCAATTCCTCATCAACATAATACCAAAGATTCTTCGCCAATTTTGTCACAAAATGTCCTTCACAAATGTTACTGTTGCTCTTGATTCCCGGGGCTCTCCTAGACAAATATTCGGCTATCTGCCAAATGGCATTACCGTCCTTAGTTTCTTCCAGCAACTTCATAACCCATAAGTCCGGTTTCTGACATTTGTCCCTGCTTCCAAATCTATTAAATGGCCCGGTCACTATCAACTTGTGAAGTATCCTCATCAACGGATTCCTGATGGTTGAAGCATTCCTCCTAGTGCAAGTAGGATCTCCCACTTGATTCCAATAAGCGGGAATACTAGGATAGTCTTTTTCAAACCTCCGAAGTCTAGAAAAGTGAATTTCAAATAATCGATGATTAACCTCATGTGGCTCATACAAACCAAGAGCCACGCCAAAAGCTGGCAACGTGTAAGCATGATCCCTTCCACAAAGCCTAAACCAAACACAAATCTCCGTCATCAAGTTCCGAACATCCACCTTTCTTTCAAAATACATGGTTGAAAAGAACTCCATACACCATTCTCGATAGACCTCTTCATTGACGCTAAATGCTCTTTCCCATGACAAATCATTGAACGAATCTCCATCTCCTGGATATACATAAGACGTTCGCATCATTCCTCTTAACTCATCTTCACAATCACATTCCTCAAATAAATCCCAATCAATCACCCTCGGAACCAAACATGTCCTATGTTGTAACTTCGACAACCTTTCCCGAAAAGCATGTTTCTCCCCGTCGGTGAGATTTTTGAACTTTAAATTAGCATTTGCCTCCGTCTTCACACTATACTTAACCTTCTTCTTCTCGTTTCTTTCACAAAACTTCGTAACAAGCGGGTTCATTGGAATTTCCTCCTCACTCGAGCTCCCTACAATAATTCTCTGAAGAAATCACAAATATAAGACCATATGAGAGTGTTAGAACAAACAAGAAGGTTCAAGGAACCCTCTAAGATTCATTTCAAAATTTCAAAAATTTTAATACAGAAACCACAACCGGATTCGGTTAGATCACCAACCGAATCGGTTTCCAAATGGTCAAACACCAACCGTTCGGGATTGTGGTTTGTATGATGGCTAGCAACATGGAGGTTTAGACTTGATTTTATTTTTATTTTAACACCAATTTCATAAACTATCCCATGCCTTATCCATACCTTTTATGAACCCTTAGCCTTAACGTTATAACCCGAATAAAAGCCCTCTTTGATGAATTTATTTTCTTTGTTTTGATACTTGTACAAGCTTATGGTAAAAAGCATTGATCATGACTAGGCAATGAGTGATTTACATATACCCACCTATATATGAGAGTTGAGTGATTTTTCTACATCATTCGTGAGGTGTTCTAGTTATGTTATCTAAAGTATTTTGGTTCATTTTTAAAATTTTTCACATATTATAAGCAAACCGATGATTATCTTTTGGGGTAATTGTTACATTTTTTTAGAACCATGGCGTCAAAGACCATTGAAATCAATTTTTGCAAATGTTAGACCTACTCGAGGGCGAGTAGAGCTTAAGTGTGGGGGAATTTGATAACGCCTAAAATGAACATGTTTTTAGTAGCGTTATTGTTAGTTTTGTGCATGATAATCGGCTATATTTACTCATAACTGTTGCAGAAGTGCAAAGATGCGTATTGTGTATGTATATGTAGCCATGTATCGCGAATAACAAAGAAATAAAGTTTTTATGCACATTTTGGAAGATTCTCGAGGAAGGAAGTTGAGTTAGGAAGCTTTTGGATTCAATGATTAAGAAACGCAATGATTTCTAAGTATCTACGGCAAGGAAAGATCAAGTTTTGCCTTGGAAATCATCAGCGAGAGCAAAGAATGAAGCGAATAAGAGAAAAGTCAACAAAAAGTCAAAACAACACAAACCCAGCCGATCGGTCACAACCCGTAACCGGATCCGGCTGGGCAAATGGTCAAGACAAAACCGATTCGGTCGGAGATGAAACCGATCCGGTTTCTCGTACTGCAGTTACACAAAGTCGCATTTATTGTTGCCTTAACTCCCCATAATCATTGGAGTCCGATCATTTCTTGATATTTACTTGTTGAGGACGTTTTTGGACAGTTAGGCAAGCACCTTTGGCTATATAATGAACCTAGTACTAGTATACTAAGTGTGACACAACCAAAATTGTATTAGTTTACATCTAAACTAATACCAACCATTTTATTCAGCCCAAAAGCTTAGTACTTACTGAAAAACGTCCAGGAGCAAGGAGGGAACCATTCTCATCCATTGTTTTGGTAGTTTGGAGTTGCGCGGTGAACCCAGGTGATTGGAGGCGCGTGGTTGCTACAATCCACGAATTCTAATTCTTGTAATCACAAAAGTTTAGGTATTCTATGAACTTTGTTATGGAATTCTATTCTCTTGAATTGTTGGAATTACTTTGTTACTATTTGTGTGTAGTTATTATTATTATTATCATGGAGTAATTTTGGGATATACTTGTGTGTTGGGATGTAGTTAATCGTATTAGTGTTCTCAAAATGTGATGCATGTACATATGATCTTGTTTAAATGAGTTTGTTGGAAAAATACTAGTCTTGGTTTGATTTGTTGATAAAACATGTTTTAAGAAAAAGGACCGAAAGGATTTCTCTTGTGTTTTATTCCAAAAAGTGAAGTGACAAACTAGTATGGGGATATGGTGATTGACAACCACCATGTTTGCTTATTAAAACAAGACTAGGAATATTTTCATCACGAAGGGTCGAAAGATTCGTAAGAACAACTTTAATAAGAACATGTTGCAAACAAATGGAATTTCTATAGGATAATCATTGGGATAAGGATCGAAAGGATTACCTAAATGTTTTTGTTCTTAGAATGATTTTTACAAACACATACCATGGTTGAGGAATCATTTGCTTATGATTTGTGCATCATATAAAGAGTATACACCAAACCTTCATGAATACTATTTATGATTGATTATAGACTACACACAAGTATATATATATTTCGTATTGAATTTCGCTATAACATAATTATTTGGGGAAAGCCTTGACAAGCTTTCTTGTTTGAATCTTTTTAAACAAATGTCTTTCATACACAAAATCCCTTGGGACGATCTCGACTTACCAAACTTTGCTATTGCGGACGAGTATACTTGCTCGTATGTGTTAATATGTTAGACGGTTAAATCGTGTTTATAAATTTTTAAAACTTGCACCAACCGGGCTCATCATGCAGCAAAGGCATTGTAAATCCACTCAGTTCCAAGTTCCGCCCATACAAAACTTGCAACCTGTGTGTTCACAACCCATTGCCCAAAATAGAATGACAATCATGATTTTGCGCATCAAGGTAGTTAAAAGTATAAATGTCACCACAAGGGTCTTCCAACAACTCGTGTTGGGATGTTCCTCCAACGACTCACGTTGGGCTGTATCCATATAAATGGCCTTCCAACATATAAATATTGGGATGTTCCTCCAACGACTCACGTTGGGCTGTATCCAAATAAATGGCCTTCCAACATATAAATATTGGGATGTTTGTTTAAGTCTAGTCACTTCACGCACCAAGTCTAAAGTATAAGTAATGTTGTTTGGCAACAGAGTTTAAATGTTTTGATAAATAAGCATGTATCTCGCCCCAAATAGTTTATAAGAATTTAAACGAGTAAAAGCGGGGTATGAACTCACGGTAATCCTTAAAAGTTTTGAGTATTTATAAAATCAAATGAAATAGTTGAGCATGTATCTCCCCCAAAAGTAATTCAAAATGTATAAAGGTAGGGGCCATGAAACTCATCTGGTGCAATAGTTATGATGACAAAGTGGATGCACAGAAATGAGACGCAACTCTCTAACCGCGACCTATGATGAATGATATGATCTAATATAAGTCATGAAACAATGTCGTGCATGCAAATCCACATGTAATCTATACCACTTGTACATTTTGTAAATAGAATTTATCGTCGAATTATATGTTTATGACATCTCGTCATGTTATAAAATACTTTACAAGTATTTACGTTGAAATGATATCCTACGATAGTCATTTTGTGATTTATTATGAAATTATAACTTTTCGTCGTAAAATAATGTCGTTGAAATTTCATGAAAGTGACAAAACGGCCTCGAAAAGCTAGTCGTAAAATGGTGCACGTCGAGTGTTAGGAAACGAACTCAACGGTTTTGGGAAGCTTGTATCAATATCTCAAAGTTTTAGCATTTAAGTTTTCATCTTAGAGGTCTCGATCACGGAGAAAAATATAGGTTAAGTATGGTACTTGTGTCCAAAATATCGTTTAAGGGTGGTTTTCGGCAAAGTTTAGGTGACTGTATTTTATTCGTTACAACTTCGCTTGACAAACGGTTGGACATTTTGAAAAATAGGCTAGGCGATCTTACTTTTACTAGAAGACATCTTTTTCTGAATAGTACTCTATCAATGTTAAAAACAACCCTCAACATGGTCATTTGCGGCCGATATGTTTGTCTATTAGAAAATATATTAGTTATGCTTATATAAAATAGTTACGGCAACTTGTTTAAAATGTGAATAACTTAGTCGTTATAAGTCCGTTTCTACGTTTCATATATCCTCGGAATCGTGATAATATATACTAATATATTTTTGATAAGTCGACACATTTAATGACGCTTAAGATTCATTTTTGACTCGTAAAAAGTCGAGAATACGTGCTGAATTTTCTGAAACAAATAGTTTTCGTCGTTAAACTTAAAAATAGCATAACTTCTTCGTTATAACTCCGTTTTAACCCATTCAAGCGGCCACGTTTTCGTTTTAAAGTGTATTTTCTAAATATATAGCCCAAAATATTTTACAAACTGTCGGATTTTCCAGATTTCACAAATAAGATCAGACCACTATTTATAGTTGTCGAAATGAGTTTTTCTCGCGCAAAACCTATTCTAACCAATTCAAAACAACTCCGAAGCTATTCTAATCCCACCATACATCTTCTTAGGGTGTCATGGGTTCCTAGACATCACCAAAAGTGATATATTACAAGGGATAATTTATAGGATGATCATATTTCAATATAAGTAATAAAACATTAAAAGTGGTATAAACTCATATGTAACATGCATGATTTCTTGCAAAAATGATGAAATAACATAAAAATGAATATGAAAGAATTATGATGATCATGAAATGCTTACTTGAATGATGTTGTGGAAGAAAATGATGAAAACCTTAATTAATCTTTAGGTTTTTATTTCAAAACCTTGAAATAGATCACTAATTGAGCTTGATAATACTTGATCTTGAAAAATTTATGGATTCCTCCATGTTTCTTAGAGTGGCCGGCCATATGAAGAGGAGAGGAAAGGATATTTGTGGTTTACACCATGGAAATGTGTGTTGTGTGTTTTTCTCAAAATATCTTGCACCAAAAATATATATATTTAATATGAAGTTGAGAAATCCAATTTGATAACATCAAGAGTGGCCGGCCATGTGCCTAGGGGGGGGGTGAGGTGTAATTTTGATGATCAAGTGTATTATTTGTTAAGTGTAGAGTATAATTTGTTGTGTATATTGTGTAGTTTGTAGTTTTAAATAGATATTAATTGTAGCGTTAATTAAAAATAAGTTTTAACGGAACAAAATAAAATGTATTGATGTCATAAAAATTATAAAAATACATTTCTTACAAGAATTGAGTGAAATAATAATTATCGTGTTAAATTTACGAAAACCGTCGTGAATATTTATACATAACAATTTATATACAAAATAAATTGAAAACATCGGGTAAAGTAATAATATTATTTTTATAATCTTATTATGAGTACAAAAATATATCGGAATAACTTTTGGAAATGTCGGATTAAATGTTCAAATAATGTTTACGCGATAGCGTTTATTTAATAAGAAAATAAACGTTTAATGTAAAATGCAAAACCCATGCATAAATTGATATGAAATGATGTTACTAATGATGTGTAGACTAAATCTAGTCTATATGAAATGTCCTGAAATTACGAGTTGTCACATATGCTAAAAAGGATTCCGAGCCTAAACATCAAAAGAAAACAGGCGAATCCTCTTCCATGCCTCCACCACCCCAAAAGACCAGCACCACCACCACACGATCTGCTCAACGTCCTCCTGAATCAGACAAACCTCGGGACTCTGAGTCCTCACCACCAAAGGAGAAAACTGGTGACTATTTCCAATACACCGGTGGTGATGACGAAGAGATTCCTGAGCCCCAACCACAGCCCTCACCTAAAACATCAACTGAGCAACAAACAGGACCATCATCCACACCTAAGAAGAAGAAGAGATCCAGCTCTGTCGTTTCTTGGTTAGATGAAGATGAAACTGCAGAATACGACTGGTTCAGCAAGCTCGTTGATGCTACTCCGCAATTACCGGAAGGCCAAGAACTGGTAGATGGTCGTACTATGGAGCAGGTTAAGCTTATCCAGGATGAATTCAGGGTCAAAAAGATGACGAAGGGTGAATTACGCCGGATCAAAAACGATGCTTTCCAATTATTAAAGGACAAATCCGGCAGTGCTGTTGAAGTTGAATATCACCTCGACAACATTTCACGAGCTATGTCTAACAACATTGACTGGCTCAACCCAGAATCGAACATTGACTTCACAAGACCGGATAAAGCTCCATACTACACTGACTGGACCAAACCATTACCAACCATTGGTCGACCAGATCAACCTAGAATCTCTTACCAATACTTCTTCAACAATGACCTGGAATTTCTACAACATGGTAGCAATGTCAGCAAGAAGTATGCTACGTCACTCACTTTCAACATCCCAGTTGCGGTCTTCTCCAACAATGTTTCCATCGAAGAAGAAGCCACAAGAATGTTTGCTGAAAATGTGGTGACTTATGATCTTGATGCACAATATGGCATTCATCATTGGCCTGAACGAAGAAGAATTTACTACCGCAGCCGCCAAGTTCAAAAATCAAACAAAGAAGTGTTTAGTGACAAACGGATCGTTGCTATCATGAATGTCGATCTGGCTACTAAATGGGACTATTCATTCCTGAAGAAAATCACCTTCAAACGCCAAGACGAACAAGAATATGACTTTACGGAAACTGATTTTCCAAGGTTGTCGCTGAACAACATCGAAGACATGTACCTTGCTAAGGTACAAGGTCGGATGAGACAATTTTCCACACATATTCAGCTCCAGTACATCACTTCCTTGTTAATATTCATTAGAAGCAAAGTGATCCAAGAACGTGTTGAAGACCTTCAACTTGTTGTGGAATCATATCATAAACAAGTCAACCTCACTAAACCATTACTACACTTTCCCGACATAAACCAACTATCTCAGTACACCATTATCAAGAAACCGAAATTTGGAGTAGTTTACCGCAGTGAACTTCACCACAATTTTTTAATGGCGTACACCGAGGTTCACAAGTTTTGCGATCACACGCTGAAGTCGGTTCGTGATGGGTTAGCATATCGGTTGAAAGACATAAAGCAAGGTATTAGGTCAAAGAAGCGTTGGAATTCCAAGGAAAGGAGGGATGCTAGGAAGCTAATCACAAGAATTGATGAAAGGCTATTTCACCGAGATCAAATGCGGAGGCTAGAGAGCTTTGTCGGTGGAACAGAGAGTTTCTCTCTTACGGGCTATCAACGTCAAGAGAGAACTCCCGGTCTCATTGATGAATTCCTTCATACTCCTTAAACTCTTTCATTGATTGATTCTTTTGGATATTATGATCTGTATAATTGATAATGGCTTGTGCACAAATAAAAGTGTAAAACCCGTACTTGTAATGAAAGGACCCTGTGGTACGCTTCAGTGCCACAATCCAATAAAAGGAGCGAAAGCTTCTTAGTTTTGAGTAAAACTTATCAAAACTTTCATTTTTCAAAGTTTTGCTCAAAAGAACAAGTACTTCCCCTTATGTTTTCAAAACCTCAAAAGTTAATATTACTTGTTGAGGGAGAGTACTTACTTAAATCTTTGTTCACAAATTGTTCTTCGTGGAAATCTTCCGACAAAACTCAGAATGGTCACATTTGATATCAAAATTTCATCAAAAATAATATGTATATGCCATTTTTTGAGGGGGAGAAAAATTGTGTGATACAAATATGTTGTGAAACTTGTGATTGAATCTTCGTGCTATGACTTAACCAATGAATTGACGAGATCTGAACTGTCATACATCGAAAAGATTTGTCTTTCTAGACTTATCCAAGTAGATTGTACCTACTCGAGAAGCTCTTGATAGACATGAACTTTGACGGGTTTGACAACCTTTTGAGGTTTGTCCACACCTTCAAGGTAGTTATTAGAGCTAGTTGTCACCTAAAAGCTGACAATGTAACTCTTTAACTATGCAACGTAACCGTGTCTCGCGGGGAATTGTCTATCTTGAGTTGATCAATTCAAAAGTGAGCGATCTTCTCTCACCGTGCAGATTTCTGTCAAAACACTTAAGCACGTGTGGAGGGGGAGTATTTCTGCAAATGATAAAACTCTCACAGTGTTACAAAATGCTTTTACTCTTAAACACTTTGAGAGATTTTCAAGAAAATGGTTTTATGGCAACATAGGTTAGTCATGGAGTTATAAAGTGACTAAGGTTAGGAATAACCGTTCTATGATCCGCCAGAGCCGGAGGGATCTACCCAAGGACACCACCAATAGTTAGAATTTAGAAGTCCTTAGGTATGATTATAAAAAGGAGAAAATGAGAATCGGAGAAAGAAGGAGTTGAAGAATTAAAAAGAAAAGTAATGAAAAAGGGTGAAAAGAAATAGCCCTTCAAATTATTCAACTTAGGGCAGACACCGGGTTCAACTCATATGCTACTGGTTGTCACTAGATGACACCGGTATTGAAGATCAAAGTCGTCATGGACTCAGTGACGCATGCACTAAATCTTCTTATCCACTCAAGTTTCTCTCAACAGAAGCTTGTTTAATTCTCACAGGGAACCCTACGTAAACTATCGGCTTTCTCTTAGAGATTGCTGGTATTGAAGAAGGAGACTCTCTCACTAGTCTCCGCTCAGGAAAACCAAAGCGCACTATTGAGTCTAGAGCCATGAGTTATAAGGTGACTAAGGTTAGGAATAACCGTTCTATGATCCGCCAGAGCCAGAGGGATCTACCCAAGGACACCACCAATAGTTAGAATTTAGAAGTCCTTAGGTATGATTATAAAAAGGAGAAAATGAGAATCGGAGAAAGAAGGAGTTAAAGAATTAAAAAGAAAAGTAATGAAAAAGGGTGAAAAGAAATAGCCCTTCAAATTATTCAACTTAGGGCAGACACCGGGTTCAACTCATATGCTACTGGTTGTCACTAGATGACACCGGTATTGAAGATCAAAGTTGTCATGGACCCAGTGACGCATGCACTAAACCTTCTTATCCACTCAAGTTTCTCTCAACAGAAGCTTGTTTCATTCTCACAGGGAACCCTACGTAAACTATCGGCTTTCTCTTAGAGATTGCTGGTATTGAAGAAGGAGACTCTCTCACTAGTCTCTGCTCAGGAAAACCAAAGCGAACTATTGAGTCTAGAGCCATGAGTTATAAGATGACTAAGGTTAGGAATAACCGTTCTATGATCCGCCAGAGCCGGAGGGATCTACCCAAGGACACCACCAATAGTTAGAATTTAGAATTCCTTAGGTATGATTATAAAAAGGAGAAAATGAGAATCGGAGAAAGAGGGAGTTGAAGAATTAAAAAGAAAAGTAATGAAAAAGGATGAAAAGAAATAGCCCTTCAAATTATTCAACTTAGGGCAGACACCGGGTTCAACTCATATGCTACTGGTTGTCACTAGATGACACCGGTATTGAAGATCAAAGCCGTCATGGACCCAGTGACGCATGCACTAAACCTTCTTATCCACTCAAGTTTCTCTCAACAGAAGCTTGTTTCATTCTCACAGGGAACCCTACGTAAACTATCGGCTTTCTCTTAGAGATTGCTGGTATTGAAGAAGGAGACTCTCTCACTAGTCTCCGCTCAGGAAAACCAAAGCGCACTATTGAGTCTAGAGCCATTAGATTCATCATAAGATCTCTTAGGAACACTTGACATTTCATCACTTATCGTTCACCATTAAGGACGCAAGTGATACTATTCTAGAGTCCTTCACAGATCTTAGCAATCTGTCGAGAACATTTATGAGGGGTTCACAACTGTGATCCTCAGTGATTGAATGGAAACTCCTGCTAGGGTCAACATCAAACAGCCCTGACAGCAGGTCACTTCAGTAACTCCTTGTGGGTTACGCTTAGTGTTGTCTCAAACGGTCTATAGTCGTGGGGTGATGCTTCGGTGTACCTCAGCGACTCACCTGAACTGTAGGTGTACTTCAGTACATTGTGTTATCCTACTTGAGGGACTCCAGTTCAGAAACAGCCTTTGCTAGAATTAGAGATGTGTTTTCACACTATGCTGTTAATACGCTCGAAGTTCGAACTTGTAAGTGCTGGAAATCCCACTAAGGAGATTCCTTCAAGAATCGAGTCCTGAAGATGTGGGTCATTACTTGAACTTGTTCAAGGTAATGCCAACTGTCCCTTATGGGATTCGGACGGCTGATTTGCCTGACCAAGGTGAATGGAATCAAGACATTCATCAGAAGAACAATCGTAGTGGTCACTTCTCTAAGAAACGACCACAGTGATCAATTGGTGTTTATCACTAACCAATTATTATTTTTTATTCTTATGGATGCTCCTGGGAGATGATCGTGCAGATTCTCCACATGCTCATACCAACAACAACAAAAATTGAAGTTCTCTCGAAAGGCAACACAAAAGTCGGAATGATTCTTCATCAAAGCCAAAGAATCTACAAAGTTTAAAGACTAAAGAGAACTACATCAATCATGAAATCCAACGTCAAAGAGCGTGTGAGCATGTTGGAGAAGAACGTGGAGACACCTAAGCAACAAAGCGGACCTGATGCAGATTACCACAACATAACATCATCATATCCACACCAGAACAAAGAACAAAGATAAATGAAGACGTCAAAGCTGAAAACTTCAAAGAAAAACAAGATCCTCACACTGGGGAGATTGTTGGAATCAAGGCACTTCTTCTCACAAGAAAGAAGAATGTCAGAAGATGTCAAAGCAACTATTACATCAGCACCAACAACGTTTCAAGATTACTGAAGTTATTAATTACCAACACTTAGGGGGAGATTGTTGGAATCACTCCTAAACTATATTTCAAGTGTTTGTAATCAATATGTAATAGGTTGCTTAATTAGGCTTTTATTTTGTATTAAAGGCAAGGCTTATGTAGAAAGCCCATAAGCCTTGGCCCAAATCCAATAAGGAAGGAAAGGGACTTGTAGTGTTGCCCTAGTTCCTTCTCCTATAAATAGTCTTGTAAACCTTCATTTGAAGGTTGGTTGTTCACTTTACACTTAATTCCTACGCATAACATTTACTATTCTATCGTGTGTTTTGTGTTTGTGTTCATCCGCTCTACATCTCATCTATATTTCTTACATATTGATGCTTGTGTTACAATATGGTGACCTAACATGTATCCTCATTTCTGAAGGAGTGAAGGATAGGAGAAGTCACATTAAATGTGAAGAAGGAAAGAAAGATTCTGATAATATACGTTTCAAGCACAAATAACTCCATAGGAAGAAAGAGTTCATATTGATCACCTTTAAAAAACTCATTTTCTCTTCCAACGAGTATCCCTGGTTTAAAATTTTTGTCTTCACAAGACGGCTCAACGGGATACTCGATGGAGATCTCATCGGAAAGGATAGAATCGTCATCACATGATGGAGGAGATGAGTCAAAATACAGAGGTAGGACAAGTGGTGTGCTCTGAGAGCTAGCAATTTCCACCACTTCCGTTATGGTCTATGTATCGGACTCAGACATTTCATCAAAAAGAAGATTTACTCCGCAAAAAGTATAGTCATCGTTAAATTCAAAAAGAGGATTTGAGAAAATCCCAGAAGTAACCTCAGAAATGTTTAGAGAATCATCACGAAAAGGAAAATCAGATTCATCGTCGGATATATCATCAGTATCAAAAACATCGACTTCTTCCGAAAGGGAATCACTTCTCTCAACCGGCGTGAGTGAAGGGGAAGAGTTGGAAATGAGAGGCTCAGAAATGGGAGTGGGATTGCCACTCGAAGAATCGTCATCGACCTTATCTTTAGCATATATAACTTGTATACTTTTCATATTCTCCTCTGCCAATAATTCTGCCATGCTTTTCTCTTCATGGTCTTTCTGGACGGGTTCGGCATCAGCAGATGAATTATAAAACTCCCTAATTTGGATAGAATCATCATCATCATCGTAATCGTAAACGAATGGTTTCCAATATTGGGAACTTACTCTAGCTGCTTGTTCTTCAGCTAGAAGTTCTCCATAAATTTTTTGCTGAGAATCTTCTTGGGCACGTTTATTAACTTCATCCTTTAAATCCTTCAATACATCTAGAAGACCTAGGAGAATTTCATGAGGAATTAGCGGAGGTTGTGTTTGACTCATTTGGTACTGTGGGGGTTGGTCATGATAAGAATAGTCATCATTGTTACAAGGATCATGCTCATAGACAAGTGGATTCCTCGTTTGACAATCGGCTTTATAGTGCGGACCTCCACAATACTCACAAGAATATGTCTCCATCTCATGGTACGGGGGTTGGTTAAGGAAATCGGTTGTTTCATTGTAGGGATTTCGGTTATAGACAAACCCGTTTCCCGGATTCACAATGCTACAACCGGGACAATTTCCACCATTTTGAGGTCCCCCACACCACTGACAACCATAATGGTAAGACGAAGACATCGAGAAGAATTATATGGATAAGAGGGTTAGATAAAAGAATTGACGGTTAAGAGGATAAGAAAGATAGAATTAAACGTTAAAAGAGGGAAAAAGAAATAGAATTAAACGGATAAGAGGAATAAAGAAGAATATTTTTGAAAAAAAAATTTAATAAAAGAAAAAGAAAATATTTTTGGATTTTAAACACTTTAGAAAAAGTGTTTGTAGTTTTTTAATTTTTTTTTTTTTTTTTTTTTTGGGTTTTTATAAAAGAGTTATTTACAAAAAACAACGATAACTTCTCGGGGAAGGATCTTCAAAAACACGCGAATCGTCGAACGAGAATCAAAACTCACTTCATGCCTTCCCCGGCAGCGGCGCCATTTTGATATGGTCGAATTCGTAGTATAGATATTTTCCAAAGAAATACAAAGGTATGTATTTTCCCGGGTCGTTCTCCCAACGAAGGATGAATGAAGTTTATAACTCACGTCGCGTTTTACGGGTTTTTGAATGGGAAATAAGAGAGAATAATGGGATTCTACACTATTATAAGGTAACATAAACTAAAACGAGCTAATTAAGCATATAAAATAATAACATAAAACAAATTATATATATATACTAAAACTCATTGGGGGATGAACAGTACCCCGCGCATGAACAGTGCGCAAAAAAAAAAAAAAAAAAAAAAGAAAAAAAAAACTTTAGCAAATTCATTCCCGTGAATAAAATGATCGAGGGCAACGCACTCCCGTCGCAACGCGCGGGTTAACCCGCTAGTTTATCCTAAAATACAATTTAAACTTAAAACGTAAATGTACCGAGAATTAAAAAACGCGGTTTAAAACTAAATAATACAATTAAACCCTACAACTGAAATTATACTTTTCATAGATACTATTTGATAAAAGAAAATTTTAGGAAAACGAATTATATTTTTTTGATTATTTTTCTATTTATTATGAATTAAAAAACGAATTTACACTAATAAAATGCTTAGAAAATACTAGAATAACTTTGAAAATTAGGGAAAAATAATTTTTATGAATTTTTGATTTTTCTAAATCTAGGAAAATTAAATTTATATTTTTGTGACCTTTTTCTGATTTTTCTGGATTAAAAAACTATTTAAAAATGCTAAAAAATCTAGAAAAATAGTAAATGGATTAGGAAAAATATGAAAAATTACAGATAAGTCCTAAATAATATTCTAAATCTAGAAAAATTAATAAAAACATCTTATGAAATCTGATTAAGCATTTAAAGTGCAAATTGTAGCAAATAAGCACTTAAAATTAAGCAAAAGAGCACATTAAGCTACCAAATCCTCAAAATACATTACACCTACTCTAATAAGCTTATAACATCAGATAACGACTAAATAAGACCTAAGGATAAGCTAATAAGCACTAATGAAAAGCTAAAAACCAAACAGACCCTATGTTGAAAAGTTGGATGAAAGGCACTTTTTAAGCCTATGAAAAACTGATTAAAAGCTGATATAAAAAATTAGAAAAATGTGGATCTGTTTTATCAACAACTAAATACTAACCATACCAAATTTGAGATCAAATGAACTACTATTGAACAAATCAAAAATCAAAAACTCAAGCTACTTAGGCAACATTACTGATGGAGCAGGGCATAAACTCAACCAAACACCAACTTTGAGCAACAAGGAGACTAAGCATTTGATTTTTTTGATTTTTTTCCTTTTGAGAAAAGCTTCACAAGCTAATGAAATTGCTATTTTTATTTTTTTAAAATTTTTTATATCAAACTAAAATGGCTAAAAATCTGTGCTAAAACTACTGGGTTAAGACTAATTGTTCTGACCCATTTGAAGAAAATGGTCAAGACTGAGCAACTTTAGACCTATAGCAGCCTAATCAAAACATTTTTTTTTTATTTTTTTTCCTTCTAAGATAAGTTGAACTAGCTAATAAACTTACTATTTTTAATTTTTAAAATTTTTTATGACAAATTAAAATGACTTAAAATGCTAGATTAAAACTGAGAAAACTACTTTTTGGACAGAAAAAAATGACTAACAGATTTGGTACTCAAATGCTTTAAAACTCCAAATTGCTTGACAGAACCTAAAACTAGGATTGAGAAAGCTTTGAAATTAATAACCAACAGTAATTTAATCAATTACCACTAACAAATGTAACTTAAACTCTAAAAATCAACATTATCCAAACACCCCTAAAGCAGTTATCAATCAATAAGCATTTTATAGGTAATTCCAGGGACAAGCGAAAACAAGGATGAGGAACTGAAATAAGCTATCACACAAGAAAAGGGGGAAAGAAAACAGATAAGCAGTTAAAGTTAACTAATGGGAAATCTTATATCCAACTAAGGACTAAAAAAGCAATCCTAAAAAGCTCTAAATAGCACTACTAAACTGATAATCTAACAATCCTAGTGTAATATATCTAATAAGATCCTAAAAATCCTAAATAAGCTACTTATAGCAATCTAATAAGCATAAAAGAAAAGATGAAACTGCTGCTGTGGGACAGAAATGAATCTGATAACAGGGCAGAAAAAACAACAATCCACCAACTTTAAACCCATGGCAGCCTATCTAAAACATTTTTTTGATTTTTTTTTCTTTTGGGAAAAGTAAGAAGAGATGGGGAAATTGCATTTTTTAATTTTTAAAAATTTTAATAACAACTTAAAATGCTTTAAAAGTGCTTGTGAAATCTGGAAGAAAAAAAACACTATAGGACTATTTGACAGTTTTGAGAAATGAACTTCAAAACACAATTGAGACTAGATTAACTTGAAAATTGAATTGAAAATGTTCTAAAACTAATGACTAATCATAAATGACTCAGAAGCAATACATTAAAATGACTTAAACTTAAAATTAAGACAAAATCCAAACACTCCTTTTAAAGAGCAAATGACAATTTTACTTTAAAACTAAGATGAAACTAACTTGTATTTATCTAAGATGATCAAATAGACTCTAAAATCAACCTTATAACAATTTAAAAACATGGTTTTTTCTAAAACTGATTTGACTTGTATGTTTGACATAGTTTGAGTTCCGTTGACTTTTTTTCAAAACTTGAAATTAAGAACAGTCTAAGAGAAAAGTGAGCTCATACAAGCTTTAACAAGCTTATATGAGCTTAAATGAGCAGTATATTAAGCTAGAAACAGAGTTTAAAAGATGAAAGCTTATGACAAGTAATTAAAAGGAAAAGGAAAATTTTCATTAATGAAAAGTGAACTTACAAATTTAACTAAAATTACTATAATATGACTAATCAACTACTGAAAAACATTAAAGAATAACATGAAATTAAAATGGTCAAGACTCTTCTAAATACATGAAAAAGTTGACAAGAAATATGTGGTAGTGAGGTGGCTATTTATAGCAGAAGCACAGGCTCTATAGGGTTTCTGGGGAAGCTTCATGAAGCTCTAATCTTGGCCCTTGATCTTAACTTGGCGCCCAATCTACGAATCTCTGCCCTTGATTTGTCAATTGAGGTGTCTCAGCCAATGGGAGCTCTTGAATTGTCCACTCTGTCATTCCCTTCTACCATGTCACATTCTAGAAAGTCCCTATTATGATTCTAGTACGAGGTTGAGGTGGGTAATATTTACAGGGTAAGAGGTGAAGATGATGTACAGTAAATAGCGGGGAGGAGTTAATTTGACCAGGAGGGAGTATTATTTGACCAGTGGGAATGGGAAATGGGATGCGATTTTAAATAGGGGTGGGCTTGGGCTTTGTGTTAAAAGGTAATGGGTTGGATTTGTTTTGGACTTGGAATATAAGGATAGTATCCAATTTTTAATATAAGGACCCATGGTGAAATATTTTTGTAATTTAAAGGACTAATGTTGTAATTGTGAAAGGTATAGGGTACGAATGGTACATGGGTAAAATGAGGGGTACAAGGGTATTTTAGGTAAATTGGTAAAGTTGAGGGTGGAAATTGTAATTTTGTGAAAGTTGAGGGGCTTTTGTGTAAATTTGTGAAATGAAGGGTGTGATTGGTAATTTTGGTAATGACTCCCAAAACATGTCTCGAGATCCGTAAATTGTAACTATGAGCGTTCAAGATCCATAAAACCCGTAAAACTGCTTCCCGGCATCGACTTTTGCACTCTTCCAAATCTCATGCTCGTTTTTCCGTCGTTTTGTCTTTTCTTGTCCATTTTTATGATATCCGTGCCTGCACATACACAAACACAAAAACATAGATTTTTATGGCTTTAGAGGTTAGTTTTTGGTCTTTTTGGTCTGGTTTTGATCAACAAAAGGTATATGTTTTCACATATACCAATAAATAAAGTTTTGATTCCATGTATTCTTGATTGAGTTCTGTGCCTTCCATTAGAAGATGGATGTGTTCCCACATAGCTTTTGTAGTTTTCTGAGCATCAACACTGCGTAGAATCGGATTGGGTAAACCTAAAAGGATATATTGCATTGCAAGTTCATCAGCTTCTAAGTGAAGTAGTTGTTCAGTAGTGAGTTGATCTACTCTAAGAGTGGTGGTAACATCATCTCTTGGTGGATCAGCAGTTGGATCTCCGAGGACTGTTGTAGTAGGCATTTGAAAAGGACCTTCAAGGATGACATTCTTCAAAAACTTACCATGTGGTTTCTTGAGATCACAAAACCTAAAAAACCGTATTACCCATTGATCATAGTTTCTGGGAGTCAGCATTGGAGGTCTATCAAGGGATCCAGCTTCATGAGTGGATTGTTGGCTGCTTAAAGCTTCACACATCTTTGCAAACCAAGAAGGTTCCTTTTGCGTTGTGACATTCATAGCATATTTAGCTGGAAACTGATATTGGAAGTAGTTAGCATGCTGATATTGTTGACGAGGGTTTGGTTGAGGGATTTGTGGTGGAAGAGGTTGTGCACCTTGAGATAAGTAAACTGATGATGGTTGTTGAAATTGTTGTTGAGGATATTGTTGCAGTTGTTGTTGTTCTTGTTTTTGTTGTTGTTGTTGTTGAGGATACTCATGAGGAAAGTAGTTGGAGTATGGTGGTTGAGACATCTTGAAACTTGTGTAGATGATGGATCTTTGTATTCGAATGAAACTTGATGTTGTTGATGAAGTACTCTTAGGCGTAAACAAGCTTAGGCGTAGACTGGGTATGTTACGCATAACTTCCACTTACGCGTAAACAAGATGCTTAGGCGTAAATCCTTCTTACACGTAAGCTTTAGGTTAAACGTAAGCTTAGGCGTAAACTAAATGCTTAGAAGTAAGAACCTTAGGCATAAGATAATCTTAGGCATAAAGTTTTTACTCGTAAGTGTTTATGCTTATGCGTAAACTTAGGGTATTACCCAAAAAATTATTTACACTTGTCCAAGTGTAAAAGATATCCACAAGTCGAAGTCTTTGCAGGCTTATCCAAGCAAGAAAACACTGAGTTAACCAACAATTATGAAGATCTTTGATGAAGATTCCTTACGCGTGAACTGTTAGGCGTAACTAAGACTTAGGCGTAGAGGCTTAGACATAAGAAACTAGGGTTTTGTTATGCGTAAAAGTGACAGAATTTACCAAGCTTGATTTTTATGCACTAAACGTTTTGAAAACTTGATTTTAATGATAAAACAACTTCAAAATCACCAAAATTACAAGAAAGTTTGAAACTTGATGATCCAAAGTGAAAGTTTACCTTACGCGTAAACCAAGGACACGAACCAAAACCAAGTTCAAAAACCAATCTAAACACGTAAAGCTTGTAACGTTTTGCAAAAAACATAAACTTTAACACTAAATAAACCTTAACCCATAAGAATCTTGAGTTTACAAGTGAAAAAATCAAAGTTTTATGCAAGTTTAAAACGTGAAACGGGACAACCTTACGCGTACGAGTACCAAATTCAAAAACAAAAGTGTTTCACCCAACTAAATGGCGTATGATACCACTGTTAGGTCACCATAAGTTAACACAAGTATGTAGATGATAGAAATGAGATGAAGATAGAAGGTTGAACACACAAACACACGATATAATATGGAAAGTTTATGCGTATGGTATTAAGAGTGAACAACCACTTCTCAAATGAGAAGTAAACAGGTATTTATAGGGGAAAGGAGCTAAGGCAACACATCTAGTCCCTTCTTTGGCCTTTTCGACCGTTGCATAGGCTTTTGGGCTTTCTACCTAATGCTAGCCTTAATTACTAACATAAAAGCCATATTAAAGCAACCTATTATGTATAAATGACTAACACTTGTAAATATAGTTTAGGAGCGTTTCCAAAAAATACCTCAAGATTCGATTACACCAATGTTGGGAAGAAACCGATGCGTAGAAAAGTGTAGAAGAAACGATTCAGTGAAGTTTATCTATAAACAAAGGGCGGCCTGCATACTGGACCAACCCAACATATACCTCCGCAGCCCAACAAAGCATGCCGAACGTTAAAAAAATAATAAAAATGTTTGAAATATTACCGCCGACGTAGCGGTTTAATATAGATAAGTATAAAGTGATATGAAGGTATAACCTTACTAAGCTTGACATGTTGTAATGTTTCACTCAAGAAATTAGTGTTTGTACAATATTTTCTCATAGTATAACAAGTGGTATATCATCTGGTTTACTAATATGTTGCACCTAGCAATACAACTTTCTAATGCGTGAGTGATCCCATATCTGATTTCCTATATCTCTCTTTATCTTCATGCATTCATATAATAATACACTTAATCATAGTTTTATCTAATGGGTTATCTTATTATATATCTATATTAAACCGCTACATCGGTGGTAATAATGTAAACATTTTATTTCTTTTTTTAATGCTCCGCATGCTATTTTATTTCTTGGGCTTCTGAGGTATATGTTGGGTTTTCATTCTTGGTCCAGTGTGCAAGCATTACTTTACTTATAGATAAGCTTCACCGATTCCTTTCTTCTACACTTTTCTACACATTGGTTTCTTCGCAACACTGGTATAATCAGATCTTGAGCTATTTTAGCTTATTGATTTCTTGGTTGTTATGAGTTTGAATCTATAAATTCTATTCGATCTGCGAGTTAGGGTTTCGAATTAGTTGTTGTTATTGTGGTTTTTATCACGGTTATTAACAGCATTGCATTTTCAATTTATGTTTGCAACCATGGTGGTTGCGCTTCTTAACAAAGTTACAATTGAGGTATGCCGCATCTTGGCGGGGCAAGTTCTTGAATTTGCAGCCATGGCGGCTTCGCCCATTTGTTTACTTTGGTTGCTTAGAAAGGATGCTTCTATTGATGCTTGTAGTCTAACTGATATTTACGCCGATGTTGTTGTGCTTCTGAGGTATATGATGGGTTCTCATTTTTTGTCCAGTGTGCAAGCATTACTTTACTTATAGATAAGTGACATCGATTCCTTTCTCCTACACTTTTCTACACATCGGTTTCTTCGCAACACTGGTATAATCGGATCTTAAGCTATTTTAGTTTATTAATTTGTTGGTTGTTATGAGTTTGAATTTGTAAATTTTATTCGATCTGCGAGTTAGGTTTCAAATTAGTTGTTTTTATTGTGGTTTTTATCACGGTTATTTATAGCATTGCATTTTCAATTTATGTTTGCAGCCATGGTGGTTGTGCTTCTTAACAAAGTTACAATTTAGGTAGCCCGCATCTTGGCGGGGCAAGTTCTTGAATTAGCAGCCATGGCGGCTTCGCCAATTTGTTTACTTTGGTTGCTTAGAAAGCATGCTTTTGTTGGTGCCTGTAGTCTAATTGATATTTACGTCGATGTTGTTGTGCAAAACAGTATTTGTATTCTCATTTCTGTTTCAAAAACATGATGGGTAACAAAGCATGCATTAGATTTTGAGTTTTTGTTTGCAACCATGGTCAATACGCTTCTAAATAAAGTTGCAATTGAGGTTGGCCGCATCTTGGCAGGGCAAATTGTTAGATAAATATATATCTATATTAAAGTGTGTTAGCCTTAATAATTTTTATTAGAAGTGATGGTCATTCACGTTTAGGAACTTTGTAACGCGTGTTAGATATCGTGATAGAATAGTCAACGGCTCGTGGATTGGGCTAAGCTAATTGGTTAGAAGTTATGTTAAGCTAGCCTTATGTCCAATCCAATCCAAACGAGCCCATGCCAAGCCCATTAGGGCATCTTCTACTTGTACTATATATACCCCTCAAGTATGTCATTTGAGGGGTGTGCTTGAGTGTGTGTGTGTGTGTGTGTGTTTTTTTCCTTGAAGCAATATACAACTTATTGTTTTCATCTTCTTTCCTTTATCTCCCTAAATACATACACGATCTTTATATCATTCAAGTCACCACCTTCTTTACTTAATCTTTCTTATACGCGTATGTGTTAGTGTTTAGTATTCTACGCATAACTGTTACGTGTTTGTGTTGGGTTTGCTTGGTAAAGTGATAAGGTATATGTGATAATAGGTCCTAACAATTGGTATAACGAGCCAGGTTGTTGTTTTTATCGATTTGTGTGGTTTCGATTATGTGTTTAAACTGTTTTTCACCAATATTTTTTGTCTCGGAAATTTTTTTTCCAACTTTTGTGTTAACAGTGTTTAGACACATGCTTGTATCATTTTGGTCAAAAAGGTCAACACTTTTTATATGCAGTTTTTCAGTTTCTGTTTCTTGTGTCTCAACAGTCCAAGAATCAGTTTCTTGTTAACATATGTATTGTGACTTATTTTGTACCAAATCCGTGAAAAAATATGTGGTCAACCGTCATCTTCTCATGGTCAAACTGTCAAAAGGAAGCATTTTTATGCTGTTTCTGGGTTTTTGTATGAAGATGGTCGGAAAATGTGGTCGGAAAACTCGTCGGAAAATGTTGTCAAAGGGTCAAAACCCTAAACTTACGCATAAGAAAAATCTACAGTGGAGTTACGCGTAGCTGTGAAGTTACGCGTATGAAAAGTTACGCGTATGCTTTTACGCCTAAGCTTCTGGCTTTACGCCTAAGCAAGGTTACGCGTAAGGCTACGCATAAGCAACGTTACGCGTAAGCCTGACCCTACGCATAAGGTTTTGAAGAAGAGTCTACGCATATGAAAGAAAGTTATGCTTAAACTTTACCAAAACTGACCACGACCCACAACCAATACCAAATATACACTCATGTGACTTCAGTTTTTTAACATCATTAGTCGAGTTCAAAGAAAGAAAAAAATCAAAACAAGACTATATGTTACCGTGAAGTGAACCACAGCCAACAATAAGCCATACCAAACCCAACACCAACCAGAATCATATCCTACTCTCGACACTTACAAGATAAAACTTTTGATCTCAATTTATCATTCTTTCGAAGTATTCAAAGAAACATCAAGACCAGAGGTCATTCAACCGAAAGAAATGAATATCATCATCGATCTATGTTATTGAAGCTTAGCTTCATTTATTTACGAAACTTTTCAGAAGGTTTTCTAACAATTTTGTTATAAACTCTCATGTTTCGTTAAGACCAAAACCACAACGAAAAACACAAATTATAAACCCTACCTTAGACCCCGAGAGGATCTTGAAGCCATGATGTGTTCTTGATTCAGACTTGAGATGAAAATGATGTCAAAGGCATAGGTTTGATAGTGTTAGTGTGTGGTGTTTTTGGATTAGAGGTGTATTCGTTTGATGTAATGAGTTTAGATGATGATTGGAGTAGATCTGGATTTTAGAGGAGATGAAATGAGGTAGGCGTTATGTTTGAGGCTGGGAAAACGCTTTGTATGTTTTCTTGGTTTGTGGTGAAAGAGTATTTAGGGTTAGGTTTATATCCGGTTATGTATGGATCAGGTGTTGTGGTGGTTTTGTAAGTTACCGGGCTTAATCACACAAAAACTGAAGCGGGCCATTTGCTTATACTCATTAATGGGCCGGGTAGTTAATTTGGATTTGGCTCACGATGGTCTTAACCGAATGCTATGTTAATGAGCTGCTCGTGATTATCAACAAATTAAGTTGGGCTGAAATGAATCTATCTCAAATGTATTTTAATACATGAAACTTAATTTTTGGTATCAATCGCCTAACAATGGTTTAGGAGTGTTTGTGTTTGTTTTGAAGGTTGGTACTGTTTGCGTAAAGGCTCTCGTTATTCATATTTGAAACGCTTAAAGCTTTAATTTTTGCACTCAAAAATTCAAGATTCTTGTGGTTTAAGGTTTATTTGGTGCTAAAGTTTCAGTTTTTTGCAAAAAGTTCGAAGCTTTACGTGTTTTAAATCATTTTTAAGCTCGTTTTTGGTTCACTGGTCATTTCTACTCGTAATTTTTCTAAGCACTTTGGGTGAAAAAGATCAACATTTTGGGGTTATTCGAGTGTTTTTAAGGCTATCTGTGCAAGAGAAATCGTTTGAATCGCTGAAAATTTTTTACGCGTAGGTCAAAACCCTAGTTCTACGCGTAAGAAAGTCAAACTACGCATAAGGTTCTACTCATAACTTTTTGGTGCAGATTCTTCGAGCTTAAACGGTGACTCAGTGCTTCCCTCACTTGGATAAGTTTGTGGAACACTTCGACTTTTGGATATCCCTTACACTGTGATAGTGTAAAGGATTTTTGGGCAAAACCCTAATCTTACGCATAAGCTTAGACTTACGCGTAGATTACTTTACTCTTAAGTATTTATCCTACGCCTAAGCCTTCTCTTACGCATAAGCTAAATCTTACGCATAAGTTTTTCTACGCCTAACTTTAAGTTTACGCCTAAGCTTTCTACGCCTAAGAATCCTACGCCTAAGCTTTCTACTCATAAGATCATACGCCTAAGCACCAACTCTACTCGTAACTTCTGTTGTCTACGCCTAAGCTCTTTCTACGCATAAAAAAAAATCCTTTGACGGGAAAACTTGAGTAAAATTTAAATTTTTGAGGAGACTAAACGTTCAATTTTTACCCGAGATTCAAATTTTGGTTTAACTGGGAAAATTTTGGTCAAAAATTCACATTTTTGGGCCTAAATTCAAATTTTTCGGGTCAAATTTGGCGTCAAAATTGTCATAACTCAAATTTTTCATACGACCTTAGAATTGATTTTTATAGTGAATTTCAAATTTTGGGAGAAAATTTTTTACGCCTAAGAACCAAGGATACGAGTACGACTTTCAGAAACACCTCAACCGAGCTTAATCTTCATCAACCACAACTCCTTTATCGTTGAATCGATCCTACATCAACTTTATCAGATCATACCTTCATCAATGGCAACTCAACAAGACATTCATGCAGCCGGTGCCGAAAACCGTCCTCCTATGTTGGCAAAAGGTGGTTATCTTCAATGGACAAGTCGTATGCTTCGTTACATAAAGACCAAACCTAATGGGAAACTCATGATTCAATCCATTCAGAATGGACCCTTCAAGCCTCGACAAGTCCATGTCCCTGGAAATGCTGATGCAACACCTCCCATCCCACCATCCTCTCATCCTCAAAATGAATCAGAATACACTGAAGAGGATCAGAAGCAAGTCGATGCAGATGACATGGCAATTCATATTGTCCAACTGGGTTTACCAATAGACATCTTTGCTGCTGTAGACAGTTGTGAAACTGCTTTTGATATGTGGGAACGTGTTAGAAGGCTTTGTCATGGAACAGAAATTGGTCAACAAGACATGGAGAACAAGCTGCTAACAGAATGGGAAAAGTTCACTTCAACTCCAGGAGAATCCATTGAATCCTACTATGGAAGGTTTTGTACTTTGATGAATGAGCTTATCAGAAACAAGTTGACACCCAGAACTATCGTTCAAAACATCAAGTTCCTGAACAATCTTCCAGAAGAATGGGGACGATATGTCACTATTGTCAACCAAACAAAAGACCTTCATCAGGTGAACTTTGATCAACTAAACGATTTTCTGAAACAAAATCAAGCTGAAGTGAATGAAGTCAGGAAAGAAAGATTGGCAAAGAATCATGATCCATTGGCACTCATTGCAAAGACTCAAACTTCAGTAAATACACAACAACAAGCTTCATCATCTTCCAACAACAACAACTTGCAGCAATACATTCCACAACCACAAGCTGTTATCCCTCAACAACAATTCTATCCACCAGAACAACAAGTCATTCAACAACAACAGTATCCCCAATACCAGGAACAAGGAATCACTGGTCCTGAAACTGAACAAGAAAATTCTTTGCTACAGGTATTTTCTTTATTGGATAAAGCATTTAGCAGTTGCATGGGTAATCAGGCGGTTCCGTATCAGGGTAATCAGTTGGGTCAGAATGTTGGAAATCAAATGGGACAGAATGTTGGGAATAGAGCAGTAGGTAATCAGAATGGGAATGTTGCAGCTCCAGTCGTTGGGAATTATGGAAATATGAATCAGGGTAATCAGGTTACGTGTTACAACTGTCAAGGAGTGGGTCACATGGCAAGGAATTGTCCTACTAAGCCGAAAAAGAAGGATTTTGCGTATCTTCAGAAAGCTATGCTGTTAGCACAAAAGGCAGAATCAGGAATGCAGTTGAATGCTGAGGAACATGACTTTATGGCTATTATGGATGATTTGGAAGACCGAGAGGACATCAATGCAAATTGCATCTTCATGGCAAATCTTCAGGAGACTAAGTACGACACTGACTCTGACACACCTCATGTCTATGACGCCAATACAGTATCTAAGGTACCAATCATTGATCCATGCTATAACAATGTCATAGGTGATGTGTTTACTCATGACGAACAGCATTCTGTGACGCCAGCACCTACTTATGATACATACCTGGACAATCCGAGTTGTAGCAATACTAACTCCGAAACTCCAAATGTGGATCCTAGTAGAGGCTGTGTGGCACAAAATACTGAGACTGATGAGGAAACACGTGCTTAATTGGAATCATTAATCAATAACTGTGGCATTGAAATTGAAAAATTTAGTAAGGTCAATCGCGAAGTTAAGGCCGCGAATGTTAAATTGACCACTGAGCTTGAGAGTTACAAAGAGAACGCCAGAGCCTATAAATTTCATACAAACAAAATATCGGAATTAGAAATTGGTTACCGAGATTCTGTTTTAAGAGAAAAACAATTGCAAATCAAGTATGATACACTTGATGTGAATCTGAACTTGAAACTAAAATCTTTAAACAAGGAAATTTCTGAACTAAATGACCAACTTTCTAAACAAAAAACACTGTTTTCTGATCTTGAAAAAGAGAAGAAACAGTTTATTGCTGATTTTTCAAAACGAGAAGATTCTCTTCTTGATGAAATTCTGGATAAAACTGAAACTATCAAAAAATTGGATAATTTACTTCTTACAACGGGTCATTCCGCTAAGACAAACAAGATGCTTTCTAATCAAGTAAATCCGATTTTTCATACTACTCACAAAATGGCTCTTGGTAACTCACCTCCTTCGTTCCTCAAGAAAGCTCAGAAAGAACGGAATGTGTTGAACAATGGAAAACCTTTGCATGAACCTATAATTGTGCATGATTCTCTTGAAACGTTGGAACTATCTGAGGAGAGTAGATCAAAAATGAAACAAAAACATCCGGAAATCAAACCTATTGATTATAATAAATGGAACCAAATTAATGGTATTTCGTTTGTTTCTCAATCAACGTTTTCCACCAAACCAAGTGTTTCAAACAAAGTGTCAACATCAGTTTCAAAATCAGTTTCAAAACCAGTTGTTGTATCCAAATCTCTTTCGAACATTGAACAAATGTCTTCAAACAATCCTTTTAACACAAGTGATGCCAGAAGTATTTTGGAAAATGTGAAAATGAGAATTGCAGATCTTCAAGAGACCATTAAAACTAAAACCAATATTACAACAAACATCTGGTTTAATAGTTTTGATATTGAACAGAAAAAGTTTTTTGAAACTCAAATTGCCCCTCAGCTGAATAACATCAACTCAAGGGTAATTCATGTTGAACAAGCACTTTTGAAAGAAACAACTGACTTTGTCAAGGACCATACATCCCTGGTAAAGCAAGCTAATGAATGTTTTGAACACATCAAAGTTTTGGAAATTTTGAATGATTCTCTCTTCGAAGATGTGATGACTACCGATATCATGTCTATTATTTTACAAACATATTATGTTGAAGATCATGAAAGACTCCAGTCTGAGACCTCCGCAATTGTTTCAAAATATGAAAAAGCTCTTGAAAAAATTGAAAAAGAAAACGTGTCCTATTTTAAACAGCTTGATCGAAAAACCGAGGAATGCAAGTATGACAAACTGTCGTATGAGCGTGCCTACAAGGACATGCAAGAGCAAAATGATCTTTTGAGAGTTCAGCTGGAAAGTCTAAAAGGAAAGGCTGTGGATACTAAGTGTGCAAAACCATTGACTGAGGAGAAAATAAATGTTCCCAAACCGGTTTTCAAACCAAAAATGTCTATTTCTCAGTTTCCTCCAAAAGTCAATGAGAAAAATAATTTATCAAAAACAGTCACTCCACAGACTTTGCCTATCAAAAAACGAATTATCAAAGGTTTTGAAAACCCTGTTTTTGATAAAGAAAAAGTGATTACACCTGGCATTTCTAGGACTAGTACAAGGAATGTGACAAAAAATCCAGTTAAAGAATCTGTTGGTTCTAACAACATGATCAACAATCACTATCTAGAAGAAGCTAGGAAAAAGGCACAGACTCGAAAAGATGAAATTCTAGGTGCAACATCTAGGGTGATGAATTCTACAAGATTTCAAGGCACTGCTAGTAGTAGTAAACCATTACCTAGGAACACTCTACAAAAGACTAGGGATTGGCTTGCATCTAAGAGTAGTTGCGCAAACGAAAATGCTATGCCCTTAGAAAACAACACTAGGAATTCTACGTCTTTTTCGAACAAGAATCAATTTCCAAAAGACTGTAGTGACAAAGTTAAAACTGCTGTTTTAAACAAGAATATTGAATTTGTCTGTACTACATGTAAAAAATGTGTCTTTTTAGTTAATCATGAGGCATGTGTCTCACAATATCTCAAGAAAGATAATTCTCGTGCCAAGGCACAATCCACTAAGAAACCAAATAGAAACAAGCCCGTTGATAAAAAGACAAACAAAAAGACACCTAATAGGACGATCTCTTCAGGACGTAGTTTTTCCAAAAATGCGTCTTCCGCTGCATCTGATAAGAAAACAACTCCTAGATCTTACCTTAGGTGGATTCCCACGGGCAAAGTTTTCAACAAAATAGGTCTTAGATGGATTCCCACATGAAAGATTTTTGATACTTGCACCAACACAGATAATAGTGACAATCATTCGGATAAGGAAGTCAGATCCACTACAACCGTTGATAGTGATCAACCTCACCGTGAGGAATCATGTACTTCTAACACTGTTATTTGTGAAAATTCTTCTTTTGTGGATGCAGGTACTTGTAAAAGTGTTGAAGGTTCATATACCCCGTGTGGTAAAGAAGAACTTTATGCCAATTTCGCAGGTGGAAATCCTTTTCTAGTTCCACTCTTATCTCCACTTTTACTTGTCCCAACTTATTCTCTTTCTTCAAATCTTCTTTGTAAATATTTTTTAAAAAACAAAATACAAAATTTGAAAAACCAACAAAAACAAAATATAAAAATATAAAACTTTCAAAAAATACAAAAATAATATAAAATCAAAAATCCAAAAATACTCTTCTTACGACATGTCTCTCGTATAATCGATATTCTGTACGTTTCTAGAAATGTCATTCAACAATGATACGGGTATGTACAGATGCTTGAGCGAGAGTTCTTTAAATGTTTTCTAAAACATGTCGTTTCTCAAAAAAATTCTTCAATAATGGCTTTCGTATACTTCAGTACGAAACCCGGACTTCAACATAATGGCTTCTGAACACATCAGTTCAGGACCCGCGCTTCAAAGAAAGGAAAGTGCTTAACCAAATCAAAGGTTTTAAATATTTTTAAAGCACTATTCCTAAAAATATAATGGCTTGCAGTTACTACAGACTGTAACCCGCACTTTAAAGAAAGGAAAGTGCTACGCAAAATCGATTTTCATAAATATCGAGCACTTATCCTAAATCAAATGAAGATAATTCTTCTTCAATATCTTCAAAAGATTTTTTAAAAATCTTCATCTTGCGTACCATTGATTCGAAATTTTTCAAAAAGATTTTTCAAAATCTCTCACATTTGGTACCAAGATAACTCCCTCTAAACCCTTAATTGATTCTAAATTTTCTGTATGAAAAATATGCTTTCGTTAAGGGGGAGTATTCAACCAAAATTGTTCCAAAATTCATGCTAAATCAGTTTCTCTCCAAATGCTTTTCGAAAAACATATCTTTTAATCATTTTGTTTCAAAAACATCATCGATATGCTATTTTTGAGGGGGAGAAACGTGATTAAAATGTGATCAAAAATGTTTAATGATCGTTGTTTGAATCTCAAAAGAGCTCGACTCAGTCGTAACCAATGAATTGACGCGAAATCATGTACCATCTCGAGAAACTTTCTATGGACTTGACCAGGACGGGTAATAATTTCAAGCTAGTTCTCTAGTGATGTAAACGTGTCTCGAATCGGTCTAGCTCATTTAAAGTCGATCAATTCAAAAAGTGCGAACTCTACCCTCTATGTGCAGATTTCTGTCAAAACATATAAGCACATGTGAAGGGGGAGTGTTTCTGAAAATATAAAACTCACGGAGTGGTTTTAACATGTTTTTTATCATAAACACTCTGAGAGATTTTCAAGAAAAAATGGTTTTATGGCAACAATAGGACAGTCATGGAGTTATAAGGTGACTAAGGATAGGAAATTCGTCCTATGATCCGCCAGAGCCGGAGGGATCTACCCAAGGACATCACAAAGAGTTAGTACTAGAAGTCCTTAGGAATGATTGAAAAGAAAGGAGTAATGTGAGAAAGGAGAAAGAAGGGGTTGAAGAATTAAAAAGAAAAGTAAAAGAAAGGGTGAAAAGAAATAGCCCTCCATATTCAACCTTAGGGCAGAAACCGGGTTCAATACATATGCTACTGGTTGTCACTAAGATGACACTGGTATTGAAGACAAAGACGTCATGGACCCAGTGACGCACTGCACTAAACCTCCTAGCCACTCAATTCCTCTTAAAATGATTTGTTTCATTCTCACTGGGAACCCTACATAATCTATTGACTTTCTCTTAGAGATTGTTGGTATTGAAGAAGGAGACCCTCTCCCTAGTCTCCGCTCAGGAAAACCAAAATGCACTATTGAGTCTAGAGCCACGAGATTCATCAAAAGATCTCATAGGAACACTTGACATGACATCGCTTGTTGTTCATCAATAAGGGCACAAGTGATATATTATAGAGTCCTACGCAGATCTTAGCAATCTGCCAGAACATTTATGAGAGGTTTCACAATTGTGATCCTCAGTGATTGAATGAAAACTCCTGCCAGGGTCAACATCAAGCAGCCCTGTAGCAGGTCACTTCGGTAACTCCCCGTGGATTACGCTTAGTGTGTCTCAAACGGTCTACAGTCGTGAGGTGATGCTTCGGTGTACCTCAGCGACTCATCTGAACTGTAGGTGTATTTCGGTACATCGCGTTATCTCACTTGTGGGACTCCAGTTCAGGAACGGCCTCTGTGAGAATTAGAGACGTGTTTTCACACTATGCTGTTAACACCCTCAAAATTCAAACTTGTAAGTGCCGGAATCCACTTATTACTAAACTGTTTTATGTTTTCTTCTTATGGAAGCTCCGGAGCAGATTGATAGTGCACATTCTCCACATGCTCATACCAAAAACACATGAAAGTTCTCATCATAATCAAAGGCTACACAAAGTTAAAGATGATTCTTCGTCAATGTCAAAGAATCGACAAAGTTTAAAGACTCGAGAACTTCATCATTGGAAACTTAAAGTCAAATAGAAGTGTGAGCATGGTGGAGAAAGACGTGGAGACACCTAACCAACGAAGTTGACAACGGCAGACAACCACATTATCTGATCACAAAGCATGAAGGAACAAAGAATCAAGACTATTCTATATCTACACGCAAAGTTCAAGCACAAGGAAAGTAAAGATCTTATCAAGTGGAGCATCTTTTGAATGACCACCCCTTAGGGGGAGATTGTTAGCCTTAATAGTTTTTATTAGAAGTGATGGTCATTCACGTTTAGGAACTTTGTAACGCGTGTTAGATATCGTGATAGAATAGTCAACGGGCTCGTGGATTGGGCTAAGCTAATTGGTTAGAAGTTATGTTAAGCTAGCCTTATGTCCAATCCAATCCAAACGAGCCCATGCCAAGCCCATTAGGGCATCTTCTACTTGTACTATATATACCCCTCAAGTATGTCATTTGAGGGGTGTGCTTGAGTGTGTGTGTGTGTGTGTGTGTTTTTCCTTGAAGCAATATACAACTTATTGTTTTCATCTTCTTTCCTTTATCTCCCTAAATACATACACGATCTTTATATCATTCAAGTCACCACCTTCTTTACTTAATCTTTCTTATACGCGTATGTGTTAGTTTTTAGTATTCTACGCATAACTGTTACGTGTTTGTGTTGGGTTTGCTTGGTAAAGTGATAAGGTATATGTGATAATAGGTCCTAACAAAGTGCTACGACGATGGTAATATTTTAAACATTTTATTTTTGTTTTTAATGCTCCGCATGTTGTTTTATTTGTTGGGCTTCTGTGGTATTTCGGGTTTTTTTGGAATTAGTTGTTGTTATTGTCGTTGTTGGTTGCGCTTCTTAACAAAGTTACAATTGAGGTAAGCCGCATCTTGGTGGGGCAAGTTTTTGAATTTGCAGCCATGGCGGCTTCGCCCATTTGTTTACTTTGGTTGCTCATAAACAAAGTTACAATTGAGGTAGGCCGCATTTTGGCAGGGAAAATTGTTTGATTTGCAGCCATGGCGTGTTCGCTAGCTCGGTGGTATTATTTTAAACGTTGTTTTATATTTTTTCGTTAAGCGTTGGATTAAGGTGTGTAGTCACCGATTCTGAGTTCCCATACAGTTCCTTTTATTTTTTCAATAATCTAGCAGATCGTTTGGTGCAAGCCTTTGCAAAAAGGGAGTTGAAACGAAAAAATGATCTCTAAGGGGACTCAGAAGGGTTAATTATTCTGCTTTATACCTGTAACATTGAAACTGTTCATTGCAATGCCTATGGCAGAAGGCAATGATGATTTGTATGCGCGTTAAACTATTTCTTGAGTATACCTCGAGCATTCCCGTATCTTGGCAGGGTAACCAGGAATGTTATATGGTTGCAGCCATGGCGGGTGCGTAGAGTGGCCCAATGAATTGCAGATCTGAGCCAGTTTTTAGATATCAATTGCATTCAATGTAGTTGTCTGCTCTTCTTTCTCCTCCAGTTTCTTTTGTTACTTCAGCGGGATAACAGTGCATCTGGTGCAGGCCACTATGTAATGTCTAACTGAATAGCAAAAGAGACTGGAGGGGGAGGTAAAAGATTCCAGTTATGTGTAGTCATAGCAGAACTTTTAAAATGTTGGTGTGTTTGTGTACCGGAGCCTATGTATTTACGTATTCGTTCTCTGATGTTGTGTTTTGGGTTTGAATATGTGTTATATAACATTATGTTATATCAAGTTATTGCAGGTGGCCCGCGTGGCGCTTTAATGTGGTATATACTACCGGCGCCGGTTGGTTTTTTTATTCTTATTTCTGGACAGGCTCAGAAATATTGGCCTGTTATGAGCACAAAATGATGTAATTTTTTTGGGCCCTTTTCAACCAATATATATATCGTTTTGTTTTCTTTCCTGTGAAGCTACGTGTCTTTTGGTTCTTCTATGCCGTTTGTTGGATCATTCGTTCATTGTTGCATGTTCGCTTTCTGTGTTTCTGTTTTTCTTTTGTATGTTTGTTGTAGGTTGTCTCATCGGTGTGTGTAAGTCGGAAGGTGTTTGGTGTTGTTTACGACCTATAGTATCAATTATTGTTTGTTATGTTTTTGCATCCACGTTAGTTCACTATTGTTTTGCAGTGTGTGGGTTATTTGGTTAGGGATTGTTGTGTTTAGGTTACTTTGTTGTTTAGATGCTTTGGTTGTTAGTATGATACTTAAAAGTAAGGCATGCAAGAGGGTGGACATTGTTGATAGTTTTCATCGGAATTTACAACCCAGTGACCATGTTGTCAGCCTAGGTAGTTGTCTGTTGGATTCGCGTGGTTTGGTTACAGTTGAGGAAGGTCTTGAAGGATGTAGTGTTACTGTTCATGGAATGTTGGGATGGAGGAACGTCAGCCTTCCTATGAAAGGGTTTGCTTTTCAACTGTCGAACAGTAAACGGGTTTTGAGCGTACCTTTTTTGTTTTTCTGAATTACAGGTTTTCATTGTTCGCTTGACATTGTGACGAATATTTGACTACTTTGATAACAGAATCCACATATGTGCACATTGCTATGCGTGCTGCTAGCCCTTCAGTTGAACACTCTTCTGTTGCCTTTCAGAATGTTGGCTCTGTTGGTGAAAAAGTTATTGTCTTTCTGTTGAAACAGCCGGTTGTGGTTCCTGATGTTGGAAAATTTTTCAATGATTCAACAGGTTTGGTGGCAATCTTTTAAAGTCATTTGCTCTAATTGTTATATAGACATAACATTCCAGGGCTGTGATGAATTTGTACGAGTCTGTTTAAAGTTGAGATTACCCATGTCTTGGCAAGGCAATCAGTAAGGGTTGCAGCCATGGTGGGTGTATCCGATTTTTCTAAATTGATAAACGTCTAGCAGTCGCTCACAAAGCCCAGGAACCAACGCAGAATTGGTCAGTCACACTAGCCTTATTTGAAAATGAGACAGCAGACTGTAACAAACAAAAAAATTTGTTCACAAAATTATTACTACATGGAAAACTCTTTTTATTGAACAAAATATCTTACAAACAAGTTACATGAAAATAGGTTGCATGCTACAGGCCACTTATTTCTAAATACAAATACCATCACAACACCATACACCTAGAAACTACTAACAGGTGGCGAACCATAAGAAACTTCAACTTCATTATACTGACACAATTTCCACAATGTTAAACCCTGGCCATTACAACGACAAAAGACCAGTAAGTCTCTCAGTAAACAAATCCTTATCACGCGCACTCAGCTCAAGCTTCCTTGCCATAATCTGCTACTCCAGCATTTTTTAATTATCTTTCTTTTGAATTGTCCTAAGAAACTCGGCCGTTTTCTGAGGCACATTTTTGCCGACACTCTCTAGCTCAGCAATCAAAGCATCTCTTTCGCGAACCAGCTCAAGCATCTTTCCATAAATGCCGTAAATTTGCTGACCTAATTTTAGATCCTCACTTCCAGATTTATGACAGTATAAAACCATCATATCTATCCAGCTAGAGGAATTTGCCTCAGCTTTGAGCTCATCACATTTAGGAAGTCTTACCATTCTCCTATGTTATTTCTAGAAGTTAAATTGCAGTTGCAGATATGAATAACATTAGAAGCAAGCAGTCTGTTAAATAGGCATACCAACAAACAAAAAATAATCACATGCATTAGTTTTCCATGGATGACAATAAAGGTGCAGGGAATCAACACAAATTGAATAGGAAAGAGCCTTTTTTCAGACACTACAGAGGGTGCTAACCCTCTCATATTCACCTAACTTTGCCAACAAATAGTAAACTGATAGCAAAAAAAATCACAACATTTAAAGTTTATTAATTATACAAACATCTGAGACCCGGATTACTAATAAACTTAGCTCATCATTTGTTTTGTTTACTTTACGTATGCAGCCTAGTCGAAAAGTTCACAGATGCAACCTGCAAAAGCATTATCCAACGAAGCCGCAAAGCAGATATGAAAGTAAAGACTACAGCTGCAGCTCTTAACATCTGAAACACAGAAAGAGAATTACATTTTGCGATCTACTTTTGTGAATGTATATAGTGCAAACATCTTGTGTAAGACTAAGTTGTCCTACGCTGCTATGATTTTAATGATGAAAGAATTACGCTATTTATGCATTCACAGATATCCAATAACAAACCCGTGAAATTATGACTACAGTAAGACAATTCAAATAACATACAATAAAGACATTCATTAAAGAAAAAAAGCTAAGCGAGAACAGTTGCTATTTGCAGCGAATATAAAAGATTTAGTGCAATGTAACTTGAAGTGATTAACATATCACAAATTCTAGTATAGTGTAGCAGCCATTAGTATGTCTCAACCAAAATCCAACCAAAAGAAGAAAAAAAATAATGAAACAGGAATACCTTTGCATTCATTTCACTAACCTTTATCGTCAAAAGGACTATCGACATTATTCAACCGATTGGTCACGAGTAAGAATGTTCAAAACCTGATTCCGTCCACAATACACATTGAAAAACAAGGCATCACTTAGATACACATAATACTCATCAACTGCATCAATCCTATATACATTAACCTAAATCAAAAGTAGTCATCTTTACAATGTAGTCATGTACAACAGAAGTGAAGAAGCAACTTGGACTAATCTTGCTTTATAGTCAGTACTATAATTGAAACGCCCAGATTTTTTTTTTGATATATATAAATCTGTAAACTGTATACATTGATAAAACTAGCGAAAGCGTATTTTCTACATCATACAGGCTTATTCCAAACGACCCGTTAAAATACTAAACTTTACAAAATACATAACATTGACTCTTTAAACTTGGTACAAAAGTTGATTCTTGATTTAGGGTCATTCCAAACTGATAAAAAATGATGGAAACGAGAAGCTCGTTACCTAACCCGCGAGCTACACCATTTTAACCCATTACGCCCCATTTAGCATGTACATGGTCTCATCTTGCATATCTACAAAAATATAAACTAAGAATGGTAAGTCTATAAGACTTAGTGAGATAATGGAACTATGTTAAATCATAAGCTGAACATAAGCATGCTGGTGAATAAGTATATATAGTACTATTCTGACTACATGAATCATAATATTAACTAACTGCATAAGCATGACACTAACTGATTAAATACATGATACACCATGTTACTGATTGAGTACATAAGCATACTGAGTGCATAGCTGACTGCATAACTAAGCACATACTTAGTGCATAACTGACTAAGTACATAAGCACATAGTGAGTGCGTAAAGCACATACTGACTGAGTGCATAAGCACATACTGAATAAGTGCATAAGCACATAATGACTGAGTACTTATAATACCATACTGGCTAAGTGCATAAGCACATACTGACTGAATGCACAAGCACATACTGGCTGAGTACTTATAGTATTATACTGGCTGAGTGCATGAGCACATACTGACTGAGTGCATAAGCACATACTGACTGAGTACTTATAGTACTATATTGGCTGAATACATAACTGACGAGCCATATAAGCATGTTAATCATACATATAGGATGTTTGAGTTCCGATTTTGGAATATTCACTATTCTAATGCTCGATTTTCCACTAAGGAGGTCTAAGTTCCAACTTTGTCTGGAACACATGTGTGATCACATAACTGACTACATACTAATAGTACTGAATACATTGAGTAATGCATAAAGTACCATTCTGACTAATTAAGTGCATAAAGCACTTGGTGCGCCTTAAAAATTGCATAAGCATATACCTAATAGAATTTGACATGCATATATATAAACGCATCGCATGCCAGAAGTGCATAAAGCATTTGGCACACATTACTAAACACATATAGCACTCATATACAATTTAAGGTTAAGCTAAATACTTACGCTTGACTATAACATAATAAAAACAGCCCCAATTTACAAACTTTTCAAAATGTCTTCATCTTCCTACTATTCAAACACCTATGAGCATGTTCCAACTATGTGTAATTATGAACTTCCTTTGATGAGACTCACTTAATGGACCGCTTACAAATCCTGCAAGACGATTTCTTGCCTGCCCTAATGGATACGTAAGTTCTTTTGAATTATGAAAATGCTTTTCTTTTTCTTTTTTTTTTTGCTAATGAATATTTTATTACTTTCATAAATCAGGAATAAATGATTGTAGAAAATGGGATTGGTATGATCCAGAGTTAGACAATTCATGGTACATAGGACATTTATATAAGATGTATGAACTTCTAAATCCAATTGAAATACAAGAACTAGCAAATGAGTTAACAAGCCAAGAACAACTTGTTGTCCTTCAAGCTGAATGTGCTCACCTTCAAGTTGAATTTAAGAAATTCAAAAGAGAGTATTGTTTTCCATCATATTCTAACTTAAGTCGTGACAAATCAATCTATCAGTACGGGGTCAACTCAACTTCACACCCAGGTGGCGATCTTGGTAGTTCATCAAAGAATACATTAGGAAATTTCCAAGATGACTCTCAAGGTGAAGCATCAAGGGAAATAGATTAGCAGAACAGATCCTATTATCAAAATGTAATGGACAATTCCTGTACTCGTGATTAATAATCACAAGATTTCTCATAGGAATGGGAATGGGTAGGGCATAATCTATTAGTATAGAGGGAACCTTAATATGTGTTGGGAATTAAATGTTCAAACACTTAGTACTGTCAACTTAATAGTTTGTACTACTGGAGTTTACACTACCAGTACTAACTGGGTTAGTACTGCTAGAAAAGAAGTTAGTACTGTTGAGTCTGAAGGTTAAGTATTTGTACTGCTATGATAGAAAACGTGTAATTTGATATGTATTGAAGATATTCAGAAGATATCTTATATAGTTAGACTTATACGAATATTGTGCATGTTTAGAATATTCATAGTTATATTGTAAAGGACTCCTTGTGCCTATAAAAAGAGATCCTAAGTTAAGGTTAGATAGATCTTTTCATACATTTAGCTTCAAGGTTGTAAACCCTAGTGATAGTCAGATCACTCATATTATTTGCTTAATAATATTGAAGCGTTTAGGTAAAACAGTTTGTTCTTATTATTACTATTACATTGTCCATACATTGATATATTCTTCAAAGTATCAAGTAGTAGATTCCGCATACTATTCGATATACACTCAAAGTATCTTAGCACAAGGCTCAAGTGTGTTATAGATCCTCACAAGTGGTATCAGAGCTAAGGTCTGATACTTTGATTTAGAATATTCAAACTAGAAGAATAATTTATTCCCTATAAAGAAGATGGACATGGTGACAACTCAAACTTCTACCACAGCCAAGTTGCCAACACTAAAGCAGAATGAATATGAGATGTGGAGGCTCAGAATTGAGCAGTACTTTTTGTTAATACAAATAAACCATAAAAACATTTATTTATATTTTACGATCTTCTAATGTTTTGTCGAATATAAACATAAAATCATTTTAAGGAACTAAATAAAATACATAAAAGCTTTGAGCCAATAGTTTACTAACACACTTTTACTAAACATATAAAAACCATCAAAACATGTTTAGTTAAATAAGTTATATAAAACCAAAACTATTTTTATAAAACACTTACAACTAATGTTGTTTACTTATATTTTATAAAAATGTGTATGTACTTTGTATAACTTGTAATGGGTAAATAATGGGTAAAAACCAAAGTCCATAACCCATGATCCATTGACTAGGTACAATAAATCTTGTTGGGTAAAAATCAAAGTCCATAACCCATACCCATGGAGCATGATCCTTAACCCATGACCCATTACATGACATCATGCATGAAGTCGTGTTGGATATTATCCATGATCCATGACCCATGACCCAAGATCCATAACCCATTGACTAGATACATTGTATCTTGTTGGGATCCATGATCCAAAGTCCATGACCCATGTTCCATAACCTATAACCCATAACCCGGTTTGCAACCCAAAATCTAGACTAAGCTGACCTAGCAGCCAGATCCCTGGAATTGCACTAGCCGGATCCTTTGGGTAAGGGATCCGCCGGAACCGTGGAACAGTAGGCAGTTTTTCCTATAAATATTGAATCATTTCTCTCTTGCTCATCAACCCTCTTAGACATACTTTCTCTCTATGTTCTAACCTCTCTATCCACAAATCCAAAGGATCATTCTATGTAGTTTTATCTTTATGTGATTCTCTAGGTTCCTCTTAAAGGCGAGATTACAACCTCTTAAAGACGTGCAAGCTCAAGGTCATGAGTTGCTAGGCTTCGTCATCATCAAGACCACTGAAGTGCATCTTGTTGATAATTATCCTCTCCCTCCAATAGTGTGTCGTGTTGAAGGCATTGGTTTATGGTGCCGAAGGTGTACATTCGATATGTTGCGTCGATGTATCATTTGTGTAGTTGGTGTTAAAGGATATTGATATCCTTTCTAGTATTGTAAAAAGGAGCTTGTCTCCTTTGGGTAGTTATGTTGGGTAGTAGTGTTGGGTAGTAGTTCATCCTTTGTAATGGAACTCGGTATCTAGCCTTGTACTGGATAAAGTGTAGGGGATGTTGTGATAGGTTTGGTTATACCTCGTGGAAGATATCGGTGTCTAGCCTTGTATCGGATAAAGTGTAGGCTACGTTGTGAAGGCTTCTCCGCCACATTAAGGAGCTTGTGTTGTGTAATGCTTAGAAACTCTCGAGTTGGGTACTCAGGGAGTGAAGTAGGGCAAGGAAGGTGTCCTTGTAGCCGAACCACTATAAATACTAGTGTTGTGGTTTGTGTTCCTTTACTCTTTATCTCTTGCATTACTTATTTATATGTCCATCTATAAATATCGAACACACGATCTAAGATTGACATAAGTCGATCTAAATACTTTAAAACGAAGTTTTAATCAGCAAAATTATTCAACCCCCTTCTAGTTTTCCACACTTTCAAGTGCAGGATTATGCACTATGGGAAATCATTGAAAATGGCAACTCTTTCACACCAAAAACCACCGAATCAACTGTTCATGGTGTCAAAACTCAGACTATCAACAGTATTCCTGTTACTGTGGAAGAGAAGCTTCAGAGGAAGAATGATCTAAAATCTTAGAGTATGTAGCTGATGGCTATTCCTAATGAGAATCTGTTGACTTTCAACAAGTGTAAGGATGCTAAATCCTTGTTTGAAGCTATAACTGCAAGGTTTGGTGGTAATGAAGCCACCAAAAATACTCAGAAGACATTTTTGAAGCAGAGTTATGAGAACTTTAGTGCTCAAAGTTTAGAGTCTCTGGATTCCATCTACAATAGGCTCCCAAAAATATCAGTAAATTGGCTGTTTTGGATGTCAATATTAAGCAGGAAGATCTGAATTCCAAGTTCTTAAGGAGTTTGCCTACTGAATGGAACACTCATGTAGTGGTCTGAAGAAACAAGTCAGATATTGACACCATGAGTCTTGATGATCTGTACAACAACTTCAGGATCATTGAAAAAGAGTTAAAGAAGACTGGAAGCTCAAAATTTAGCCCTACGAACATGGCGTTTGTGTCCTCTCCCAGCAATAGCAGTCCAGATGAGCTTTGTACTGCTTCAAGAGTTAGTACTGCTAACTCAAAATTTAGTACTCCTGGTTCACAATCCAGTTCTGCTAGCTTAGGAGATGATACTGTCTATGCATTCTTGGCCAGTCAAGCTAGTGGGTCTCAAGTGCATCATGAAGACCTAGTTCCAATCCAAGAAGATGATCTTGAGGAGATGGACTTGAAATGGCAATTAGCTTTTCTGAGCATGAGGGCCAAGAAGTACTATCAAAATACTGGAAGGAAATCACCATCAGTGGAGGTGATGTTGTTGGGTTTAATAAGTCAAAAGTGGAGTGCTATAACTGCCATAAAATGGGTCACTTCGCTAGGGAATGCAGAGGGCCCATAAACCAGGATAGCAGAGCCAGAGGGCAAGACAACATAGGTTACAAGAATCAGGAGAGAAACATCAAGGCTGTTGATGTGGAAGAGAGTTCTTTAAATGCAATTGTGGCCATAGATGGACTTGGTTTTGATTGGAGCTTCATGGCAGAGGAGGAAGCACCTACAAAGATGGCACCGATGGCTTTCTCTGACTCTGAGGTACATACTATAAAAGCTTGTTCAGCTTTAAAAGATTATGACAAACTTAAAAAAATAGTATGATGACATAAGAATAGAGCTTAACCAAACTAGTTTTAATTTAGCAAATCATAAAAGAGGTTTAGCTGTCTTAGAAGAACAAATTGTGTTGTATAAGAAAAATGAGTTTGTCTTTTCTGAGGATATTGTTGTTCTTAAGAGGGATATTTCATTCAAAGATGTTGAGCTTAGTGTTCTTAAAAGTGATCTAGACAAGCTTAAGCATCAAAAGGAAAACATACAGCTTAGTGTAGATACTCTTGAATATACATCCAAAGAAGTCAAAAAGATAGTAGAGTATTAGATCATTAATAAGGCTAAGTCTGGTTTAGGATACAAGTCAGTTCCACCTCCTCATAGAGGGGCACATTCACCCCCAGGTATTGATTTGGCATACACTAGTCTAGAGGAATTTCAAGATGCTAAATTTGAATATGGACCTAAGACTAGTAAGAGTCCTAAGGTAGAACAGACTGAAGAGGTTATAGATTATTTTGAAAGCGCAATTGACACATCACTGGTTGAAGAAAATGTGTCTGATGTTAAGATAGAAAAGAAAATTGTTGTGCCTGAAGTGATTAAAATTGAAGTTAGTTAATCAGTTAGGAAACAAGTTAGATATGCTGAAATGTATAGAACACAGAGAAGGTCACAAATTCCTAGAGTTAACCAAAGAAATTGGAATAACTTGAAGTCCAATCAACTAGTAAAAGACTTTGTCATGTATAATAAAGCATGTTTTACTTGTGGCAGTTTTCAGCATGTTCGGGTTAATTGTAACTATCACCAGATGGAAAAGGTGGTAGATGGGATTACTAGGGTGAACACAAACGTTTTTAATAAATATATCCACCCTAATGCACAAAGGAACATGGCTCCCAAAGCATTGTTGTTGAGAACTGGCCTCAAACCTTTAAAACCTATTAGGCCTGTTTGTACTGCTTACCCCAAATCATCAATTTCAAGTGCTAAACCAAAAACATGTTTTACTAAATCAGCACAACAAACTGGTAAAAGGTCCTATTATGATAAAACATTTTGTTACAATAAGACATGGAAACCAATAGTCAAAACTGCTAAGCCAGCAGTTTGTACTGCTAGGCCAGCAGTTAGTACTGTTAAGCATATAAATGTTGTTAAGGGACAAAGGGGCAATGTTGTTAAGGCCTCAGCATGTTGGGAATGAAGACCTACCAAACCCATTGGTGCATCAATAACTATGAAGAAATCTAACTACATTGATGCATGAGGCAGATCCAAGTCAGTAATGGCTTGGGTCTCCAAAGAAAACTAATTTCCTTTATTCTGTGTGCAGGAACATTCAAATAATGATGAAGAAGATCAAGGATATGTTGATAGTGGGTGTTCCAGGCACATGACATGGAACATGTCTTACCTTTCATATTTCAAAGCTTTTGAAGGGAGATGTGTTTCTTTTGGGGGAGGAGCCAGAGGTGGTAAAATTACTGGTAAAGGTACAATTAAATCCGGTAAACTTGATTTTAAAGATGTGTATTTTGTGCAGGAACTTAAGTTTAATATCTTTATTGTCTAAAACATGTGTGACAAAAAGAACAAAGTTCTTTTTACTGACACTGAATGTCTTGTGCTTTCTCTTGACTTTAAGCTACCTGATGAAAGTCAAGTATTGCTTAAAGTTCCTAGAAAGGACAACATGTACAGTGTTGATATGAAGAAGATTGTTCTTAAAGAGAGTCTAACTTGTCTTGTAGCAAAAGCCACATTGGATGAATTAATGCTTTGGCATAGGAGACTTCGTCATGTTAATTTTAAAACCATAAATAAGATTTTAAAGATGGTTTGGTAAGAGGTTTACCTCAGAAACGTTTGAAAATGACCAAACTTGTGTTGCCTGCCTTAAGGGTAAACAACACAAAGCTTCTTGTAAGGCCAAGTCTGAAAACTCTATTACTCAATCATTATTCTTGGTTCATATGGACTTATTTGGTCCTACATCTGTTAGTAGTTTAAAGCATAAAAGGTACTTTCTGGTTGTTACTGATTATTATAGCAGGTTCACTTGGGTTTTCTTTTTGGGTAAAAAGGATGAGACTAGTAGCATCCTCATAAACTTCATCACAGAGATAGAAAACCTAGCTGATAAGAAAGTAAAAGCTATCAGATGTGAAAATGGGACATAATTTAAAAATAGAGTTATGAATGAATTTTATCAAAAGAAGGGTATTATGAGAGAATTTAGTGTAGCTAGAACTCAACAGCAGAATGGTGTTGCTGAAAGAAGAAATGGGACACTGATAGAGGCTGCTAGAACTATGTTAGCTGACTCTAAGCTTCCCACTACTTTTTAGGCCGAAGCAGTTAATACTGCTTGTTATGTGCAGAATAGGGTTTTAGTGGTTAAGCCTCACAACAAGACACCTTATAAACTCTTTAGAGGTAGGACACCTGCCTTAAGCTTCGTGAGACCATTGACTGTCATTTTACTATTATCACTACCTTAGATCAATTGAGAAAATTTGATGGTAAATCAGATGAGGGATTTCTTATTGGTTATTCCCTGCAGAGTAAAGCCTTTATGGTATACAGCATATGGACTAGGCATGTAGAGAAAAAATTTCATGTGGAGTTTTTAGAGAATAAATCTAATGTTACAGGAGAATGTCCAAAGTGGTTGTTTGACCTTGATACTCTAACAAAATCTATGAATTATGTACCAGTTCTTTAAAAAAATATCTTATAATAGATATAAACAAGACTATAAGTAATTAAAATTAGTTTACAGTAATTTTTGGTTATTTCCGGCAAGATTTGCAAATTTTCGGCTAGTTTGATCACCGTTGACTACGATTGACCGTTTTATTTGACCGATTTATACAAATCGAAATGTGGTGGTCTTAGTAGCGCTTAAGCGGCAATTAATCGATTTTATAAGGTTTTTTACGACACCGTATAATGAAATACATTTTGATATACATTTTGATAAATAATGCGGAGTACGTGAGTATATATTTAGCTTTTACTAGAAGAGGTCAAATGAGTCGGGGTTGACTTAACCACAATACACTTCATATCAAATTCTTGATGATTTTGTCATGAATAAATACTTTATCACATAGTTTTACTCTAAGTTGTAAAAATCGGTCCAGGCGATCGATTAATTCCCGCATAATCATTGGTCATTCAGTAAGCGCCTTAATTTATTATAATCGGCCTATTTAATCGGTTTGGTCAAAGATCGCTTAAAAATCGGTCAACAAACCATTAATCGGACAAAATCGAACAAAATTAGTCTAATCAACAAAATCGCTTAAAAATCAGTCAACAAACCGATTGATTGAACAAAATCGGTCAAAGCTCTCTTAAAAATGGTCAACAAATCGAGTAATATATATGTTTGACTTTGAACTTTAAATAACTATATATTATGTTTATATTTAAACACTTGAAATATTTAAACTTTGATGCACTATGCTAATCTCATACATATAATATAATACAATATCTAAAATTACAATTTTGTGCATAAAAATTCTAATCCGATTAATCTCCGATTAATCCCAGTCTAACCGATTAATCATTAGGCCCTACCCGACCGCCTCACTAGCGCCTAACGATTTTTACAACCTTAGTTTTACTATAGTTACATTATTTCACTAATAATCTAATTTCCCAGGTATAAAAGTTATTCATCTATGATATATTTTTGTTCACTTTCAAATTATTTGACCTGATTACCACTTTGTAAAGTCAACTTAGTTTTGTGTGACATAAAACATATTCATAAATCATCTATTTACCAAATGCCATCTGTGTAGCTCAGAAAATAGAATTACGGAGTATTATACACATGATCGATTAACACTTCCAATAAATCCATATATAAGAATCAAAAGGTCACTAAGGTATCTTTGGTAATTTATACTTGCTACCCCACCTGTCATATACTTATGTATCTGGAACTAGCACATTTCATGATCGAATTATTGTGACTTACATTCGAAGTTGAGGTTCAATGTCTACTCGATCTCCGATGACGAGAAAAAACGCCGATGAGCACGACAACATATCAAGTAGTAGAGAAAGTTGAGCAAGTTCAAGAAACTAAGTAACCAGTAGTAATAATCAATGTGACCCTCATTGATATTGCTCGATAGCCAACTTACATTGCCTCCTTTACTCGTAACCGAGTTCACAATGTTAATCAAAAGGCTTCCAACAAGGCCTGAAATAGCCATACTCACCATGAACACAGCCACCGCTATGCTCGACATGCTTTTTGGCAACTCTGAATAATAAAACTCCATTTGCCCGATTGCATTAAACGCCTCGGCTAATCCTAGTAACGCATATTGTGGGACTAACCACATTGCTGACATGTCAACTGTCGAATTGCGCCTTATGGTTTCCACTATTGCGGAAACCGTCATGGCCAAGATTGAGATTCCTATCCCGATTCCCATTCGTGTTTTTGGGTGGAGCCCACGTGGCTCGTGTGTGTATTTTGCTAGAAATGGAACTAAGACACGGTCATAAAAGACGAGCCATATTGTCAGTGTCGATACCAAAAACAGGCTGAATGATGCAGCTGGGATCTCGAACCCTGAAGTGATATATCTGTTCATGGTTTTCGCCTGGAGTGTCGAGAAGCTTTGAGAAACTGATACAAAAAGTAGTATTCCTGATGACCAAATGGGTACTACTCGGACTAGTGACTTTAGTGATTCTACTTTTTCGACAGTTGAGACACTCCATGGATCCCATGTCGAAGAATCCACATATACATCTCGAATAACACAGGCTTTGTTCAAAAACCTGATGAATAGAAGTAACACTAGTTAGATCACAACACAAAGTAATCTGAGGTGTATAACATCAGTAGATAGATGTGTAGAGGAATGTTGAAAGCATATAACTTTCTATATGGGTGGAAACCGGCCGAGTTAGCTTGGTTCGATCCAAAACACTTTTTTCCATCTTGTAAGGCCGGTTAGACTGGTTTGGCCCATTTATTCTATTTACTGTTTAGAGATATGATACCTTAGGTTTTCGGTCAGTTCAACTCGATTCATCTCCTTGCTATGGTTATAACAGTCATCGTGACGAAGACTAAGATTACGATTCTTAAAAGCAACAGTTAAAACCTGAATAAACCCCGAAAATGGGCTTTCGCTAACTTTAACTTTGATATAAAGAGACGACCCGAGTAAGAAAACAAGAGCAGAACAAACCATTACCAATACAGCAACTGCAAACCCCAATTGCCAACCAAGCCGGTCTTGAATATAGACCATAAAAGTAAAAGCCACAATCGTTGAAATTGCTACAGTAGCATAGTACCAATTAAAGTAGCTATCAATGAGCCTTTGGTTGTTTAGGTTTCGATTGTGTTTAAGTTGGTCTGCACCAAAGGCTATGGAACATGGTCTAATGCAACCAGATCCAACTGAGAGTAGACCGAATGATGAGAAAAGAAACACGAGTTGGGTTGATGATGGAGTTGTGCAAGTGGTTTCAGGATCATTACAAGATGCAGGTGTTAATTGTGGAACAACTGAAGTTAGCCATAAGAAAGTTATCCCCTGTTGCAACAAAAAGATTATTCAAGTATATCAACATTAAAAGCGGATACTATGGGATACTAAGATGGTCACTTTTTTACTACCAAACACCACCTAAACTTTGAGATTAAAGATAAAAATGGCATAATTTAGGCTTACAAGAAGGCTGGAGAGAGACCCAATTGCAATGACCTGAAACCGACCCAAGTAAGAATCTGAGATGAAAGCACCAAAAATGGACAGACCATTCGAAAGAGCAGACCAAATTGCAAGTATGCTTGTTCCAGTTACAGCTTCCATATGATAAACTTCCATCAGATAAAATATCATGTTTGGCATCAATCCATCAGTTGCAATTTTCTCAAATGCTTCATTCGCTGCACCCACAAACACAAAAATTTACATCAAACTCTAAACCATTATAAAAATGAAGGCTTTGAACTAGCAATCTATTTATTTATTGTTTACCTATTATGAAGGGCATGGTTTTCAAACCACCCTTATGATCATCCTGGTGATCATGAGTTAGTAATTTGGCCTGTAATTCTGTATTGACGTTCAAACTTTCATTATCCAAGTGTTCTTCCATGGATGATCAACTTTTTTGACACTTTGATTAGTATGAATAAGAAATGATACTTGGTAATTTCAAGGAGATATTTACAATACTAGCATGACAAATACATCACTATCAAACTCATAAAAAAAAATATATCAATCGTGGAATACCAACAAAGTTGATGAATATTTTGAAGCATCCATTATAGTAAAGTTAAAACATACATACATCTGCACTATTATCAATGATCAAAAAGTTTGAAATGAATAGTGACTTAAGGGTAGCTTCAAATGACACATTAAGCATCATCCTTAGTATAAATAAGTTCCGACGACATGCAACATTCAGTGAATCACTGTCTTTGCTTTTTGTTAGAGATGGAGAGAGGGTTAACATTTGTGAGAGGTGTTTAATGAAGAAGGTTATGACGTGTCTGTGGTGCAGATGCGACTGACGTGTCTGTAGTGCAGATGCGACTGACATGTGTAGATTGTTATGTTTTAGCTGGCGTCGACACGGCATACAATTAAAAAAAAAAAGAAAAAAAAAAGGAAAAAGAAAAGGGAAATCACCTAAAAATATTCACCCTCCGTTTCAAGATTATTACTATTACGCTAGACACAGTCATGAATTTGGTTACCGTCTGTCAGACACGATCAAGTTGTCACAGCCGATGACCAAGTAAAAAAAAACAAAAAAAAATAGAAATAAAGAAAGAAAGAAAAAAAATGTGTGTAAATAGTCGGTCGATTATTAGACTGATAGTTTTTGTTTTGGTTTCTCGACCGATATTTGACCCTAAGACCACAGTGAGTATGACCGACTTCAAAGTCGGTCATCGGTCGACCACACTTGATGACCGATCAATTCACTTCGACCGTGTCTAGCCTTATTGTTAAGAGAAAAATTATGAAAATGGGACTACTAAAATTTTCAATCAATCAATTACTAAATTCTCGACTATTATTTTAATAAAATATGGATTATAATTTTAAAACAAAAAAAAATAGTCAACTTGTTTATTTTTTAGTTATACAAGTTTAGAAGTGTTTAATGAAGACAATTTTTTTTAAATAACTTAATTTTAATATAAAACATGGATAATTTGGGTAGACATCATAGAAACTTATTAATATCAACGAACATGAGAATATGATAATTTAAACTCTTAACTTCTATTACCATGGCACAAGTTAGAATTCTTATTTTACAATGTAATGACTCATTATAAGAAATATCTAATTTCATCATTTTCATTTCTCAGAGGTCCCTTCTTTTTTTTTCATTCCATCTTGTAATGAAAGTAAAACTACATAAAAAATCATTATTAAGTAACTATATTAAATAAACTTCCTATCATCAAGGGCATTTTAGTCTTTTTCTTATCGATTTCATTCGGTCCTATAATACCAACCAAACATGATTAATAACGGTAATAAATCATTACATTACATAATTTATTTCATTAAATCATTTATTTCATTCATTTGATATTTCATTACATTCTACCAAACGAACCCTTACTGTAATCTTCTGAAGAACTAGCTATATGTTCAATTGCTAATGAACTTATATCAAACGAAATTTAACAATTTCCTATTGTAACCCGCCAACAATTTAACAAACTCTACCATCACTATGACCGAATTCTCAGCACTAAGGCCAGAAAAAGTATCAGCCTCGTTTGAAGAAGCTGAGCCACCACCTGCTAAATCAGAAAGTGCTCGAAAAGTTATGAAAGGCACCTTTTGTTGATAGCAAATGAGAGCCACCCCGGCGCTTTCCATTTCCACAGGGCTGATGTTGAATTTGTTGTATAAGAAACTTCGATAGGCTGCATTGTCGAGATAAATGTTTGCACTTGTTCCTCTTTGCACGGTGGTGACCTTCGGCGGGGTGGATAAACATGTTGTAGCGTTGATACAACCTTCCAATTTCATTGTCTAGCAATAGCAGATAACTTTGAAATGTAAGTTCAATGATTATGTTTCAAATGGTCTAAGTGATTAAATGTAATTCATACGAATCCACAAGCCAAAACCATTCCTATCTTGTTAGAGTTCTTAGAATTGCACGAAACATAATAACTTTAGTTTTGCTTAGTTCTAGTTATAGTCATATCTAATGTGAGCACAAAAGTCTGCTTTTCAAACCTTGAACTTCATACAAAATTGACGGACACCAAATAACTTAACCAACAATTTTACACTCAGCCTTTATGGCAAAATAAATTCTCGCACGACAAAACTATAAGACCATCCGTAATAAGCTATGAAGCATGCGTTCTAAGCCTATGTGGCAAGTGGAAGACCCGGTCATCCGGTCATCCCCTCTTTTTTCCACTTCTTTCAATCACTTCTTTTTTTCACTTCTTTCAAAAAAAAGAAAAAAAAATGAAAGAAGTACTTCAATAGCACAAAAAACAAACGGTTTTCTTCTTGCAAATGAAATGCTTAAATGTACCTCTTCTTCTGCAGACATGATTTGCAGATAAAGAGGTAAAAGCTCTGAAAAAACAAATGACACCTTCGTCTAATAATTGAAAGACGAGAGCAAGCCCCACTTTGTAGTCATTGGTTATGACCAAATGAGCAGTGTTTTAAACTAATGTTTTCTTGCATTATTGAGGGAAAACTTTATAGCCAATATAATAATAAACATGCTCAATTTAAAAGCTTTGTAGGTTTAATTATTCGTCACATATATCTTTGTCTAACATATTTGTTTTCATATCTAAAACTAAGTACCCTAATATATTTATGTTGCTTACTATTACAGACAAGATCGGTGATAGTATTTAAGCTAATAAGCTAATCAATCAAAAAATGAGTACCAATCTAGGCCGAAAGTCTTTAATTTATACCAGAAAGTATAACAAGCTACTCTTCATTTAACTAAACGGTTAGTATTATGGTAATAAGACTCGTATAAAGATAGAGAAAGAGAACCTCAAGTGTTTTTGATAGAGAAAAATAATTGGAGTCGACAGGGATCCAAAATGCTTGTTGAGTTTGCTCAGGAGTGCCATCCACAGGATAAACTTCTTCTGCTTGGTACCACACATTATTCAACAAGTTGTCATCACCATTTGATGAATATGTTGCAAATTTTAAGTACCCAATTTCCCTTGTAAATCCACCATCTCCTTCAAATGGCAATGGATTTTCATGCCCGTCTCCATACCTCTACAAGATTACATGCATTAAATTGGAATTGCACCATACAAAGCTCAAAGCTCAAAAACTAAAACTAGTGTCATGTATTCATGACTCGTATAGTACATGTGAGTCATCAATACATGCATGACGGTACGTAGTTATGCGTACCTGCCAATTCCACATAGCGGAATGAGACCAATATTCAGCAATTGTCACATCTCCAATATGTAAATTTGGATTTGCATTTCCTGCTATTCCATAGTGTATCACACCTTCTATCTCAAACAAACTCAACAATAGTTGAGTTGCAACAGCGGCATTCACCTAGGGTAAAAAATATATATATTCACTAAAGACTCGTATAATACAATTAACAAACCAAAATAAGGCACGTACAGATTTAAAACATACCAATCCCATTCCACTCATGACTAGAATCACTGGTTTCTTGTAAATTTTTCCGAACCTAAATCTCCTTCCTTTATTCCAATCCCAACGTCATTTATCAAACAACAAATGTTTTTTCCGACACGTTAAAAAAATGTTATGAAGAAATGGACGACATGTACGTACCAGCATAATCGATAAAGAGCTTGGTAGACTTGTAATGAGGATTACTGAGTAGAGGATTCATTTCAAACAAGTTGGGAATGACCAAGCCTAAATAAGGGCCATTTTTATTGGCTTCATCAACCATCTTTTTTGTAGTTCCATGTAGTGCACCATTGGCTTGTTCTTGAGATAAAATGAAAATACAAACTAAAACATATATAAACGTGGAACATATATTTCTAAGCATTTTTGTTTTCTGTAACTGGTGAAGGAAAAAAGAAATGTTGATGAATTGAATTGGATCGGATCAAAGATGGGAATTTATGGAAGATGGTCAGAAGGCCAAGTTGCATTTTAGCAATTTTTTTAATTTGAGCAAAGCATTTTAGCATTTAACACATGAACATTAATTAATGTAGTAAGTTATATTTTCATAAGGGGTTGGTGAAAGAATCAAAATGAATCAAATAATTGATCGATAAACTATGTGAATTTGTATTTCGCGTGCTGGCGGTCAAATCCGATTTTGGCATATTCGTCCAACCTCTTGTATAATAAGAGAATTTCACAAAAGAACCTAGAATTAATTTACAATTGCAATAATGGGACTATGGGAGTACATTATTTTGATTACAAAGCAAAATTGAGTATTTTTATTTGTCAAATTGAAGCTCAATATTTATTCAAATAATTAAATTTTATAAAGAGGAGAGTTATTTTACATACCAAACTTTTCTCACATACCAAGGGACTCATCTCCACCATCCATCTAAAAAAATCAATGGATGAGATTAAAAGCATTTTATTATTCCACCTATTTTTTATAATTTAAATATCTCTTAAACCGTTAATCGTTAAGTGAAAATATTTACACCATCGCGACGAGTATTTAATTATCTTTCTATAGACGGACACTTTGATATACTTTCGATAAAAGAAAAAAAATTCGTTTTTTTCACTTTTTTCGTTATTTTTTCCGTTTTTTTACGTTACTGAAATTTGCATGAAAAAAATCATATATGATAAAACACTAAATTGAATATCAAATGTGATATTAGTGTTAAATCATATATGATATGTAATATCATATGTGATATTACACTAATATCACATGTGATATTACATATCATATATGATATTACACTAATATCATATGTGATATTCAAATTAGTGTTTTATCATATATGGTTTTTTAATGCAAATTTCAGTATCGTAAAAAAACGAAAAAACTTTTAAAAAAAAAGTGAAAAATACGAAAAAAAAAAAAAATTTGTCGAAAGTATATCCAAGTGACTATCTATAGAAAATAATTAAATGCTCGTCGCAATGATATATTTTTTTTCGCTTAACGATTAACGGTTTGAAATATATTAATATTTGAAAAAATATGATGAAAGTGGGTTTTTTAAATTGTTGAGATTAATCTCATCCATTAGATCAAATAAAAATGGAGGAGATTGATCCCTTGGTATGTAAATAATCTTTTGTCCTCAAATGATCTTAAATCTATTATAAAATATGCTAAAACATATGTGTCAGTTTTGTAAATAAAATGATTGTGAATTAAAAATCTTTAGTTGTTATATAGTTTTTAATAACTTTATAGATTTAATAAATACCTCTTATACTTTATATCTTTTATACTTTATATTTATAAAAAAATAATAATAATAAATATGTTGTTACTATCTATAAATATTATTATCCGGATATATATAACTAATGTATTTTAAATATAGAAAGAAAACACGAGTTACTGTAACATGTAAACGAATATACGAGATTATACATATACGAATGACTCGTGTGTATTCCTATTTGCGATATTAAGTAAGATATCCGGATAAAATAATCTTTTTTAATTATCTGTATCCAATAATAACTCATGTTATTCCTCTTTATAAGTTTAACCCGCGTACGAGTTTAAAAATCGGCTTAAGTTATTTTTAACAAGAATATAAAAATCAAAATGAAGACACGACTTCACACATTTTTTTCGATACATATTTACATATAATAACGATACATATTTTTTTCAATGTCATTATGTGCTACTAAACACATATGATGTTTACAACATGAAATTAATAGTTAAATTTAAACAAAGTCAACCTAAATATTATGACAGTTAAACAAAGTCAAATCTTTCGGGCAACAAAAAACTATACAAAATATTAATCAAAATTAACACATAATGAATAAATCATGTAAAAACTTATGCGTACACAGATATTGTAACTATATAAGTATTAGAAGAGAAAAAAAAGACTTAAACATTACAAAACCATAGATTTATAAATTATCACAATATGTAACTTAAAAAAAATTATAAAATGATTATTAATCATTATACAATCTGCTCAACCTCGTGTGTGTACGGGTATAAAACTAATTTAACATACCAAGAAGAAATGTATAGCTAATATACTCTGCCCTTTAATAAAATGTTAACTTTTAATATGTTTTTTAGTTTTTTTTGGTAAAAGGGTTTTATCCTCGTAAAATGCATAAATCATAAAATAAAGTTCAAGCAAAATGACAGAGCAATAAATTGACTTGTAGAAAACACACGCACCACTAGTGCTTCCAACAACAAACCAAGAGATTGACATGCCAATCTCAATACCCTACAAGAAAATCTAGCCAAGAACAAAAGATAATGATAACGCTACACGCGTCGTTCGGGGTCAAGGAAACTTCCTTTTCTTCGAGCAAGTTTTATAACACCCTAGGCAGTAAACCTAATCTTTGTAGTGTAGTAATTAGGGTAAGCCACGGGTATTGATATCGTTCTCTAGGGGAATAGGAATGCTAGTAAGGAGTTACTACGCTAAGGTTGAGGTTGAAGAAGATTATTTTTGTATTTTTATATTTTATGAAATTGAAAGATACGAATCTCGGGTATTGGATTTGTTGGGTTGGTATTTCTACCGATTACTCTACTATTATCTAATTATCTAAACTAAGGTTGTGGGAGTCTATGTCTAATTAATGTGTGCTCGTATGATAGTTTAAAGATGTGTTTACTTAGGTTTTACTACTCCTTAATTATCTCCTATTGATGGTTGAGTTGTCACGTCCTTATTCTTAGTTGCGTTGTGTGTCTAAAGTTGTAGGGTATGCGTTTCTCCCTAACTCTTCGAACTTACCAAAGGGTCTCGTCTACAAAACCCACTAGGGATGATAAACTCTTACTCTAAGGCACTCTTTGGATGGTTTAGCCTACAACTACTCAGGTAATCATATTCTAAGGTTCACAAAGATGAATCAAGCATTAAGTACACAACGAATGACCTATCGCATTACTAGATCATTAGTCAACTAAGATAAGAAACAACCAATCAATATTCAATAATTAAGTTTCATATTCCTAAGCAAACACACAAGTAAATTAGCCGGACATGGAGAACATGCAAGCATACACACAAATAATCAAAGACATAATTGAATTGATGAAGTAAAGACTTATTTTGATGTAAAATAGGGTTTAGAACCCTAAAATACTGTACAAGATACCCTTGGTTCGGTTTTAGGTTTTTACTCCAAAAAGACTCTCTGTAAAACTGAAAAATTCGGATTCTATATATAAGATTACATATGCAACGGCGTCACCTTATGTTTCGTGACGCCGTCGTGTCGCCGTCATTAGGGTTTTGTCTTGGCCACGTTAACCTTGCGACGGCGTCACCTTATGCCTGTGACGTCGTCCTCTTCAGCTTCTGACGCCGTCTGGGTCGCATCTAGGCCGTCTAAGTTGCGACGGTCTACTCCTTTAAAGCCCGACGCCGTCTCTTGAAAATACGAGTTTTGTCTTCTGACCCGTCACAAAATCCTACGACGGCGTCGCAGTTAAGCAGTGACGCCGTCGCCTTCTATTTTCAGCAGCTTTGAGTGTCTCGATTCTGACTTTGGCCATTTTCTTCGTATACTCGCGCCTTTTCGTCCAAATAAGTGCCATTCCATCATTTTGCCTTCAAGAGACCTAAAAAGTGAAAAGGAACGATATTAAGCAATAACGGATACAAAAGTGATCAAATAAGGGCTAAAACGACCCCTCAAAATGGTACCTTTTAAAACCTTATCAAATATCCCTACACTTGTTATTTGCTTGTCCTCAAGCAAATGTGCTTTTAGCCAATTAATTTATAAGTTAGGGGTCATGAAGCATTAATTCAAAACGGTCCACAACACATATAAGCCCCGCAAAAGTCATAACAAGCACGGAAATTACATACTAGCACCTCACATGGGGTGTTTGGATACTCACATCTCTCTCGGGTGTATATATGAAATATAACAAATAGGAAATGGAAGATAAACACTCATTAACCGGTCCTAGTACATAGATTACCATAGGCTTGAGAATAGATCAAACCTTCATCGCTTTGGCGTAAGCACCTAGGAAAGACTATCAAAGAGGTCTTTTAAAGGGTTGTAACGTTAGGCTTACGGTAGGGAAACAAGGGTTTGGTGGGATAGGCTATTTTAGTGGTGGAAAGTCAAAAATCTCTATGTTAAATGCATACGAAGAATGGCGTTGCTAAGCCAAGACTCGACACTCTAAAACTCTAGGTAATGGAAATAAACAAACATAAATTTAAAGGATAGATGTAGGATGGTAGCCCGTTTTCTTTTCTTTCTTTTTTTTTTTCACTCTATTTTTTTTTTCTTTTTTTCTTTTTTATATTTTTTTTTTCTCGAATTTTTTTTTTTTTTTTTTTTTTTTTTTCCATACACTTTTACTCTACCATCCTCTACGGTAACATCAAAATGATAGGGATTTATAGGCACATCCCTACACTTGAGTTTTTATTACTCTAACACTAATTTGACCCGAATTGAAAAGATCAAAACACTTGGGGTACATTATTATGCAAACAAAGGGAATTTGAATTTAACATTCCCTTCCCGTCATTTCATAAACTTTAACTTTTCCCATGAATCCCAATCGTCCCAAAACTGTATACAAAGGATATGACTCGACTTAGCAACTCATGCAAGCAACCAGATAATTGAACTAAGGGTTTAGGTGATAACAATAATGCACTAAAAGTGAGTGCATATAGGGTAGGCTAAGGCGATTTGGGTGTATATTTGGGGGTGGGGTGTAAACAATGCTCTTCATTGATATTCCGGAAAAACCGAAACATCACGAGAACCGCGAAAAGGATAGGCTCTGAGGGGTTAACTAGGGGTATCGTGTACTAAAGATGAGTACAACGCAAAGGGTGTGGGGGAATTACTCAACTGATGTGGAAGAAGTAATTATATTACGGGTATCAAACAAGGGTTTATCCTAATGCCTCTTATCATTTAGTTATTCCTAACTACACAAGTGTAGCCTCACTTGCGATCTCGGAATGCATCACAAAACAAGTTCTAGAATCTAATATACTACCGGTTCACACTCTAAGCATTAAAGATGAATGCTTTAATTCCTACTAATCTAAGGGCGATCCTCACATTTTGGGTGGAATTTGGGTGGTAAAGGGTTTTTGTGCTAGTCATGCAACTTCCTATCCGTGAGACGCTTTTGTTAAGACTAATGGCCCACTCCTATATGTCATGAAAAATTTTAAATTTGGTGCCAAAATTACCCTAACCGACATTTTCTCATGGTTTATTACACAAATGCACTTGGACAAAGCAAATAATCAAGGATAAGCATAGTTTCAAAGTTCCCGTTTTATTTTCCCTCCCTACACTTAAACTGAACATTGTCCCCAATGTTCCCCGAAAGTATCAAAGTTATGATAATGGAAGGTAATTAAAAATGAAAGAAACTAATACTCCCCTGATTAGCTCGGTAGGATCCGTGTAAAGTGGTGGTTAAGTCCTTTCCAAGAAGAATTATTGCGTGAAAAGCTCCTTCCAATCTTATGTAACTTCTTCTTGACAAACTAAACCTGCACACTTGAAGAAAACAAACGAAACCTTCGCGTAAAATCGGCGGTAATAATATATATAAGACTCGATTTAAACTAGGATATAATGCTTGTGGAATGGATGTTTACAGAATTTCTAAGAAAATTAAGACCTGGAAAATTCCAAAAATTTATAAGTAGCTCAGAAAATGAGAAAAAGTGATCAGATGTTTTTACTCCTTCCTGACGCCGTCAGGTTGCAATCCTGACGCCGTCAGGTTATCCTGACAAAAACTGTTCTGCGATTTTCTGAAAAAATTCTGGAAAATTTACATCTTTAGAATCTGGAAAAATTTCTGCAAAAACATCCATTATGACTCGATACAAGCATTTGACTCGAACAAACAAACATATATATCTTTTAGTTAATTGTTATTCTCATGTTTACGTTTCTTTTGAAAACGTGTGTAATCCTCCCTACACTTATCCCTTATGTAAAATACCTTTATATGCAATTAAGACGAGGTTAAAAACAAAATAAAGCATTTTTACAAATTTAAACATGAGGATAAACAATTAATAAAAGACATATGACACTAACAAGCAAACAATTAAGCATGGGTTGCCTCCCATGAAGCGCTTTTCTTTATTTAAGAGTCTTGTAGCTAGACTCGAAGTCGTGCTCCTACGTTGCCTCGTTTTGCATCCTTAATGAGAATTCTATCATGTTGACAAAATTTTCATCGACTCTATACCTAGGCCCTAGGGTCAAGCAATCCTTATAATAATGCATCCTTCTTTCCCACATGAATTTATAACCTTTTTCAACATCTTCCTTGCTTTTGTCCTCAAAAGCTTTGATGTTGTCTCGATCATAAATGGACAAGTGGCCATACTCAGTTGTTTTCCAAGGCATCCTATAGGTGATCTCATCGGTTCCTTCCTTAAACCTAACTGTTCCATCATGCTTGTTATGGCTCATTCTAGATGTTTCAACAAACGGTTTCCCTAGCACTACTTGGGATAAACTATAGTCAATGACGCATCCTACATCTTCTAGGACCATAAAATCAACTAGGTAGGTGAAATTTCCTATAAAGACATGCACGTCCTTGACTCTTCCCACAAAGTTTCAAACTCCTCCTGGATACTTAGGGTCTCTCCTAATATTGAGTCGCTCATTCATAATGTCATTGTAGACAGCAGATGACATTACATTGATGGGAGATTCCGTATCTATGTAAGCGTGGTCGACACTCCTATATCCGATCATACAAGGGATTTTTAGGTTCCAGGGATTTCCTCTCCTAATCTTTGGGCATATCCTAATGATAGGTGATCGTGGATTATCGATTATGTATTGATGGTACGCAATCTCTTCCTTAGTGGGGTAAAGATTGAAGTAAGCACTATTTTCCACATCCACGTTGTTGTTTATCATGCCATTGTCCGAATTACTGCTAATCATAGAGCCAACTACAGCAGCGCTGACTACTTTCTCAACAGCTTCCCTAATTGTACTATCGAATATTTTCTGCAAATCCTGAAGGTCGGTGTTTCTACTTACATAGCGGCTTCGACGGTTGTGTTGGTTATTGGGTTGGGTTTTGAGTGACATTGATTTTTTTGGTGTTGGGTTATCAAGTGGTGGTTGGTTATCACCTTCCATGATGAAAAGTGATGGGTGTTACGAACAAAGGTCACGTAGAAGAGGGATAGACTAAGAGAAAGCTAAAAATGAGAAAAATTTACTTGATAGGAATCAAGCAAAGAACCTAAACGAGGTGGACTACTAACTAGCTATTCTATTCCCCGGCAGCGGCGCCAAAAACTTGATAACGCTACACGCGTCGTTCGGGGTCAAGGAAACTTCCTTTTCTTCGAGCAAGTTTTATAACACCCTAGGCAGTGAACCTAATCGTTGTAGTGTAGTAATTAGGGTAAGCCACGGGTATTGATATCGTTCTCTAGGGGAATAGGAATGCTAGTAAGGAGTTACTACGCTAAGGTTGAGGTTGAAGAAGATTATTTTTGTATTTTTATATTTTATGAAATTGAAAGATACGAATCTCGGGTATTGGATTTGGGGGGTTGGTATTTCTACCGATTACTCTACTATTATCTAATTATCTAAACTAAGGTTGTGGGAGTCTATGTCTAATTAATGTGTGCTCGTATGATAGTTTAAAGATGTGTTTACTTAGGTTTTACTACTCCTTAATTATCTCCTATTGATGGTTGAGTTGTCACGTCCTTATTCTTAGTTGCGTTGTGTGTCTAAAGTTGTAGGGTATGCGTTTCTCCCTAACTCTTCGAACTTACCAAAGGGTCTCGTCTACAAAACCCACTAGGGATGATAAACTCTTACTCTAAGGCACTCTTTGGATGGTTTAGCCTACAACTACTCAGGTAATCATATTCTAAGGTTCACAAAGATGAATCAAGCATCAAGTACACAACGAATGACCTATCGCATTACTAGATCATTAGTCAACTAAGATAAGAAACAACCAATCAATATTCAATAATTAAGTTTCATATTCCTAAGCAAACACACAAGTAAATTAGCCGGACATGGAGAACATGCAAGCATACACACAAATAATCAAAGACATAATTGAATTGATGAAGTAAAAACTTATCTTGATGTAAAATAGGGTTTAGAACCCTAAAATACTGTACAAGATACCCTTGGTTTGGTTTTAAGTTTTTACTCCAAAAAGACTCTCTGTAAAACTGAAAAATTCGGATTCTATATATAAGATTACATATGCGACGGCGTCACCTTATGTTTCGTGACGCCGTCGTGTCGCCGTCATTAGGGTTTTGTCTTGGCCACGTTAACCTTGCGACGGCGTCACCTTATGCCTGTGACGTCGTCCTCTTCAGCTTCTGACGCCGTCTGGGTCGCATCTAGGCCGTCTGAGTTGCGACGGTCTACTCCTTTAAAGCCCGACGCCGTCTCTTGAAAATACGAGTTTTGTCTTCTGACCCGTCACAAAATCCTACGACGGCGTCGCAGTTAAGCAGTGACGTCGTCGCCTTCTATTTTCAGCAGCTTTGAGTGTCTCGATTCTGACTTTGGCCATTTTCTTCGTATATTCGCGCCTTTTCGTCCAAATAAGTGCCATTCCAGCATTTTGCCTTCAAGAGGCCTAAAAAGTGAAAAGGAACGATATTAAGCAATAGCGGATACAAAAGTGATCAAATAAGGGCTAAAACGACCCCTCAAAATGGTACCTTTTAAAACCTTATTAGATAACGTTACTGATGAGTGTCTAAATACTCATCATTTTTGTACCATCTAGACTGCAAAAACATCTGAAAACACTCATAATTGCATCAAAATGATAAAAATATCACAAATAAGTGTTTTATGTGTTTTAAATGCAAAAATATCAAAATCAGATGAAAAATTATTCAAGTTTGCAAAATTGGCAGTTTTAGTCCCCCAAGTTTCAAAAGTTGTCAAATCTAGTCCCTGGAATTCAAAAATGTGGAATTTTATCATTCAAGGTCCCTGAAATATTCTAAGTTGTTAAAATTGGTCCTTGAATGATTCTTTGGTCAAATGGCAGAAAAGGTCCCTAAACTTTGAAAAATTGCAAAAATAGTCCTTGGATTTCTAAAAATGGAATTTTATGCAAAAAGGGTCCTTGTACTATCAAAGTTTGTCAAGTTTGGTCCTTGTGATAAGTTTGGAAATGTGTCATGATCAGTCCCTCAAGTTTGGAGAATTTGCAAATCTAGTCCTTGTGATACTACTTAACCAAACGGACACCTTATCAATATCAAAGCCCAAATCCATATCAAAGCCCAAATCCAACCCTTAGCCCAATCGCCATGACCCTTGAGCTTGACCCCCACTCTTGACCCTTGGACCCCCGTTATATTAAACCCCGGTCAACGAAAGTCAAACAAGCAAATATACCGCCCTTACTGTTCATTTCCTTCTCCCACCTCTGAATCCCAAAACCAGTCATGGTTTTTCCACTTTTTCAACATACCCTCCCCTTACCTTGTCCCCTCCACCTCCACTAACACCCAAAAACCTTTAACTGATTCAAACCAACTCCATTTATTGATCAAACCTGCTATGTGACTTTTGGCGCCAAAATCCACTTGGACGGATAAGATGAGTTGGTTGAATCCAATGGCTGAGAAGTGGTGGGAAACACTCAGATGTCGACAAGGAGTTGAAATGATTATAAAAAGCAGAGGAGAGGCAAGAGAAGAAGCACCTTTGGATTAGCCATTGGTCGTTAGTGTAATTTTTAAAAGCTTTCTTTAAATTTCATGTCTTTTAATGTTTTAATGCTGTTTTATTTCCTCAACTAGTGTAATGAAATGTTATTTACAGTTTAATTTCTAGTTATTTTCAAGTTTCATGATTTGCTTAATTTACTTTAATTTTTCATGTTCTTTTGTTTCAAGTTAATTAGTTGTTTTATTGGATTCTGTAGCTCTTATAAGCTCTTGAAAAAAGTTTTAAGACTTTTAGATTCATTTAAACAAGTTTTAGTCTTTAAATTCAGAAAAGTACTAAAAAATCAAAATAAGTCAATGAAAGTCAACTGTGGTCCAATAAGCAGTTCTGGGGATGATTAGAAGCTAAGCTGGATGGTTTTTCTGGTTTCTAGCTTATTGACACTAAGCTAGGAGTAGTTTCTGAACCTTGGTACTCAATTTTCACCTTGATCACTTGTGAGTTCCATTTTTACCATTTTTACCATTTACTGTTTCATTACTTTTAATGCTTTGATTTTTAAGTTTTCATGTTCCTTTGTTATTGTTTGGTGATATTATAGCATAATATAAGTTTGTTATGTTTTGGAATTTGGTTATGCTTAAATTTCCATTTTGACTGTCTCATATGCTTGATTTTTGATAATCATGGTTTAAACCTTGTGTGACTACTTGTTTAAGCTTTAAAGGTCCTAATTTAACAGATGAAAGCCTGTGGATTTGATAAAATTGGTTTACTCAGTCCTATGTAATGAAAAGCTTAATTAAATTCCATTAAAGGGTTGTTTGGTTGTGGTAGATGATATGTGTTACAGGCTATGTATGGTGTTTTTCTTGTTTGATGTATGCCTTATATGACTAAAGTGACTCAGTGAAACATTAACTTAAGAGTATAGCATGGTAAATAGTCAAAATCACACTTGACTGTTTCATTATGAGTATTTTGAAGTTGTCACAACCTAAAATCTTGTTAATGTGTTTAATAGTTGTTCTTACTTATTTATTTCATGTTATTGTATCATATTATATCATAATTAGTTGCTAAATTCATATCAAAGTTGATCAAAGTCAACTTTGATCATAAACTTAAAAAGTCAAAATTTCAGATTTTGTGTTTTTGAATTAAATAGATAATTTTGTGTAGCTTTTAATACTTAGTTTTAGAACTTGTCCTTATAGTATGTTTTAGTTTAGCTGCTTGTCTTGTTGTATGATTTTTGTTAATTTTTAGTTCAGCTTATTTCTAGCTTAAATCTGTGCTTATATACACTAGTTTTTGCCCTGTGTCACCAATGGGTTGTCAAGTTCATGAGCTTGTCAAAGTCTCATGACTTGACCCCATTTTGTGAACTTGGCTTATTTGTGTTGCCCTAGTGGCATATTTGATATGTATGTGCTTCTTTTTCTGTCTTTAGCTTATTTAGATAGTTTTCACAACCCACCTTTTTTGTGCACCACACTCCCTTCACTGAAGCAAACAGTGAAGGTGAGTTGATTTCACAAGCTCATAAATAGTCTCCCCATTGAGCTTGAGCTTGAGATTCTTGGCCTAATGATAGGCAAGCTATCCAACTTAATATACTCAGTGTTGGTTGAGCATTTAGAAGCTTATTAGATAAGTTGTGTGAACTTGTTGTTTGCCCATTCACAACATACCCCTGAGCAATCAGGATATTACACCATTTCCACAAGCTCACACCAAGCTCATTAGTGATCACAAGCCTGTGTGGCTTGGCTTTTTAGGAAGCCTAGCAACCCAGCTTTATGATTTTGCACTTAAATCTCACTTTGTAGCTTATTTACATAGGCTGCAAGTAGCTTAAACTTATCACACCATGAAAAGCTATGTTGAATCCTCAGCATACCTTACCCTAATCACTATATTTCATAAGCTCTCAAAAAGCTCACCTGTTGGACTTAGCTTGTGTGAATTGGTTCCTTTTAGAGCTTATCCACCATTAAACAAAGTCCAGTGCTTAATTTCTAGCTTGTAGCTCATTTACTAGGGCTGCAACATGCTTTTTGTTTGTCCCATTTCCTGTACACTTAGGCCTATACCATCATACTCAGGGAATTGCTTATTTGCTTATTTTGAGCTTATAAGTCAATTCCAGTGCATAAGCCAGTATATTCTTATCTATTATACTTGTGAAAATATATTTTATACTTTACTTTTTAGTATGGAGCTTATTACAGGCTTTAGAGGCCTCAATTCCATCCAAGTTTAGCCCAAAAAGGCTAAACTGACTAAACCATAAGCTCATGCTTATAAGCACTTCTCAGTGCTTATTTTTGTTCATATACACCTATTATACTTGTACATAAATACCTTTTGCTTTTTCATTCCACTGTATAGCTTTTTAAAGCTTATACCAAGCTTATTACTCCACTTGAGCCCAAAAACTCAACTGTGTGGGTAAAAAGCCCACGTTTTGCTTATTTGTAGATTCTATGAGTTTTGTTTATATTAAATATGTATAATATCAGTATGTAGTTAGTTTCAGAAAAGTAAAACCAAAAAGAATCATTTTTAAGCTAAGTGATAGCTTTTCCTTGGAAGCTTATTTGCTTATTAGCTTATTTTTATTAATAACATATAGTTTTTATATTTTTCCTAGCTTCTTTTATTTATTGTAGAATTTTGTAAAAAGTTTCAGATTTTTCTTTATCCATTTATTATTTTTAATAATTCAATAATAGTTTTTAGTAATTTATAATAGTAAATAATTAATAATAAATAGAATAATTGTGTAATAAATACATTTTCAATTTTAAAATTCATTTTAATATATTTTAGATTTTTCAGATTCTTTATTTTATTTATTTAAGTTAATTTTAGATTTTCTTATTATTTAATTCATTATTAAATACATTTAATTCATTTTTAATTTATATTAATTAATTTAATAGTGTAAAAATTTATTTTAATTTTCTAATAATTTTCTTATCTTTTTAGAATTCTAAAAATATAATTTTCACATTTGTGGGAGTTGTATTGGACTGAATTCACGTTTTTATTTTGTACGCTTACATAAAATTTAGTAAACGTAAGTTTTTAGATTTTAATCGTTAAACAATTGTAAATATAGAATTAAAATGACTTCAAAATTTTTATAAGTTTTAATTTCCTTAGTATAATCTATCCTAATCTCTTTCCTGTTTTATTTTGTTACGTTTATGTAATTATTACATATACATACATGTTTTAGTTTTTAAGTTTTCTTAACTTTCATATAAATTTGTAAATTATAGTTAAATATTTAAATTATATTTAATTTGCATTTAAGTCGCTAAGACATGCAAATCCCTACTATAGTTATAATCAATTTGTTTTTATGCGTTCACGTTTAATTTAAAGTTAAACGTACGTTTGTATATCTTTTACGTTTTTAGGTTTCTGATTGTAAGTTTTTAACGACATAGCTGTGACAGAGCTATTACTATTCACATTCCTAGTGTTAGTCAATCAGATTCCTGTTTGTTTTTGTATATTCTATATCATTTCAGCACACACAGTCGTTGTATTACAGTTTACACACCTCGTTGGGACTTAACGACCCGGGAATTCATTGTATTCTCCAGGACTTCATTGCATTTGTGTTTTAAGCTGTTTTAAGTCTATTACGGTTAGCCATTCACAAGTGGCTGGCTTGTGTGATTAGACTTGACTGTTTTCAGCACAGATCAAATTTTGGCGCCGCTGCCGGGGAGGTGTGCTGCGTATAGCATACTTGTGTTTTAGATCTATCCCATGTATAATATATATAGATTATCATATTTTCATTCTAAAAACAATATAAAACACAAAAATATTTTCCTTTTCTTTCTATATATATAAAAGATAAAAATACAAAAACATTTTCCCTTTTCTGTTTATATTATAAAATCAAAAACCATAAATATTCTCCTTACCTTAATATTCATAATTCTGTGAGTGGTAACCCCACTCCAATTTCTCGTCCAGTCATTTCCCCATGAACAAATTAATTCGGGGTCGAGTCAAGCTAGCGACTCGGTAATCAAAAACAGTAGCTAAACATGGGTTTTCACCCGTATGTACCACCTTAGTGTGGGGGGATGTCCCACATGTTGTATATAGATCTAAAAAATGAATGGAAATTGTAAATATTAAAAAAGAGAATAATTGTTGTGTTTCTACACTTAGCTAGTAATGTTATCTTCTCACGTTCAAGGATTCGGCATAATAGCCGGGACTTTGAATATTGAGGACAATATTCATTTCTAAGTGTGGGGGGGAAATTCTGGCGAATTTGATCATAAATACACCCTTTTAGTCCCTTTTTCCCCAAAATGGCAAAATTTTAAAATTTTTTTATTTAGTGGAAGTACTATGTACCAAACACAACAAATGGTAATCAGTCCACCATGTCTAACACACAAAAGGATTGGCTAATCCAGGAGCAAACGGCTCTTGGTAAAGATTTCTCAAATCCGTTTATGGCTTGCAATTTGCCCAAAATTGTATGGTATTCAGCTCACCATATCCTAAAAAGTGAAGAGTTGGCTAGCCCGCAAGATTATGGCTTGTGGTAAAGGCAGTGGAAAATCCATAATTGGTAATCAGCTCACCAAAGATAATTCTGATAATTTATCTAAGAGTTGGCTAGTCCAGAGCAAACGGCTTCTGGTAAAGACAAATCAAATCCGTTTACAGCTTATGATTTGCTCAAAATCATTTGGTTATCAGTGTACCAAGGTTCTTACTTGAACTGAAACATTTCGCTACTCCAGAAGTAATGGCTTTTGGTAAAGAGTTTTTAAAATCCATTAAAGTTCTAAAACATTGCTAGGGACTAGCAATATCTTAGTGTGGGGGATTGATGAGTGTCTAAATACTCATCATTTTTGTACCATCTAGACTGCAAAAACATCTGAAAACACTCATAATTGCATCAAAATGATAAAAATATCACAAATAAGTGTTTTATGTGTTTTAAATGCAAAAATATCAAAATCAGATGAAAAATGATTCAAGTTTGCAAAATTGGCAGTTTTAGTCCCCCAAGTTTCAAAAGTTGTCAAATCTAGTCCCTGGAATTCAAAAATGTGGAATTTTATCATTCAAGATCCCTGAAATATTCTAAGTTGTTAAAATTGGTCCTTGAATGATTCTTTGGTCAAATGGCAGAAAAGGTCCCTAAACTTTGAAAAATTGCAAAAATAGTCCTTGGATTTCTAAAAATGGAATTTTATGCAAAAAGGGTCCTTGTACTATAAAATTTTGTCAAGTTTGGTCCTTGTGATAAGTTTGGAAATGTGTCATGATCAGTCCCTCAAGTTTGGAGAATTTGCAAATCTAGTCCTTGTGATACTACTTAACCAAACGGACACCTTATCAATATCAAAGCCCAAATCCATATCAAAGCCCAAATCCAATCCTTAGCCCAATCCCCATGACCCTTGAGCTTGACCCCCACTCTTGACCCTTGGACCCCCGTTATATTAAACCCCGGTCAACGAAAGTCAAACAAGCAAATATACCGCCCTTACTGTTCACTTCCTTCTCCCACCTCTGAATCCCAAAACCAGTCATGGTTTTTTCACTTTTTCAACATACCCTCCCCTTACCTTGTCCCCTCCACCTCCACTAACACCCAAAAACCTTTAATTGATTCAAACCAACTCCATTTATTGATCAAACCTGCTATGTGACTTTTGGCGCCAAAATCCACTTGGACGGATAAGATGATTTGGTTGAATCCAATGGCTGAGAAGTGGTGGGAAACACTCAGATGTCGACAAGGAGTTGAAATGATTATAAAAAGCAGAGGAGAGGCAAGAGAAGAAGCACCTTTGGATTAGCCATTGGTCGTTAGTGTAATTTTTAAAAGCTTTCTTTAAATTTCATGTCTTTTAATGTTTTAATGCTGTTTTATTTCCTCAACTAGTGTAATGAAATGTTATTTACAGTTTAATTTCTAGTTATTTTCAAGTTTCATGATTTGCTTAATTTACTTTAATTTTTCATGTTCTTTTGTTTCAAGTTAATTAGTTGTTTTATTGGATTCTATAGCTCTTATAAGCTCTTGACAAAAGTTTTAAGACTTTTAGATTCATTTAAACAAGTTTTAGTCTTTAAATTCAGAAAAGTACTAAAAAATCAAAATAAGTCAATGAAAGTCAACTGTGGTCCAATAAGCAGTTCTGGGGATGATTAGAAGCTAAGCTGGATGGTTTTTCTGGTTTCTAGCTTATTGACACTAAGCTAGGAGTAGTTTCTGAACCTTGGTACTCAATTTTCACCTTGATCACTTGTGAGTTCCATTTTTACCATTTTTACCATTTACTGTTTCATTACTTTTAATGCTTTGATTTTTAAGTTTTCATGTTCCTTTGTTATTGTTTGGTGATATTATAGCATAATATAAGTTTGTTATGTTTTGGAATTTGGTTATGCTTAAATTTCCATTTTGACTGTCTCATATGCTTGATTTTTGATAATCATGGTTTAAACCTTGTGTGACTACTTGTTTAAGCTTTAAAGGTCCTAATTTAACAGATGAAAGCCTGTGGATTTGATAAAATTGGTTTACTCAGTCCTATGTAATGAAAAGCTTAATTAAATTCCATTAAAGGGTTGTTTGGTTGTGGTAGATGATATGTGTTACAGGCTATGTATGGTGTTTTTCTTGTTTGATGTATGCCTTATATGACTAAAGTGACTCAGTGAAACATTAACTTAAGAGTATAGCATGGTAAATAGTCAAAATCACACTTGACTGTTTCATTATGAGTATTTTGAAGTTGTCACAACCTAAAATCTTGTTAATGTGTTTAATAGTTGTTCTTACTTATTTATTTCATGTTATTGTATCATATTATATCATAATTAGTTGCTAAATTCATATCAAAGTTGATCAAAGTCAACTTTGATCATAAACTTAAAAAGTCAAAATTTCAGATTTTGTGTTTTTGAATTAAATAGATAATTTTGTGTAGCTTTTAATACTTAGTTTTAGAACTTGTCCTTATAGTATGTTTTAGTTTAGCTGCTTGTCTTGTTGTATGATTTTTGTTAATTTTTAGTTCAGCTTATTTCTAGCTTAAATCTGTGCTTATATACACTAGTTTTTGCCCTGTGTCACCAATGGGTTGTCAAGTTCATGAGCTTGTCAAAGTCTCATGACTTGACCCCATTTTGTGAACTTGGCTTATTTGTGTTGCCCTAGTGGCATATTTGATATGTATGTGCTTCTTTTTCTGTCTTTAGCTTATTTAGATAGTTTTCACAACCCACCTTTTTTGTGCACCACACTCCCTTCACTGAAGCAAACAGTGAAGGTGAGTTGATTTCACAAGCTCATAAATAGTCTCCCCATTGAGCTTGAGCTTGAGATTCTTGGCCTAATGATAGGCAAGCTATCCAACTTAATATACTCAGTGTTGGTTGAGCATTTAGAAGCTTATTAGATAAGTTGTGTGAACTTGTTGTTTGCCCATTCACAACATACCCCTGAGCAATCAGGATATTACACCATTTCCACAAGCTCACACCAAGCTCATTAGTGATCACAAGCCTGTGTGGCTTGGCTTTTTAGGAAGCCTAGCAACCCAGCTTTATGATTTTGCACTTAAATCTCACTTTGTAGCTTATTTACATAGGCTGCAAGTAGCTTAAACTTATCACACCATGAAAAGCTATGTTGAATCCTCAGCATACCTTACCCTAATCACTATATTTCATAAGCTCTCAAAAAGCTCACCTGTTGGACTTAGCTTGTGTGAATTGGTTCCTTTTAGAGCTTATCCACCATTAAACAAAGTCCAGTGCTTAATTTCTAGCTTGTAGCTCATTTACTAGGGCTGCAACATGCTTTTTGTTTGTCCCATTTCCTGTACACTTAGGCCTATACCATCATACTCAGGGAATTGCTTATTTGCTTATTTTGAGCTTATAAGTCAATTCCAGTGCATAAGCCAGTATATTCTTATCTATTATACTTGTACAAATATATTTTATACTTTACTTTTTAGTATGGAGCTTATTACAGGCTTTAGAGGCCTCAATTCCATCCAAGTTTAGCCCAAAAAGGCTAAACTGACTAAACCATAAGCTCATGCTTATAAGCACTTCTCAGTGCTTATTTTTGTTCATATACATCTATTATACTTGTACATAAATACCTTTTGCTTTTTCATTCCACTGTATAGCTTTTTAAAGCTTATACCAAGCTTATTACTCCACTTGAGCCCAAAAACTCAACTGTGTGGGTAAAAAGCCCACGTTTTGCTTATTTGTAGATTTTATGAGTTTTGTTTATATTAAATATGTATAATATCAGTATGTAGTTAGTTTCAGAAAAGTAAAACAAAAAAGAATCATTTTTAAGCTAAGTGATAGCTTTTCTTTGGAAGCTTATTTGCTTATTAGCTTATTTTTATTAATAACATATAGTTTTTATATTTTTCCTAGCTTCTTTTATTTATTGTAGAATTTTGTAAAAAGTTTCAGATTTTTCTTTATCCATTTATTATTTTTAATAATTCAATAATAGTTTTTAGTAATTTATAATAGTAAATAATTAATAATAAATAGAATAATTGTGTAATAAATACATTTTCAATTTTAAAATTCATTTTAATATATTTTAGATTTTTCAGATTCTTTATTTTATTTATTTAAGTTAATTTTAGATTTTCTTATTATTTAATTCATTATTAAATACATTTAATTCATTTTTAATTTATATTAATTAATTTAATAGTGTAAAAATTTATTTTAATTTTCTAATAATTTTCTTATCTTTTTAGCATTCTAAAAATATAATTTTCACATTTGTGGGAGTTGTATTGGACTGAATTCACGTTTTTATTTTGTACGCTTACATAAAATTTAGTAAACGTAAGTTTTTAGATTTTAATCGTTAAACAATTGTAAATATAGAATTAAAATGACTTCAAAATTTTTATAAGTTTTAATTTCCTTAGTATAATCTATCCTAATCTCTTTCCTGTTTTATTTTGTTACGTTTATGTAATTATTACATATACATACATGTTTTAGTTTTTAAGTTTTCTTAACTTTCATATAAATTTGTAAATTATAGTTAAATATTTAAATTATATTTAATTTGCATTTAAGTCGCTAAGACATGCAAATCCCTACTATAGTTATAATCAATTTGTTTTTATGCGTTCACGTTTAATTTAAAGTTAAACGTACGTTTGTATATCTTTTACGTTTTTAGGTTTCTGATTGTACGTTTTTAACGACATAGCTGTGACAGAGCTATTACTATTCACATTCCTAGTGTTAGTCAATCAGATTCCTGTTTTTTTTTTTTTGTATATTCTATATCATTTCAGCACACACAGTCGTTGTATTACAATTTACACACCTCGTTGGGACTTAACGACCCGGGAATTCATTGTATTCTCCAGGACTTCATTGCATTTGTGTTTTAAGCTGTTTTAAGTCTATTACGGTTAGCCATTCACAAGTGGCTGGCTTGTGTGATTAGACTTGACTGTTTTCAGCACAGATCAAATTTCGTTACAAATCATGACTCAACTAGGCTTAATCAACACATTACGTTACCCTATTCTTGATTAACGAACACGGAAACTTCCAAACAGCAAGAACTCTATCAACACGTGAAGTCTTCTTGAAATGAAATGTGAGGAGTTTAAGACGAATTATAGATAAAAAAATCACCTCAGTTGGCTGCCCACAAGACCTCTTCTTTTTCTTAAATAACCTCCCATTCTTTTCTTGCCAAATAAAATATGTGGAAGCCGCAAAAACGAGTTTTGCAATAACACTTTGAGCAGACCGCTTCTTCGCAATCGGGATTAACCAATCAACAATTTGGTCCAACGAAGACGCCATGTCTTGCAAATCATCTTTATTCTTTACATTGGTCCACACCTGTAATGAATACGAGCAGCTGAAAAACAAATGGTAGTTTGAATCCGATACCACTTCGCACAACGGGCATCTTGACAAGTTTAAGTCAGTCGAGGGACTAACATCCCATTGTCTAAGCCTATCTTGTGTCTTCCACTTCTTTAGAATAACCATCCAAAGATGAAAATCATAGCGGGGGATACAATGGCCAAACCAAACCACATAGATACACGCCATTTCATTACCACGAGGATGAATATCCTCCTAAACAACTCCAACAAAGAACTCCTTATCCCTGCTTAGACGATCATTCCACACTAGTTGATATTTATTAAAATTTAAACTGTGAACAATATAGTTATAAACGTTTGGGTACCTTTTTTCCCATTCAATAGGCCACGTCCAACAATCATTCAAAACGAAGTCCGAAACCTTAGTCTCAAGAGATAAATCCGCTGTTGAGATAGCTCTAGCTGTTAACGAATCCATAAGAGGGCTATAATTACACCAATGATCAAACCATGCTGAAGTTGGCGCCCTGTCTCCTAGTTTATGCCATATAAATTTACGAACATGATAAGGTTTTAAAAGGTACCTTTTTGAGGGGTCGTTTAAGCCCTTATTTGATCACTTTTGTATCCGTTATTGCTTAATATCGTTCCTTTTCACTTTTTAGGTCTTTTGAAGGCAAAATGCTGGAATGGCACTTATTTGGACGAAAAGGCGCGAATATACGAAGAAAATGGCCAAAGTCATAATCGAGACACTCAAAGCTGCTGAAAACATAAGGTGACGGCGTCAGGTGTTAAATTGCGATGCCGTCGGAGGATTTTGTGACGGGACAGAAGCCAAAACTCCTATTTTCAAGTGACGACGTCAAGTTATAAAAGAGTAGGCCGTTGCAACTCAGACGGCCTAGATGTAATCCAGACACCGTCAGAAGCTGAAGAGGATGGCGTCACAAGCATAAGGTGACGCCGTCGCAAATCTAACGTGGCCAAGACGAAACCCTAATGACGGTGACACGACGGCGTCACAAAACATAAGGTGACGCCGTCGCATATGTAATATTATATATAGAATCCGAATTTTTCAGTATTTAGTGTGTAGTCTTTTGGAGTAAAAACCTAAACCGAACCAAGGTTGTCTTGTACAGTATTTTAGGGTTCCAAACCCTATCTTACACCAAGATAAGTGTTTTACTTCATTAATACAATTATGTCTTTGATTATTTGTGTGTATGCTTGCATGTTCTCCATGTCCGACTAATTTACTTGTGTGTTTGCTTAGGGAATATGAAACTTAATTATTGAATATTGATTGGTTGTCTCTTATCTTAGTTGATTAATGATCTAGTAATGCGATAGGTCATTCGTTGTGTACTTAATGCTTGATTAAATCTTTGTGAACCTTAGAATATGACTCCTTGAGTAGTTGTAAGCTAAACCATCCAAAGAGTGCCTTAGAGTAAGAGTTTATTATCCCTAGTGGGTTTTGTAGACGAGACCCTTTGGTAAGTTCAAAGAGTTAGGGAGAAACGCATACCCTACAACCGTAGACACACAACGCAACTAGGAATGAGGACGTGACAATTCAACCACCAATAGGAGATAATTAAGGAGTAGTAAAACCTAAGTAAACACATCTTTAAACTATCATACGAGCACACAATAATTAGACATAGGCTACATACACCTTAGATTAGATAATTAGATAAGTAGAGTAATCGGTAGCAATACCAACCCCCCAAATTCAACCCCCGAGATTCGTACCTTTCCATTTCATAAAAATATAAAAATACAAAAATAATCTTCCTCAACCCCAACCTTAGCGTAGTAACTTCTCACTAGCATTCCTATTCCCCTAGAGAACGATATCAATACCCGTGGCTTACCCTAATACTACACTACAACGATTAGGTTCACTGCCTAGGGTGTTGAAAAACTTGCTCGACGAAAAGGAAGTTCCTTTGACCCCGAACGATGCGTGTAGCGTTATCAAGTTTTTGGCGCCGCTGCCGGGGAATAGAATAGCTAGTTAGTAGTCCACCTCGTTTAGGTTTTCTTTACTTGATTCCTATCAAGTAAACGTTTTTCTCATTTTTAGCTTTCTCTTAGTCTATCCCCCTTCTTCGTGACCCTTGTTCGTAATCCCATCACTTTTCATCATGGAAGGTGATAACCAACCACCACTCATCAACCCACCACCAAATGACCCGCCAAGAGCCCGTACTCTTGGTGAATACTCGAGACCAAGCCACTTAGGCTATAGGAACACCATTGAGCTTCCCGACCAAGCCCAAACTACGGCCCTGTGATCCGACACCATCCGGTTGGTGCAAAACGGATGTGCATTCCATGGACTTCGTTCCGAAGATCCAAATCAGCATCTGAGGGATTTCCTCAAAATTGTCAATTCCATCGACCTTGATGCTACTACTCGGGAGACCACGCGCCTGCGTCTCTTCCAATTCTCTCTACGGGACCAAGCTAGTAATTGGCTTGAGCGACTTTCCGCCGGCTCCATCTCAAGTTGGAATGATCTTACCTCTCGCTTCCTTGCTCAATTTTTCCCACCGGGGAGAACCACTAAGCTTAGGAATGACATCTTGATGTTCCAACAACGTCAAGGTGAATCTCTCTACGAAGCATGGACTCGATTCAAGGACTTACTTCATAAAGTCCCTCATCACGGCATTGATCTTTGGCTCCAAGTCCAACTTTTCTATGATCATGTCAACTTCCCCACCAAGCGATCCATTGACCAAGCGGCCGGTGGAAAACTTAGTGATCTCACCGCGGAAGAATCATGGGGTATAATAGAGGACCTTGCCCTCTATGACAACGAAAGTTGGGATGACCCTCGTGAGCTGCCCAAAACCGTTAAGGCAATCTCCTTGCCTCCCATTAACTCACAACCTTCCGACCGTAGGATGATCGAACTTGAAGATCAAGTAAAATTCCTAATGAGTTCCTACGAAAATCCTAAGTCTTCACACCATGTGAACAAAGTTTCTTCCTCGTGTGAGCCGTTTTGTGATCCTCATAACACGCGTACTAGCACCCGATCCCCCGAACATGCTTCCGTTGACTACGCATCCTCGCGTGTTAATGGAACGGGAGGAAGATTCCCTACAATACCCGGACCTAGGAATTTCAATGAAACCCGAGAGGCATGGAAAGGCAAGCCTGACTTTTACTGGGGACAAACCAAAGAATTCACTTCCAATGATTTTTCATGGCCCCCACCTAACGGTCCTAACCAACAAAACATCGAAGGGATGTTGCAGAACCTAGTTGCATCCCAAGAATCCCAAATAGCTAAGCTTTCGGATCGCTTTAACCAACAACAAGCCGAAATGGATAGGAAGATAGACAACCTTTTGAAAGCCATAACCAATAGTGATAGGAAGGTTAATGCTATCTCAACTCCCGAGCCTTCCGGTGTAGAGATTAAGGACCCAAGTAAGCTAGCTAAGCACGTTCAATTCGTCAATACCATCGCCTTAGTGAAACCTAATGGAACAAGTGACGAAGAGGACCATACCCTTGAGAATAATGAAACAACCGAGGAAGTAGATGAAGTGGATAATGACTATTTCAATAAGTTTCCTACGGAAGAAGAATTATCTCGCCACCCTCACTTAGTGCGTGACCTCCGTCACATGTATGTTAGGAAAAGCCCTAGAATCAAGTTTGGGAACCCTTGGAATCTTAACATACCATGTTGCATAGGACACCTTTTTGTGGCAAAGGCCTACATTGATCGCAAGTCCCCAATCAACATAATGACTAGCACCTACTACAATTGGGTAATGAAGAAGCCTATTCCAACTAGGCAAGACCCCAATGATCCTAATGTTAGTTGCAATTTTCTCGGTAGAGTTAAGGGATTGCCCGTTTATGTAGGTAGTTTCATGTTTCATACGGACTTCATAATTGTGGATGATATTAGCACGGCCATAGACCCTAGCTTGTCCCACGTTATTCTAGGAAAACCTTTCATAGAAAGCACCAGGATAACCTATGATCCCTCGTTAGGAGTAGTGCGATTCAAGGATGAGACCGATGACATAGCTTACCAAATGTCGTTTAAGATTGAGAAGTTTTCATCACTCTCTAATGATGAAAAGGAACTTAAACTATCGGTCTATTATAGGAATGATGAGGATAGGGAAAAAGGAGTAGATTATGTTATGGCTAAGATTTTCGGATTCTATAAGGATTGCTTGAACCTAGGACCAGAATATAGGACCAATTGGGGAGAGGATGAACTCTTAGAGAAGTGCATCATAGGGCATTTCTACAACATGGAATCTCCCAATAGAGACCGTCAGAAGGAAGAAGGTGGCGGTAATGAAGCAACGTAGGAGCAAGACGACGAGTCTAGCTACAAGACTCTTAAATAAAGAAAAGCACTTCGTGGGAGGCAACCCATGCTTAATTGTTTGCTTGTTAGTGTCATATATCTTTTATTGATTGTTTATTCTCATGCTTAATTTTGTAAAAATGCTTTATTTTGTTTTTAACCTCGTCTTAATTGCATATAAAGGTATTTTACATAAGGGATAAGTGTAGGGAGGATTACACACGTTTTCAAGGAAACGTAAACATGAGAATAACAATTCATTAAAAGATATATTTGTGTGTTTGTTCGAGTCAAATGCTTGTATCAAGTCATAATGGATGTTTTGTAGAAATTTTTCCAGATTCTAAAGATGTAAATTTTCCAGAATGTTTTTCAGAAAATCGCAGACCAGTTTTTGTCAGGATAACCTGACGGCGTCAGGATCGCAACCTGACGGTGTCAGGAAGGAGTAAAAACAACAGATTACTTTTTTCTAATTTTCTGAGCTACTTAAAAAATTTTGGAATTTTCCAGGTCTTAATTTTCCAGAAATTTTGTAAACATCCATTCCACAAGCATTATATCCTAGTTTAAATCGAGTCTTATATATATTATTACCGCTGATTTTACGCCAAGGTTTCGTTTGTTTTCTTCAAGTGTGCAGGTTTAATTTATCAAGAAGAAGTTACATAAGATTGGAAGGAGCTTTTCACACATAAACTCTTCTTGGAAAGGATTTAACCACTACTTCACACACGGATCCTACCGAGCTAATCAGGGGAGTACTAGTTTCTTTCGTTTTTAATTATCTTCCAGTTATCATAACTTTGATACTTTCGGGGAACATTGGGGACAATGTTCAGTTTAAGTGTAGGGAGGGAAAATAAAACGGGAACTTTGAAACTATGCTTATCCTTGATTATTTGCTTTGTCCAGTTGTATTTGTGTAATAAACCATGAGAAAATGTCGGTTAGGGTAATTTTGGCACCAAATTTAAAATTTTTCATGACATATAGGAGTGGGCCATTAGTCTTAACAAAAGCGTCTCACGGATAGGAAGTTGCATGACTAGCACAAAAACTCTTTACCACCTAAATTCCACAAAAAATGTGAGGATCGCCCTTAGATTAGTAGAAATTAAAAGCATTCATCTTTAATGCTTAGAGTGTGAACCGGTAGTATATTAGATTCTAGAACTTGTTTTGTGATGCATTCCGAGATCGCAAGTAAGACTACACTTGTGTAGTTAGGAATAACTAAATGATAAGAGGCATTAGGATAACCCTTGTTTGATACCCGTAATATAATTACTTCTTCCACATCGGTTGAGTAATTCTCCCACACCCTTTGCGTTGTACTCATCTTTAGTACACGATACCCCTAGTTAACCCCTCAGAGCCTATCCTTTTTGCGGTTCTCGTGATGTTTCGGTTTTTCCAGAATATCAATGAAGAGCATTGTTTACACCCCACCCCCAAATATACACCAAAATCGCCTTAGCCTACCCTGTATGCACTCACTTTTAGTGCATTATTGTTGTCACCCTAAACCCTTAGTTCAATTATCTAGTTGCTTGCATGAGTTGCTAAGTCGAGTCATATCCTTTGTATACAGTTTTGGGACGATTGGGATTCATGGGAAAAGTTAAAGTTTATGAAATGACGAGAAGGGAACGTTAAATTCAAAATCCTTTTGTTTGCATAATAATGTACCCCAAGTGTTTTGATCTTTTCAATTCGGGTCAAATTAGTGTTAGAGTAATAAAAAAACTCAAGTGTAGGGATGTGTCTATAAATCCCTATCATTTTGATGTTACCGTAGAGGATGGTAGAGTAAAAGTGTATGGTTAAAAAAAAAATCGAAAAAAAAAAGAGAAGAAAAAAATAGAGTGAAAAAAAAATATATATATATATATATATATATATATATATATATATATATATATATATATATATATATATATATATATATATATATATATATATATATATATATATATATATATATATATATATATATATATATATATATATATATATATATATATATATATATATATATATACGGGCTACCATCCTACATCTATCCTTTAAATTTATGTTTGTTTATTTCAGTTAGCTAGAGTTTAGAGTGTCGAGTCTTGGCTTAGCAACGCTATTCTTCGTATGCTTGTAACATAAGAGATTTTTGACTTGCCACCACTATATAGCCTATCCCACCAAACCCTTTGTTTCCCTACCGTAAGCCTAACATTACAACCCTTTAAAGACCTCTTTGATAGTCTTTCCTAGGTGCTTACGCCAAAGCGATGGATGTTTGATCTATTCTCAAGCCTATGGTAATCTATGTACTATGACCGGTTAATGAGTGTTTATCTTCCATTTCCAATTTGTTATATTTCATATACACCCGAGAGAGATGTGAGTATCCAAACACCCCATGTGAGGTGCTAGTATGTAATTTCCGTGCTTGTTATGACTTTTGCGGGGCTTATATGTGTTGTGGACCGTTTTGAACGAATGCTTCATGACCCCTAACTCATAAATTAATTGACTAAAAGCACATTTGCTTGAGGACAAGCAAATACCAAGTGTAGGGATATTTGATAAGGTTTTAAAAGGTACCTTTTTTAGGGGTCGTTTAAGCCCTTATTTGATCACTTTTGTATCCGTTATTGCTTAATATCGTTCCTTTTCACTTTTTAGGTCTCTTGAAGGCAAAATGCTGGAATGGCACTTATTTGGACGAAAAGGCGCGAATATACGAAGAAAATGGCCAAAGTCATAATCGAGACACTCAAAGCTGCTGAAAACATAAGGTGACGGCGTCAGGTGTTAAATTGCGACGCCGTCGGAGGATTTTGTGACGGGACAGAAGCCAAAACTCCTATTTTCAAGTGACGACGTCAAGTTATAAAAGAGTAGGCCGTCGCAACTCAGACGGCCTAGATGTAATCCAGACACCGTCAGAAGCTGAAGAGGATGGCGTCACAAGCATAAGGTGACGCCGTCGCAAGTCTAACGTGGCCAAGACAAAACCCTAATGACGGCGACACGATGGCGTCACAAAACATAAGGTGACGCCGTCGCATATGTAATATTATATATAGAATCCGAATTTTTCAGTATTTAGTGTGTAGTCTTTTGGAGTAAAAACCTAAACCGAACCAAGGTTGTCTTGTACAGTATTTTAGGGTTCCAAACCCTATCTTACACCAAGATAAGTGTTTTACTTCATTAATACAATTATGTCTTTGATTATTTGTGTGTATGCTTGCATGTTCTCCATGTCCGGCTAATTTACTTGTGTGTTTGCTTAGGGAATATGAAACTTAATTATTGAATATTGATTGGTTGTCTCTTATCTTAGTTGATTAATGATCTAGTAATGCGATAGGTCATTCGTTGTGTACTTAATGCTTGATTAAATCTTTGTGAACCTTAGAATATGACTCCTTGAGTAGTTGTAAGCTAAACCATCCAAAGAGTGCCTTAGAGTAAGAGTTTATTATCCCTAGTGGGTTTTGTAGACGAGACCCTTTGGTAAGTTCAAAGAGTTAGGGAGAAACGCATACCCTACAACCGTAGACACACAACGCAACTAGGAATGAGGACGTGACAATTCAACCACCAATAGGAGATAATTAAGGAGTAGTAAAACCTAAGTAAACACATCTTTAAACTATCATACGAGCACACAATAATTAGACATAGGCTACATACACCTTAGATTAGATAATTAGATAAGTAGAGTAATTGGTAGCAATACCAACCCCCCAAATTCAACCCCCGAGATTCGTACCTTTCCATTTCATAAAAATATAAAAATACAAAAATAATCTTCCTCAACCCCAACCTTAGCGTAGTAACTTCTCACTAGCATTCCTATTCCCCTAGAGAACGATATCAATACCCGTGGCTTACCCTAATACTACACTACAACGATTAGGTTCACTGCCTAGGGTGTTGAAAAACTTGCTCGATGAAAAGGAAGTTCCTTTGACCCCGAACGACGCGTGTAGCGTTATCAGAACAGTAGGTCGGATTTGTAGCAACTTACGCCAACCCACGTCATACTACCTCTAAAAGGGAAATCCCACAAGTTACGACCACGAAGTTTGTGAGTATGGATCCACTTCGCCCAAATCGACTCTTTTAGAGTAAGAAAACTCCAAACATGAGTAGAAATAAGAGCCACATTAAAAAGCTCAAGCCTTCTAATTCCAAGACCGCCTTCACATTTAGGAAGACAAACATCTTCCCATGCAACCTTAGCTCTCCCACGGTGCATAGTTCCTTGACACCATAAGAAGCCTCTCATGCTTTGTTCAATATCCATAAGGATGCGAGACGGGAGAATAAAAGCTGAAGACCAATAAACATGCATAGATGAAATAATTAATTGAACAAGTTGCAAGCGGCCAGCAAAATACAAATTTGTTCTTCCAACTACCAATTCGATTCTGAACCTTCTCTACAAGCTCCTTAACTTTTAAATTTCATACAAGTTAAAGTCAATTTAATAGTTAATCAAAATATGAAAGTAAACAACTTAAAGTCAATAAAAAATTACACACGTTTATTGATGATAATTTTAGATATAAATAGTTACAAAAGATTTGCTTAAATACCGGCTAACTAAAACGTGTCGCTTTTTAGTTATTAATATTTCGATTCCTACTGTAGGTTTGGAGGTTCGTTACATTGTCTTCAGCTGGTTGACAACCAATGAACCAAACACATTTATTATGCGCATATTTCATCAACAAATTGCAATGTTTAAAATTGATGTATATTCATCAAACAACTTGACTTCTGATTAAACTTAATTATTACGGAGTAGTAAGATAAATTAAGAGAAATCATCAATTAATATACATAGTAGCTAGTTGATAATAGTTGCTAACTGCATAAGATAAATATACATATATGCAAAGTGAAAAGCTCTTTTTTTGAGGGGAAACATTACACATTTTATACGATACAAAGAAAAATACATTATTTAGACGTACAACAATTGAAAACTGGATGCCTTGCCATCATTTCCGATTGAATGACTCGGTTTTCATGAGTAGGAATGGCGTAAATTCGTAGTCAGACCCGTACTTCATAAAAAAATTGGAGTTGTTTTTATGGTTTATATTTTTTACTTTATATGTAAATATGTATAGTTTTGTGCCTTTAAGAAATGGAGGGTGGTGTCAGGAGTACTATGTGATAAGAAAGTCTTCTTTGAGCTGAAGAATTTTTTTTATAAGGTAGTAATTAAACTAACTATGTTGTATGGGTCAGAGTTTTGGCCTATTACGAAAGCTCAAGCTAACAGGATGGAAGTGCAGAACTAAAATGCTGTCAAAACTATAATCTCGAAGATGAGAGAAGGAAGGTTGAGGTGATTCGTTCATGTCAAGAAAAGACCACAATCAGGGCCATTAAGGGAAGTTGAACCGCTGATAGTCGACGGTTTGAGAAGAAGGGGTAGACCTAAAGTTAGGTGGGAGGATATACTTAAGCAAGACATGAAAAGCTTCTCTTGTCTGAGGACATGACTTCAGATAAGAATGCGGAAGAGATAGGATTAGAATATGCGAGTAATTCGAGCTAGGTGGTAGGAGGTAGTCTTTGCGTCTCGGTATTTTTAGGTGTCGCTTAGTTGCCTTGTCTCTTTGTGTCATAGGTTCCATGGTCCCATAGCTTTTTTCCTTTAGGTTTTTGAGAATCTAGTGGACTCTCTTCTTCCTTTTGCTTTGCCTTAGTTTTAGGCCCTTTTGCGTTTCCCTGCTTTTTTCTAAGGTGCTTTTTTTTTTCCCCTTTTCTTTGCTTGCATTTGCTTTGGTGCTTTTGCCTTCTTGCTTTTATGCATTTTTGCTTTTGTGTTTGTTTGTTTTTGCACGTGTTCCCTTGCCTCTTTAGGGCATATTTGGTAGGGAGATATGAAGCAAAAGAAATGGAATTAATCAAATTTCCCTTGTTTGGTAGCCTTGAGAAATTATAGGGCGGATAAATTTGTTTTCTCGAGAAATAGTTCCTTTGTAAACTCATTTCCAACCTCATTAGCATGGAATACAGAATTCTCCATGTCTTTTTTTAAGTCAATGATCCTTTTTTAAGTCAATGATCAATGTTAACAAAAAAAAAGGTGTAAAATACCTAATGCACGTGCCTCTGACATTCTACACAAATCTTCAAAAGTTACTGTGACCCTATCCCCAACATTCATCCTTCCCAAGCCATACTTTCTGGATCTCCGTTGCTACCCATTCGTCATCCAGTTGATGGGCGTTTTTCGTCATATTCATCTCCTTGTAGACATCATCAACTTAGTTTCTTCGATTCTCATCAATCAAATAATGGCATCCATTATCATGGTTGTATTGCCGTTGTAAAGAACTTGATATCTTTCATGGGTATTTGGTGATAAAATCCATACTTTAGTTTTTTATGTCTCCGTGTGTAATATTTTAAAATATCTATTTAGAATTTTTGAAGAGGTTATGTTATACAACTTCCGGCTCATCAGAAAAGTACAAAAATATTTCTTTTGTCCCTTTGTTTATGGTATAGCATAGTTTTTATCAGTTTTTATTCCGTACTTTTTGTTAGTTTAATATTTTTGACTTATTAAACTTTATATTTTTCATTCCGCACTTTTCAATTAACAGTTTTATAATATAAACGAAAAAAATACAAAGATCAGGGGAGGTACAAATGGTAAAAATAAGGGGTCCTTATAACCTTACCTTTTTTAAAGGGCTAGCTTGTATGGTCGTAGTTAATATGATAAGCTAAGTGTTAGCATTTGATTTGCAATGAATTGGATTATTATAGATCTAAATATCCATTTGCAAACTTGGAGACTTTTTAATTTTGTAATGGTGTATAAGTTTCACTAGTGCGTTAAATAGTTTGTTTTAAATTGGGTTATGTATCTTCAATGTCTATGATCTTTGATGCTTGGATTAATATTTAACTCCTTATGTCGGGGCAAGTTTCCATTCAAGTTTGTTGTTAAGATTAGTAGATGCTAATGCAAATACGCGGGTTACCAAGTCAGATTAAAAAGATTACTTTGTCAACTAGATCTGAAAATTTGATTATGAATTTGTCTAAAACTATTTTGTCCTTTCATTCAAAAATGAAAAAAAAAAAAAAAAAATTTGAAGTTTTCTCAATTCTTGGATGAATTTCTCGGTGATACCAAACAATGGAGTTAATGTATATTTCTTAATCAATTTCATTTCTTTTCTTAAATGTATTTCATATCTCTGAATTTCTTCTCACCAAATTTGCCCTTAGTGGTTTTCCTTTTCTTTTTATGTTTCTCCTACGGCATTTGCTTATACATGTTTATGTCCTTTTTCTATGGCGTTCCTTTTTTATGGTATCCTGCCTTTCTGGTTTGTATACTTGTTTGTTTATTTGCTTGTTTTGCCTTTTGTTTTTTGAATGCTTATACTTGTTTGCTCTCTTTCATGATGCACTATTTTCTGATCACTCTCACCCGCACACTTGCCAGAAATCTTCCTAGAAGCAGTCTCTCTACTATCAGTTTATCTTGTGGTAGGGGTAGAATCTGTCAACATTCTACCTCTCACATACTCCGCTTTGATGGGATTGGATATGTTGTTGTTGTTGTTGTTGTTGTTTTATAGTTTTATGCATGTAAGTATTTCTCGAGAAAACGAATTTGATGGGATTTGGTTCTTAAATTTAAATTTTTAGAATTTCAAATTCTATTTTTTTTTATTCTTGACGATTTAGAGTTTCGAAATTTAAAATATCTTCACATATTTGGCTGACAGAAATTCATAGTATTTTGAAATATATCCTCATGTTTGTTATTGCAATTTTTCTAGTAAGTGACAGATTTACTTTGAATCTAATACAAAACATAAAAGGAAGCAAGAAAAAAAAAAGGAAAAGAGAAAATAAAATTTAAAAAAAAAAAAAAAAAAAAAAAAAACTAAGCTAAGAAAAATATGAAAATAATATCTTAGTTCAATTTGGCCCTTTATAAAAAAATGTTTTTAAGTAACTGAAATTTTAAGTGATTGAAATTCTCCGCTCTCTAATTCTTATTTTGCGAGTTTGTAAAATTTTAAATTCCTTCTTTTAACATATCAAACACAATATTTATAAGAATTTAAAATACAAACTTCATGAAACCCCCCATTATACCCAACCAAACGCACCTTTAGGGAAGATAATGGACATCCGATTCAATGGATATCTACCCGATCCAATCCATTTTATGATGGACATTGATGGACCAAATGAGTAATTAATGGATATGGATATGAGTGTGCAAAATTATTAATAGATTGGATGAACGACATTTTATTATCCATCGGTCACCCGTTTACCGCCTGCAATATGATATATATCTTTTTTACACATTTTTTAAAGATTCAATTTGTATCACGCTTCAAATGATGTGTTTAACTCGTAATAAGATTTTTGTGAAATGCAATGCATTATAGCTGTTTGTTTAGGCTTTATTTAAGTGATCCAAAGTCATAAATAACTTTGGGATGTAAAAATAGACATGAAACTATGAGAACGAAATGTAATTCATTATAATTAGTGTTGAGTTATTTTTGTTTACATAACAATATATGGTTTATTTCGATTATAAATTAGGTTTGTTATAACGAGTGAGTTTTTTCTCTCTATATCTAACGGGTATCCATTTACCTCTTTTCAAGGTTATAAATAGCGCGAGGTGTGACGTGGCATCATGACCAAGGCGGTATAAGACGTGGCGTGACGGTATGACCAACTCTCACGCTTTTGCAAGGATTTTACGAGGCCTTTGCGCGCCTTTAGAACCATGTCTCTTTTTTCTATTATATATAGATATAAAGTAAAGTAACTCTCAATACTGTCTTTACGAGTTATAGGTCCTAATATTGTGTTTCATGATGTATGAGAGATGTTAAGTTGTAGACAGCCTTACTCGTACTTAAGATAGATAGGTTGCTTCTGATTTTATTAAAATAGCACCAAAATGTATCACAGTTGTCATTTATACCTTCTATATGTATCGAACAATTTTTTTTTTTTGCTATTCTGTGTACTAAACTTGATTTTGTGGTTTTTTTGTGTTTTTTATGACCATTTTGCCCCTCCCGAGTTAATAAAATAAAGAGCAAAATGATCATATAGAACATAAAAAAAACTCACAAAATCAAGTTTACTACATAAAATAAACAAAAAATTGTTTTATGCATATAAAAAAAATGATAACAATTATGATACATTTTTGTATCATTAGCCCAAATAAATATAGATATGAATGGATGAATCAAATTCTAATAAATATTGATATGAATGAAGAAAAATTAAACTAAACATTGTCATATTAAACTTAACACGTGTTAAACTGTTAATTGTATAGTACCTCCACATCCGATCCAACACGGTTCCTACTTAAATTACTATATTAAACTTACCACATGTTACTTATAGTGCCCCTATATCTACCTATAATATAAATGAGAAGCCTTGATTCACTGTTGAAGCCTCAAAAAATGACACGTAAGACTCTTTAACCAGCCAAGAAAATGCCACGTGTAGTTGGCTACGGTTGGTTAAAATTGATTTCAACTCCAACATTTTTTGCGTCAATCAGCTTCCCATATATCTTTACACTCAATCTTTCTTTTTACTTTTCTTTCCTGGCAAATAGTGTGTACTGTGGATGTCTATAGTCCCCCCATCACCTTTTATTTAACCATTCTTAACCAAAAAACTAAAAGGTCATACCGGCCCACACCTAAAATTCTTCATTTAACTTCTTTCTACAAATGCACATCTTCATATCTCCAGGATGCCAGCCATGGATTGGTCACTTCCTACCCACTTGATTTCAGTTCTTAACTACTTTTTGTGACTTTTCTTTTTCATTTTTACTAATTTTGTCTATTTTTCTCTCGTTAGCTTTCATTTAGTATCATTTTGTGTATATTTAGATTTTCTTACATGCTTTCCTTTTCTGTATTGCAGATATATAGAGGTGCTGGTGAATGCAATGGCCGCACCATTCACAGATTTCTACATTTCCTCGGCATTTTATGATATTGTACCATACCTTTTCACTCCTTAAGTTTTCCAGTTTTTTTTCTTGAGATCATCAGCTCGTATTATTTTTATAGTTGTGACAATACATATTTGAAGAAACAATATGACAAATGTATAGAAGATATCCAAGGTACATACCTTTTAAAGTCAAGACATTTTTCCAGGAATTTTTGTGTTGGTAAAATGATGTTTGATTTAATACGAGAATCAGAATTTGTTCTTATTTTACTTTGTAGTTTATTTAGTTGTACTTGGAGATCGAGTAATAGGGTTATGTTTAGACTTTGATGTAGTTTCTGTTGTTATCAAAAGGTTGATTGCGATTAGTATATATTTTGTATACTTAATGCATTTTGGTTCTGTTATTTACTTCAAAATGATAATTTGAAGTTGTTCGATATAAACGTATGCTTATTGAGAAGGTCAATGATCTCATATCTCAGATACTTGCCAAATGAAAGGGAAAAAAATTGTGCTTCACAAAACAAAATACTAAAACCATGCATGTTTATCATGTTACTGAGATTTTGTGTTTTGATTTCAGTATCCTATCTGTATTATAGACCAAGTTCTATTACATCTTTAAAAGAAATACTTCAAATCAAACTACCTAATAAAGAGGATTAAAGGGTTAATAATTATGTCTTTCATGATAATACAACTTTAGAAAAAAAAATAAAAAAAAATGATGGCAACAGGGAAGTTTTTGATGAGCTCAAATTAGAAAATCTCTTTCACAAAGGACATTAAACAATTGGAGCCGTTGCCCGAATGCAAGGTTATCATCATTAAATGCTTAAAGCTTGAAGGTGAGGGCGGAGGTAAGGTAGGCAGGTAGCTGTTGGACTATTGGACTGATGGACTCCATATCCCTATCATTGACTTCTTTTTTATTTAACTATTTATCTCTTACTAATATTGATGTTTTTAGTTTAATATAACAAAGTGGCTCTTTTTAGATGAAAATGATACTTTTCATGTTCAAAAAAGAATACTGATAGTTTTGTCTTAAGTTTATAAAAGCAATATTGGGAGTAACAAAAGGTAAATCTTGTTTTATATGCAAATTCAAATATAAGAAATACAGTATCATGTGCTCCGTCATATATACTATAGATGTAATTACAAAATATGAAGATGTGACAAACCATATTAAATAATGAAAAAAATGTAAATGTGTATTTAGACAGATGTTTAACGTTGAGAGGTATACTCTAAAATGTAAATGTAATTTAGAAAGTTGTTGAACGTTGAGAGGTATAAGAGTATATGTCTAATTACTTGTGTAAGTATTAGTCAATAGTCAATGGTCAATGTACATGGTTTGATATTATCTAAAGTAAAATAGTATCTACTGTATGTCTTAACTCGTTTTTAAAATTGATGGATCAAATACATATGTTATTTCTGTTCAAAAAAAAAAAAAAAAAAAAAAAAAAAAATACATATGTTATTTTGCAAGTAAAAAGATGCATGTTTTCCGGAGGCCTTTGGTCTTGTGGTATATGAGTTCTCCGTCAACTTAGAGGTTGTGGGTTTAAGCTTCGTTGAAAGCATTTGTGCGATATATTGTGAGATAGATGGTACAGGTATGAAAAAAAAATGCCGTTTTAAAAAGAATAAAAAAAATAAATATACATGTTTTCATTTACGTAGATACTTAAAGACGTTTTAAGAATGAAAATGATACTCGTAATATGTGAAAATAGGTGTGAGGATCTATTACCCTTAATGAAAATAAATTGATTTACACACTTAATTTTTATCGGTACACTCTAATTTATATATTAAACCGTTGTATTTTAAATATAATCTATGTTATCTACTTGTATATTAGTGTATGGTGATCTCACTTTTGTTGATGAATGAAAATATCACATGAAACAAGAAATGGTGTGAGAGAGAGAGAAACAAACAGTCAAGGCGGTATGGATTATCACTAACAAATAGGTTAAGAGTCAATATCATATTTTCATAGTAGGTGATACAAAAGATATTTGTTGTTTCTTGGTCTTCCTATTTCTTAGCAGCAATAGGTTTATATTATGAATACGTAGTACTTTTTGTGCATCTATTTCTCTATATAGTGTAATTTTAGAATTTCTAAAATAGCATTTAATGAAGAATAAAAACAAGTTAGATACTTGCCTTTATAATCGAGAGTTGTAATCTTTAGGCAGTGTTTGTTTTTTTTTAACGAGAAGAGAAAATAAACGAAGTGCATTTATTTTGTCCTCTTATGCATGCATGCGGAAAAAGGAAACAAAAATATTGCATATGTTCTTTGCACTTAGGGTAGTGGCAACCATGCCTAACAAGATTTTTCATGCCTAATCACCCACCAATAATATCCTTCCAACTCATCTCATACCTAACAATAGATTTTTAGTGGCAACCATGCCTAACTCATACCTCACATTCATTAATATAAAATGAAGCAATATGATTGGTGGAAATTAATATAACACACAAACACATGCATGTTCTTGTTGATGTAGAATCGGCAAAGAATGCCGAATTTGGTCCAATTCATACCACACCGAATGATGCCTAAGAGGAGGCAATGGGCATGCCGATCGGCATGCATGATGCCGAATCCATACCTAAGAACGTTGCCACCACCCTTACAATTGCAAGCGGAATGAAAATATTAAAGAAGTGTATTTGTTTATAACATACATAAGAGGTTAAAATGATTTAATTCCTTTTCAGTTTTGAAGAAATCTTTTTTTTCTTTTTTTTTTTTTTTTTTTTTTTGTCTTATTTTAATTTTTTTTATAAAGATATCACATCCATCTCTTTTCTACTCTCTTTTCTCGTAGACATAATTTTGCAAATAATAAATAAAACATATGAAGAAAAAAAACACAACCTTAATTAGTTTATTAGAATTATACTCTTATTTTATGTTTCACTATGCTATTATTGTGGTCATGATTATATGCAAATAAGTAAATCAATTTATTTTATCTCCTTTGATCGTATGTTTATGACATTTATCCTACCCGTACAAGTAAACATCGACTCCTCTGGGCCGTGCTTAGCACGGCCAAAGAAACCACCTAGTTTTATTATAAACAACGATATGATCAACGAGGATGCGATTCTTGGCAGCCTGCGTGAATTGGACATGTGTATATATGAACACATACTTTTTACTTAGAGCACTCCCATCCATGACACCATAACACCAATAACACCGTCCATGTCAGCGCCACATCAACTTTAACATTTAACATTAACATCCTCAAAAAACACTCACATCCATAGCATCCCAATAACACCATAACACCAATAATATTTCATATTTTCAATTTCAACCCTTAAACTAAAACAAACACTTCATTTATTAAAAAACATATCATTATTTTAAAAATATATTTAAAAACATATCATTTATTAAATTAATATACAAATAATATTTTTATATTATTAAAAAAAAATTACAAAACCAAAAAAAAAAAAAAAAAAAAAAAAAAAAAAGTTGAATGATTTGGTCCCCACACACGTTCGTCTACCTCATTTAACAAACCAAACAAATCCAAACCATCATCTTCTTCCTCAAACAAATCCAAGCAAAACCCAGAAAAAAAAATACAAACCATCATCTTCTTCGTTAGAGAAGGACCTGTTTTGTAAATTTTCCGATTTTTTTTTTTTTTTTTTTTTTTTTCCTAGCCTTTAACGGGCGTTAAAGAGGCAACGCCTCCCCTCTAACGCCGTTACTGAGCAAAGCTTCCAACGGGTAACGCCCTTAACGACGTTAACGCCACCCTTAACGGGCGTTATGAAGGTGATGGATGGGAGTGCTCTTAGAAAAATAATGAATCATCCATGTATTTGCATCTAAAGGCTTTAAGACCTTGAACGAGTTTAACTAAAACATTATATATAGTGAAATACAAGAAAAGGATCTTCTTTCTCGATATTGGTATGCTATAAGAAAACTCGATATTTATCTTTCTTCTAAAGAAAACAGTTTTCTTCCAACTCGATCTACGATCCAACTTTTCTCTGTTCAGCTTGATCCAATGCAACTCGAAGCTTCTCTTTCATTTCGGAAACTTTTTCGTCAAACACAGGTTTCCACTTCAACTTCGCGAGAACATATGCATATGTTAAGAATAATACCATTAGCATGAAACATAATTCAAGATGAGCGTTTATTGTCGTGACAATTTGTGAAACATATGGAAAGTAGTCGTATCCATCCAAAAAAATAATCGAGATGAGGGTGATGAAGTATGTAGACAAAATAGCTATCAAGATGATGAAGATGACAATAATGAGAACACATGAAATGAGTGAGCCATGAAGAAGAGCAACAAGGAACAAGTCTAGATGTGGAACCATTTGATTTGAATGGCAACGTGGTTGGGGTATGTTTTAAAAAGAAAGAGAATGATTGTATTTGATTTGATTTTGTTATTTCATTACGAGAACTTTGAAAATGGAAACGAATTGGGAAAAGAATGAAGTGATTCTCACTTATTCCGCGATTAATAGCCCACATATTAGTTTCAGGCACTATTTGACTTGATAGTTAAGCAACCTACGTGTAATATATACATGTACTAGCTAAAATAAATTCACGGGTATTTTAAAAAAACGTAACAAAATTATATATAAATAATGTTGATATATTATGCAATAAAATAGAAGAGGGCAAATCGTATAAAAATATACCGAACTTATGTTCAATTCTAATTTAAGGTACTCATTTTACTAAAAATTAAAATTATATGCCACATCACCATATATATGCCATGTACTGAATAAATGACCGGCACCAACCTTCATATTCTTGTATAACAACTAAAGTTCAAACAATAATAAGGATATCAACCTAAAATGGGTATAATTTAATACACGGTATGTTGTTAGACATCCATAATAAGTGATGGAATATGAGAACAAAACATCTCGGATATTAACAATAAATACTTTGCAAATGACGACTAAAAACAAAGTAACCAAATAGTTTGTACGGGGAATTAGCATCCGTTGAAAACAATAAACCAAAATCAAAAAATAGGCCAATACACATATTAGTACCCCCGAACTTGGCAAACTGAATCTTTTAGTACTCTGAACTTTTAAAAGTGCAGAATGACACACTGAACTTCACAAAGTGAAATTTCTACTACCCTATACTAATTAACTCAATAACTATTTTTTTTTCTAAAAGTTAATTTAGTGAAGTTTTAATAAATAATTTATAGTAAAACTTTGGCTAGGTAAATATACCTAAAATTTAATTATTTTTCAAATTTTAAAATTTAATATAATGTTTTAATTAATTATTTAGAATATATGTGTAGTATCTATTTATAATTTTTTTTAACACATTACTCTTAGTATATCAGAGTAGTGTGTTAAAAATATTTAGAAATATATATTTACAAATACTATAAAATGTTTGTTACAAATAATTTTTAGGTCAACTTATAACCAACTATAGATGACTTTTTGCAATTTTCAATTTAACATATACATATGAAGAAATAATTAGTTAAAATTATTATGATCTCAAAAATATTTGATACATACGCTTAGTATATAATACAGATATCTATATATCGAAAATAGTGTAGTAGATTCACTTTTTATAAAGTATTATTTCAAATATATATCTATTCTCAATAACTAAATATAATATTATATTAATTAAAAGAAAAATTAAATTAAATCAATGTTAAGTAAGATATGATTAGTTATTCTAAGTTTAACTATAAAATCATATATATTACATTATGCCTTAGTAAATTGATTTTTAGAAAAAAAAAAAAAAAGTATTAAAAAAAAATTATGGAGTTAATTTAGTATAGGGTAGTAGTAATTTCAGTTTGCAAAGTTTGGGGAACCATTAGGCACTTTTAAAAGTTCAGGGTACTAAATGATCTTGTTTGCTAAGTTCGGGATACTAATATATGTTTTGGCAAAAAAGATATAAGAGAGACATTATTTACTTAAGAAAGAGACCTTTTATTTATTAATCTACCTTTACTCTTTATTCCTTCTAATATTATGTTTATTCATATATTTTATTTCAATAACTTGCATATAAGCTAAAAAGCTACGTTAAACAATGATATATTCTAAAGAAACGAAAGCTCAAAAACGTGGTATCATTCCATTCAAAGAGTCAACACAAACATATGAATTAGGATATTATATTCATTCACGAAGAGTAACCAAGATACATAGATCCAAAAATATTTGTATGACACACAGTGAGCATAGAACCAATGTATTAAAAGAAACTTAAAGTAACATATAATACGATTGCGAGACGGTTAAACCACGTCAACTTACTCGAACAAAACTCAGGGACACAAAACTTCTTCTTGGTGTTAGATTCTTACTCCATTCATCACAACCTATTTGCCACCATGTTTCCTAGCTAAACATATTTAGAGCGGACTGGTTGAAGTACATTTTATACACTTCTGTTGTCATCAATAACAGTAACATAAGCCATAGCCTAACAAAAAGACAATATTATTAAGATTCAAAAAGGATAAAGTTCATATAATCATATTTGTAGCAGACGAAGACCGAAATATAGGACTAACTACTTTAGCTTGTATGTAAACAATAGAAGTATGAACCATTTAGTAGCCGGTCGAAATATAACATCAACTACCATTAGCTTGAATATAATAACAATAGAAGCTAGAATCACCTAATAGGTCAAGACCATCAGGTACCCATGGTGCCATGGGTCTTCTTGTGCCATGGGTAAAAGTGTTAGTCATTTCAACACTTTTTTTATAACACCAAAACTTATAACTTTACACAAAATACTCTCATTCAATTTTTGATGTTATAAAACATCTTATGGGCAACACATAACCCGATAAACGGTGTGGGCTCATCTTGATGGCACCAACCCTTATGGCGCCAAGAGTAGTGTTGGGCTGTTGCCATCAGTCGGCGTTTTGGATGGCGCCATATGCAACAGCCATGCGTGCCAAGCTCTCTAATAATAAACCTGCAATGTATGACCAAAAAAACTTTGAAATCTTTTTACTGTACAAATATGTTTATATTATAATGTTGTTAATTGAAAAAGTCAATATAGAACAATATGTATGTCCCTTTAAAAATATATACACTACATTGTATAGCTTTAGCCTTTAGGAACTCACCTTAAATAGATATTCCCAATTATGATTACAACGGTACTGAGAGACATGCATCGGCCCCATTATTTAACACAATACTGTAAAAACCATAACATAAATATGATTGCCTGTAATAACCCAAGATGCTATAAAAGTTGCATGATGAACTGACAAAACTCACCATTATTGAATTTGGCAATCTAACATATATCATCAGTATTGAACAAATTAAAAGCCAAAGTAAAAAAATTTTGTATTAACCATGTCTACATGAATTTTCTACAATAAATTGAACAGATACAAATATTATTTTGGAAACAATAACATATAGACAATTCAACCAAGTACGAAATATTTGTAAAAGAAATTAAAGTAAAAACTTAAAAATGCATATATTTTATGTTGTCCATTGCTTGTGTTTGCGGAAACGCAACTTTTTATATATGAATTCTCGATAACCTGAGTGATTCCTTTTTATGTGTCTCAACCTTAAGCCGCTGCAATCAATCGAGTATATGTAGTTGCATGACTTTGATTACTACGAAAACGAATATTATAAAAGTAACATGTTTGAATGTATATGCATGTAAGAGAGTCAACAAAATATGCATTACTCACACAAAAACACATATGTAATGTAGGCAATTTACAAAAAATAAAGAAAAAGTAAATCATAGTGTCTTGTAGAGAGTAATATAGACGATGAAGAAAATAAGCGGTTGATACATTAAAAATGTGGAATATAAATTAAATTTTCAAATACTATAAGTATAAGAAACAATTAATTGATAATATGGGGTTCATAAGTTACCTTGATTATTTGTTGGCCATTTTGTTGGAGCCGTATCATCGGTGATGCTCAATCATGAGAGTTGGGGAGGACCAAATTCTTCTTGACCGAACTGTTGCACAACACTAACACAAATACGAAACAATTAACTTTAGAAGATGAGTTCCTAATAGTTTGTTACCTTGATAATTTGTTGGCCATTTCGTTGGAGCTATAGCATCCGTATTGCTCACCAATTCTGAAAGTCGAGGAGGACCAATTCTTGTTGGCCGATTTGTTGAAGAAGCAATCACTTGTAGAATATGAGTTCATGATAGTTTGTTACCTTGATGATTTGTTGGTCGTTTTACTTGAGCCGTAACGTCCTTCAATGCTCCACAATTGGTGAGATAAAAAAACATGAAACCATAACAAACAAACAAAAAAAAATAGAAAGATTCACTTTGACTGAGACAAAAAAAATGTACAAAAGATTATGAAAGAGATGCATGTATGAAAAAAAAAAGGCGAAAGCAAAATTTCAATATAATTAGATATTTTCTTTTACAAAACATTAGCAATTCTCATCATTTAAACCTCAAATAATTTACAAATTAGAGGAAAAAAATAGAATCAATTTTGACATAGTGTTCAATTTGAAACGATTTTATTATTATTATTATTTTTTTTTTTTTTTTTTTTTTAAAAAAAAACACTTTTATTAGAAACTCATAGGATTTACAAAAAAATTGGTGGGGAGCCGAGAAACTAACTGGGCCCCCACACCTCTAGCAATGGCAAAACCAATCCTATTAAAGATATGAACCGCAGCACGCGCTCCAATGTCTTGAGTCATAGAGAATCGTCGAATACGCTTTAGCAAGGTTACAGCGTCCTTCTCAAGTTCGCCAAAAAAAGAAAAGGAGAAGGAGAGAAACAATAACCAATATCCGCACATTTAGTATCATATTTGACAAGTTGTCATGTTTTGCCCATACCGAATTCTGCTTCAAAATCATTCAATACGTTTCAAAACTTTTTAAACAAAGAAAAGAAAATAATAATAATAATAATAATAATAATAATAATAATAATAATAATAATAATAAAGATATTATATGCAACCATAGAAATTTGTGCAAATAGATAACTTGAATGACGTTAAACACAGGATTGCAAATGTCACGAAAAATATATACATACAAAGATGATCAAATACATTATTTGGATTATGTTAAGTTTTGTGCAATGCATGATAGTAAAATACTTGTCATACATAACTAGTTATAATACCCGTGCACGCAAGGGGTTTTGACAAAAAAAATTATTTTATATTAATACCGAATATTGTTTTTAAAGGTAATTGCATATAATCATATAATAATAAGTTTTGTGCACGCACGAAGTTTTCACATAAATCAAATTTATTTTAACATTTTAGTTCAGTATATACACATATAAGAATTTGCCCATGAAAAATGTAATATGAGTACAACTAATACTTAGGCACGAGTTTTTCATTATGCATTAATATCCATTATTTGATAAAATATTTGTAAAAATATATGTTAGGTAATTCAAGATTTAATTTTATTTAGCTGATAAAGATGTTGATGTTGTTATTTAAATTCACTGCTGATATTATGTTGTACACATGACGCAAGTTTAATAACACATAATGAGCGTTGATAAAGTTAAAGTATACTCCTTAAAGTTTTTTTAAAATATTTTTCTAGATATCCTTATATAAATAAATAAGAATTACATGAGTTATTGTTATAAGTACAATCGCGTATTTTTATTTTAATATTAAAGTAACCCGTGCTTACAGTTTGATAATTATATTCCCGTTTTCAGTAATTTAGCCGTATTTAAAATGTAAACTCGTGTCCACATAGGTTAAACCTATAAAATAAAATAAATGAGTCCTTATTGAACGTATATAGTAAAAAATTGATACTTATAATCTTATGCAAATTTATATGTTGTTATTTTAAAACAACATATACATTGTATTTTTTTAAATATAAAGTATAAAGGGTATAAAGTATAAGGGGTTATTTGTTTATAATCCAAAGTTATTAAAAAAATATGGAGGCTTATAATATTACACTTAACTCTATATAATTTTTAAAAATTCAACCACTAAAGTTTTATTTATTACCTCCTCTTTTTTTAAGTTTTTGTTTTCACAAATTTGACACATATATTTTTATGTGTTTTTTTTTATCAACCAAATTTCTCCACCAAATTTATTAAAGTTTGACCAAAATCAATTTAATTTTGACTTTTATTAACCAATCACATCACACGATTTTGCTTACGTGGCGAAATTAAGCTCTCCTATTGGCTCAATTGTTTTTTCAATAAGAATGAATTGACAAAATCACTCCGAAATGATGTAATTCCTTTATTATATAAAAGATACGTGCATATCCTTAAAAAGGCTGATCAAAATTTTCAAGGTAAGCGTTTTGTATAAAAGGAAGTGTCAAGGACAAAAAAAGAAAGTGTCAAGAAGGAAGTTTTTTTATGACCATAATTTTAGATGTGATAAATAAGTATAAATTGAGGTGGGTTTTTTCAAAGCGAAAATTACTGTGCTATCCATATTCGATTGGGTGTGTCTGCACAGACCCAGTTTTAGCCTCATTCTCAAAAATACCCATCAATGTCGGGTATTTATATACACTATATACACGAGATTGAGGTGTATGGCCAAGAATGAGTTTGGCAATTAATTCCTAAACAATGTCTTGTAGAAAAATACAAGACACCTCCCAAAAACAATATAGTGTATACATTTTCACTATATACACGACATATGACAGAATATTAAAAGCACATCTCTTAGACTTTCTTCCTAGCCTATCTCATGTACCAATCTACACCACATTATCTTTGTACACGACATTACCTTTTCCTAGACTTTCTTCCATTTTCAAAATTTAAAAAGTTACAAAAAACACCCTTTAACTTTTTAATAATTACAACTTTTTTTATATAACAAACTTTATTTGTCAAATATTTAGCAAATATCTAGCAAATTCGTTAATGAAAAAAATATCGTTACGAAGAGCTTTGAATTACGAACAAAACAAGCCTAATATTGATATGTTTTTGACGTACGTACGATTTTATAAAAAATGTTGAAGTTTGAGATATATATATATATATATATATACTAGTTTTCGAAGCCCGCCCAATGGGCGGGCATGACTTATAATTATTTGTTTGTTATTCATTGTTAATTTAAAAGCTTTATTTATAATTGTTTTAAAAAAACTTATAAATAATTTTGTTTGGATTTAATTGTTTTTTGTTAATATTTATAAAGAATGTTATTTATGGTGTGTATGTAAATTATAGAAACGTAATGAAATAATTATAGTTAGTGTATGTTTGTTTGTTATTCATTGTTAATTTAAAAGCTTTATTTATAATTGTTTTAAAAAAACTTATAAATAATTTTTTTTTTGATTTAATTGTTTTTTTAAATTTTGTTTTGTTAATATTTATAAAGAATGTTATTTGTGGTGTGTATGTAAATTATAGAAACGTAATGAAATAATTATAGTTAGTGTATGTTTGTATTTTGTTTTATATGTAAATTTTTAGCATGTAACATAAGCGTTTTATTTTAAATATGTTGAATAACATTTAAAATATAAAGAACTTATAATTTATCATGTAAAAGTGTGTTAGTAAAGTAATTTTAACTAAACCTTCTTACATAGTTAATGTGAAGCTTTTGATACTTGTTTAAAAAACATTCTTAGTTTTTTTTTTTTTTTTTTTTTTTTTTTTTTTTATATATATATATATATATAATAAGATAGCCGTAGTAATTATAAATATTATGTAGAAAAATGATTTTTTATGTTGTTTAAAAACGTATTGTTCGGAGACTTAAAACGATATATTGAGATATGAATGACAAATACCTGTCGTTAGAAAATACGACATGTATATTACTAAAGTTGTATAATACGTATCATGTAAAACTATAACATAAACACATTCTTATAAAATTGACGTTTGCGGTATTTTACTAATGAGTAGATGGAATTTTATTAAATTTGTATATTACCTATCATTTGGTAAGTTAAAAAATACCTCTCAATTTTAAAAGTTGTATTTGTTTTGTGTGTGTATGTTTTTAAATAAGTCTACATAATACACAAAAGAAAATATATTACTGCTATCAATGTATATCATCATTGCTAGAAGAAGTTGATATTAGTTTTACATAGATTAGCGGTATGATTTTTTGTTCTCATATATATATTGACTTTTGGGTTGATTGGTATGTTTACTCTTTCCAAGTCACCTACTCTATCTTCTCCAATACTCCATCAAAAACCGGTTAGTTTGGTTTGATTTGTATCATATGTGTTCGTCGTTGTTTTTTTTTTTTTTTTTTTTTTTTTACCTTGTTTTTGATATTGTAGTTTTAGTTGATCTATCAATCGTTGTATGATTATAGCATTGTTAGAATGAACATTAAGATGATTTTTAATATGCGATATATATTCCGATCTTGAATGCATGCGTGGTTTAGCAGAAAAGTTAAAGGTGTTTGTTATCATATTCGTGGTTAGTCCTCAAGAAACATTGTTTTTTGGTAATAATAGTGATTATCAATTGGTGAGTTATGATATTTGGTTGAACGAAGATGTATGTTGGAATTTGTAATATGACTGTTGATTTTTTCTTTTAGATTATGATTTTTTTTTAACAACTTTGTTATTGTAGTATATGATTTTAGTTGAGGGTTTAGTTTTTTTTAATGAAGATCAATTAGTGGCGAGATTTCATTCGTTATTAGTAACATCAGATGATTAAACATGTTGTATTAGTTAATGATTATGTTAATGATGGTAGATGTTTGATATGGTTAAAATCCAGTAAAAGTTAACTGTTATTGGTTGTTAGGTTTAGCCGATTAGTAGTTGTGTTTGTATGTTTGTAACATAAATTATTACGTAATATATTTTTTTGAATTACAGGGAGATGTTTGTAAATAACATTGTTGTATATGAAGGATAATTGAAGCATGCTTGTATTATAACATTGTAGTTTTTGAAAACTTGCGTTCTTGTTCTAATAGACGTTTGTTTTCTGATTAAATAGAATGACGACTCAATTTATCGTTCCGGCAAACACACGTAACTTTAGAACACTACAGGTAATTTTTAGCCGTTGTTACTTATAGTATATATATGTTACTAAATTTTGCATTATGGATATAAAGAAACTTGAAATTAATTGACGTAGTGTGTTCTTGAATGCAGATTTTACCAAGTGTGTTTACGAATGAGCTGTACACAGGCAGTCCATGGTTGTATTTAATTCATAACAAATGTACAATGCACAAAGTATGGATCAAGAAAGTTCCCGGTAATCTGTATGCCCTGTATTCGAACGAATGGAAACAGTTTGTTGATGAGAGTTGTTACCGAAACGTGGCAATACTACATTTCATACGTCAAGGAGAAGACATGTATTATGTAACTGCGTATGATAATGCTGGTGGTGAAGTTGGTGGATATAAGAATGTTGATGTTGGAAGTCGTAAAAGGCGGTGTTTTGGTATGTTGGAAAGGCTTGAGCAGTCAGATGTAAGTAATTTGGCCTTAATTTATTGACGGTCATAGTTTAATTGATATTGGATATGATATGTTTAACACATATTTACTTTGTTATGCAGCTGCTTCCTCATCAATTTCAGCCTCAAATTAAGAGAGTCAAAGTTATGGTGAGCGGCCGGCTGGCGTCAACCGTCATTCAGAATCGCATTCCTCTTCCTGGTAACACACACGGATATGTTTTTAGTGGAGTTGGATGGGATTTTCTTGTTTTTTTTGGAAGGACTGAAGGTTGGATCGCGTATGGTGTTCACTGAGATTGATGAAGGTACCGTCTCTATGATTTCATTTGCTGACGATGGTTTAGGGATGCGGTTGGAGAACATACCGCGTGTTATTTTGAATGATGAAAAACCGTTCAAAAAAAGCTCCATTGACAAAGGTTCGTTATTAGATTGTAATTTTGAGGAACATGTGTTTTTGGATTTTTTTAAGATTGATAATATTATAGTTGCATCTTTTAATGTCATTGTAATTTTGCAAATGTAGATCCTCGTATGAAACATAAATGTGACTGGTTTAATCACTCTTTTCATGATGATGAGAAAGACTGTTTTTATCAAGATGTTGTGGCTTACGTAACTGACAGAGGTCGCCTGGTAAGCGTTTGTTATATTTAATTCGGCAACGTTTTACGTTTGCAACATACAATTTTGTGTTACTTTTTGGATTGTGCATTAACTTATGTTTTGTTTATTGAAATCATATGTTGAATGCAGACAATACCATGGGATTTTGCTGGGCCTTATGAAATGTATAAGTACCACAATGCAGTTTTGTTACACCATGATGAATCTTTCTATGTGACTGTTGACTGGGAAAAACATAAAGATAGACCTGACAGTAAAAATCATGTGAATATCAAGACTAATTGGAAGGATGTTGAGAATAGGTGCGAGTGGGACAAAGACAAAACTGTAAGGTTCAAACTTATGAGGATGGTAAAAGATGAAAAGGAAACTGTGGACGTACGTAAGCCGGTGATGATTCCATTGTTCCATATGTGTTAGAATCAGATGGTTTGGATGGTAGAATATATTTTGGTACCGTATTAGACAAAATGGTTAGTTTGTTGGATTTGAACATATTTTATGGGTTTGTTTATTTGCTGGTGTAGGTTTAATTTCTGTGTGGTTGTGTCTGTCATGTTAGTCTTTTGAACAATTGTACCTAATATGGTGGTTATAAGTTAATCTGTGTTATGTATGTCCTATTAAACTTTAAAGTATGGTTTTAAATTGCCACAGATGTATTTGGATGTTCTGTATCAGAAGTTATTTGTCTTAGTTGGCAGGGTTGAAATTGGTATAGATGCTGAAGCATGTATTGGTAACTTCACAACTGAGACTCTGTAACATGAGTATATTGCATATTCAGATTTAGAGATTAATATATTAAC
>BPTQ01000001.1:230052592-230097592 GCA_019973895.1 Chrysanthemum seticuspe
GGTTACATACGGACTAGGTGTCGGGTTTCACACCGCTCAATACATTCTGATATTTATGAGAGATGGAAGGTTCCATCTCTCAACCTCGAGTATTATTATAGAAAGTGAAAGAGAGTGATTCAAGGGATTTGGAGATTGAAAGAGAGAGATCTTAAGGTAGATATACGATGAAACACAATACCAAACTACACATACACTTTTCAATATAGAATGTTAACCATAGTTCTCGGTACCAATCTAGTATAGAACGTGTAGAAACCTAAATATCACCAAAAATCCACCAAAAACTCAAACTTTTTCAAATCACCAAAAACGTAGTAAACCAACTAGAGAACACAATTTCAAACTTAAAACTTAAAACAACCATGAAAATACAAATCTTAGTAGTTTTCACAAATCCAAAAGCTTTAACACTGTAAGTCGCTACAAAACTGTGAAGCAAGTCGCTACCAAGAAACTATTCCGAGAGCTAAGTCGCTAGCTTGAAAAACCAAATAAACTTCACTTTTCAATCCAAAAACAACCCAACCAAGATGATTCAAGCTTACCAAATGAAAACCTAAACACTTTTGATGATTCTAAACATAAAAGTACCAACAAAATTCAAAATTCAAACTTTAACACAAGAGATCAACCAAATGATGCAAAAACCACTAAACTTTTTCAAACTCAAAAACCACCTAAAAACCACTATAAATCCAAAGATGTGCAAGATATGATCTAACCATGGCTCTTGATACCAATTGTAAGATATAACTTTTCACATACACATCAAACCATAACACAAAGTAGCATATAGATGGAATTCTAGAGAGAGAAAGTTAGAGGTTTAGGGAACTTAGTGAGAGAAAGTGAAAGATATTATTATGAGCTCCAACTCTCTACCTTGGAAGGTAGAGAGTATTTATAGTCTTACATAACTCGCCACACTTTGGGCTGTGGATCAGGCATACATTGGGTAAAGACCCGTCCGTCCTCCACGGTGTTACTTAACTAAATTACTACTTAACTTAAAAGAACTACGACTACGAGCTTTCTAACGATTACATATACTTGAGGTGACCGACTCTTTAATACCGGGAATTTCTAATTCCTAACATTCAATCCTTTTTTGCTTTTGACCCTTGAAACTGCTACGTACAGTTGCCCGTGTGAAAAAACTGGCCGTTGTAGAAACAATCCAACTTGTGTTAAAGTTTGTCCTTGACTTTTGTTTATGGTCATTGCAAAACACAATGCAACCGGGAATTGTCTACGATTTAATTTAAACGGGATTTTATTATCAGAAGGGCTTAACACCATTCTTGGGATTGCGCAAATTGTACCCACATTACCGCCTGATATAATCTTGGCTTCTATTATGTTTACTCCCATCCTCAGAACTTGAAGCCTTGTTCCGTTGCATAATCCCGCCGTTTGATCTATGTTTCTCATACACATAACTGGAGCTCCTATTTTAAATGTTATGGAATGGTGTGGAAGGCCAGGAATGCGAATGCTATTTAGAAACTCAGTTGTGTAAAGTGACTCATTAAAGTTCGCATCCATATCGATAATACCAACTGAGTCGTAGCTGTCATACGTGTTTGATTCTCCTGGTAGTTTTTGTAGCATTCGATCATTGATCATATCCACAAGCTCATGAGTCGGTGCGAGGATTGCTTTTTCTTGGAAGAATTTTGGTCTGTAGAGGTTTTCGACCAAATCTGGGTATGTTTCTTCGATGATTTGTGCGATATGGTCGTCTGAATCTGGTATCAACATATCATCCGGGAATTCAACCGTCGCTTCTCCGTCGTTCTTTCCACCGACTGTACCGTTTCCTATGCTTATTATCCAATCCGCAAAGTCTTGTATTTCTTTTCTCTCAGAGTTAGTTGATCCTGTTCCAAGCCTGATGTTTATAGTCAGCCGCATGACTTTGCAATGTTGCCACAGATATGAAGCGTTGATGGACGCATGAACGACATCATATCGGCTGCCGTTTGTAACCACTGGCAATATTTGTCGAAAGTCTCCGCCAAAGAGAACCAATTTACCTCCAAATATTTTTTCGGATTGTTCGAATGAGGATGTCCGACATATGTCTTTTAGCGTCCTATCGAATGCCTCATAACAGTGTCTGTGTGTCATAGGAGCCTCATCCCATATTATCAGTTTACACATTCTTAGCAATTCGGCTAGGTCACTGTCCGCTGGAATATGACATACTGAATCTTCCACAACGTTTATAGGGATTGCGAATCGAGAATGTGCGGTCCTTCCGCCTTCTAACAAAAGTGATGCGATGCCGCTTGATGCAACGTTAATGACTATTTCGCCTTTTGATCTTAATGCGGCGGATAATGTTTTGTATAGGTATGTTTTACCGGTCCCACCATATCCGTATACAAAGTACATTCCTCCTTTTTCATTGTTAACAACGTCCATTACTGTTTGGTATATGTCTTTTTGTTCGTGTGTCAATGTCTTGTAAAGCGTTCCGTGTTGTATTCTCAATTCGTCTTTGTTGTATTTAAGCTCATCATACACCAATCTGTTGTAGTTGCCCATTGTTAACATCTCGTTAGGGTATGGCATGTTTGGTATATTTTTTAAGCTTTTGTTGTTACAAAGTAGCATGTGCTCAATATATGTTAGACATATATTCTTCCTCTCAATGTCTGTAAGCTCCAAGTCTGCTAATGGAAACAAATGGGTTGGTTATGTAAATTTGGTTTATTTTAATTTTTTTATTAAATGTATTTCTGCATGTTACACAGTATATCAAGTTGCATTGAACTTAGAAGATAGGCAATCATTTCACCTATTTTTTTCTCAACATTATATTTTCTTTTAATTAATACATTTGTTTTGTTTTATGTTTCTCACAAATTATTAATCTCCTACCTAACTTCTTCTCCCACCGATTTTCCGCCTATCAATCTAAGGTATTTTGCGTTATTTTTTTTCGTAAGCCGTTATAGTCAATTATTTTTCTGTGTTTATACACTTGTACTGTTGTTGGTTTATCAGTATGTTTTAATGTCGCTATTGAGTTGTTGTTTTAGTTTTCCGGTTTGAATAATGGTTGTTAGTTAATATTTTTTTGAAAAAAAAATATAATAAGTGGGTTATTATGTTTAAAAATTGTTTGTTATTTGATTGTTATGTTTGATTGTTGTTTGGTTTTATATTTTAAAAACGCCTAACTTTTGTAATGATTAAAACTGTAGATGTGTTTGCTGTTGATGTTTATGTTTATGGTTTTATTGGGTGAAAAGTGTTTTATATAATAATGTATTGAATACAAATTGGTTGTTTTGTTTTGATGTTGTTCTATGTGGTTTGTGTTTCTAATTTAATTATTGTTTGTTGAAGTATTGTTTTCTTTGCATCTGGTTTGTTATTTGGAAGTTTGAGGTTGTGTAGCTTTGTGTTTGTCACTTGTTTTGTGTAGATGATGTGATCAATGTTGGTTTAACATACTTTAGAAACTTAAGTAGTTTGTTGTTCTACATGTTTAATTTTTAGTTTGACTTGTTATTTGACTTTTTTTATTTGTTTTTTTATGTAATATGGTATATGAATTGGAATTGTCATTTTGGTTTTATACTTTCGACAGAGTTGTCGTTAGGTAATTACGTGTATGAGGTATATGTTGTTGTCTTTAGATAATAATAATGGTGACAACACACATTTTAATAAGTCACGTGTTAAATGGTGTGTATAAAGTTGATATTAAAAATGGTGTGAAATTGAAAATACGGATTTTTTTTGAATTTGTTTGTTTATGATTATTTGTAAATATTTAGTTGTCGTGAACTCATATTTACGTCTTGTAATTTTGTTTGTATGGCGTTTTGTTATGTTGGTTTAACTTGTATGTTTTAAAATTGATAGGGAAATGGCTATTGAGTTTGTTACAATGCTGGATGTTTTTACTTTTCCTGATTGTCAGGTATTCATTTGTTTATTAGCACGTTTGGATTGATTATGGTATGCTCTTTTATGTTTAATAATTTGATTAATATACGCTATTTTTTTTTGTAGGTCCTTCCGTTTGTTTTTAATTTGGAGGCTTATAATGGTAGTGACCACGTTTATATTGTCAGCTCGGATGGTTATCGTTTCAGAGTGATGTTGAAGAAACCACGTTATGGACAATGGTACCTATGTGGGGAAAAATGGAGGGAGTATTGCAACCGATACCTTGATGAGGAGGTTCAAGTTTTACACTTTGTGGAGGAAGGAAACGATTGCTTTTACGTGACTGGCTACTATAGCAACGGCAAAGAAGCTTATGGTTATGAAGGGCCGTTTGCTTCGTTTAATAGGTTTAAGATGACTGTGATGCCGTATCCGCACGTGCTTCAGGTTGTGTAGTTTAATGCTATTTGTTTGTTTTTAATTTTTTAAAAGATAATGTTTTTGTATGTTGTTATGTGTTAAAATTGCAGGATTTAGATTAACGTTTGTTTTGTTGGCGGTTTTCAGACAATCCCGGGTGAGCTAATGTTTGGATTAGGAGAGGAGGATGAAATAAGAGTTGCTGTAAATGGTGTTTCTTTTGGGTGTAATGTGCGACGTCAAACCGGAACTAATGACTATCAGTTGGTTGCTGATTCATTTAACGCGATGATTGAAGCAATAGGACTTGAACCCGGAACATTATGTGTGCTGACCAAAAACAGGGGACGGAGATTCTGGTTTGATGCTTTCAGTGACGATGGGAATATTATTACTGATCCTGTTTTCAAAGGAGCAGCAACGTTAAGAAGGCAGCAGCTTCAGTTGACGGGTGATGAAAGGCGTAAGTTGAGTTGGTTATATATTTTTCTTCATATTGTTTTTACAGTTGTTTGCGTAATTCTTTTAGGATGTAGTGTTTCTAAATTAGTTTTTTGTAGTTGATGATAGGATGAAACATGTTTGCTACTGGCCGTTCCACATGGATCACTTTGGAGAAGGTCACAGGAGCTTTTATAAGAGTTACGCGCATATTCAAAATAAAAGCAGATTGGTATGTGTGGTGTTTACTTTTCGATGGAATGTGTATGTTTTAAAATATGTGGCATTCGTATTTGTTTTAACTGTAATTTTGTCCAGGCCATTCCTGCGTCATTCCAAGTGAACAACCCTATGCACATTTACAACAGAACTTTGATCATACACCAAGAATACATGGACGAATTCCGAGTACGTATGGAGTTTCACCCAGAAAATCCTACCAGAACTAACCATGTAAATGTGTTTGGGAGGTGGAGGCTGTTAGCGGAGTCATGTCGGTTCCCGTACTCAAAGTTGATCAGGTTTAAGTATGTTGGAAATGGTTATACGGTGGATGCTCCAGAAGGTGAAAACCCTGAATATCCGATATTCCATATATGCTGAAAAACAGAGTATTTGTTGTTGCTGTTAAGGGTGGAAGATGCACATTGTGTTTTGCGTTTTGGTTGTTGTTTCAAAGATGATGTCGTATGGTTTACTTGTTTAAGTGTGTGCAGTTTATTTCAGAAAGGTGTAGATATGTGTTTCAATATTCTGTTATGTATTTATGTTTAAATAGTCTGTTTGGATGTATGTTGTTGTTTGTAGGTTGCGTAATATGTAAGTATGGATGTGAATTAGGAAGACTATGTTTCTGGTTGTGTAAGATATTGTAATGTTATATTATTATGACGTGTTATTCTATTTTGTGTTTGTATCCTTTATTTTCTGTTTTAAATGAATTTTACACATTATTATACCCTGAACGGTGTGTTTTTAAAATGGTGAGAGCATCATATGTTTGGTTGTATATTTGAATGTGTAATGACATTATATTTTATTATTATTTTGTTTGGGTTGCGTAGGTTTTATTGTATTTTTGTTATTCGAAAGTTGTTTGTTATTGGTTGTTGTATTATGTACGTGTCACTTGAGTTGTACATCGTTTGTGTTTTGATGCGGCATAGTTTGTTTTAGCGTATACCCTCTTCAGTTCTAGAGTTTCAGGTTTGTTTTATTTCAGTGGTATATTTTAGTTTTCTGTGTCAGTATTGTGTATTTTTTCAATTGTATTTTTGACTTTTATTGTTTACGTGCAGGGAATTGGAGCTAAAGGGCGTCTGTGTAGTTTGTTCTTCAGACGTCCGGGACGTATTCTCTGGTGGATGTGGTTGCATTTTTGTGTAAGTATTTTTTTTCATATTTTTTATTGAATTAGTACTTTATTGTTTGCCATATGGTTTATTTACATTTGTATCTGTTATCCATTTATACATTTTGTTGCTAAAAGACATAAGTACCTTTTCAGTGATGTGGGTGCTGAGTGTTAAGTTTAATATGTGTTTGTTTTGAATATGTTTAAGTAGAAGGTAGTTGCTATAGTCATACCTGGGTCATTTCTTTTTTTACGCTCGATATATATAACGTCTTCTGCCATTTTTTCCCATGTTTTTTCGTAAACAATCTCTGGCCTAGACATGTTGTCCGTCATAAGTAGCATCACATAAAAAGACCGCAAGTAATTTCCTGTTCCCCAATGGCTGGCTTCCATCAAACCGTCTATATATTCTTTGTCATCTTCCAACAGACCGCGTGCTTGACAGGCCTCTTTATATGTTGGGTAAACAACACCATCGTACTCCTTAAAGTCCTTCCAATCTGTTGCTCCTCGAACCTTGTTTAGCAATACTCTTAAGTAGAACATTTCTCCGAAAGAAGGTGGCACATGATGTACGCGTCCAATACATGTGCCTTTTTGCCTTGGAACCCAGATCCTTTCTTCTTGCTTCCATACATAATGTTCAGGAAACTCATGGTAAAGAAGTTTCTAAGCTTTTGTGTCGGTTTTGTTTCGTTCCATCCAGGCAACAAACTTTGTTTCATTGACAGAAGCCTTTTCCAATGCAAAATCAATGCTTTCTGTTGCCTCAGATATAACAGATTGCTCTCCTTGTAAGTGAAACGGTAATCTTTCTACAGGTGGGAACCTGTAGTGTATGTCAAACCCATAGATCCTCCACGCTGCTTCGCACGCCGACAGGTATCTACAGTCGTAATAATCTTTGATTTCATCGACATCTTCATCTTCAAGTGCCATTGTGGCTCTGTCCGGTCCCTTGTTAATATATTTGAATAGATATTTTATGGAACCAACTTGGTTGCACCACTCTACGTTTATATGTGATTGAAAACGCCTCAGTAATCCTGGATTGTACGGTACAACATATCCGTTATGCAAATCGATTCCGCTCTTTTTTATTGTTGTACTGTCATTTCTTCTTTTATAAATTGCATATCCAGACTCATCAATGAATGTTTTATCATTAAACTCCTTTGGGAATTTTTTGGTGCATTTGTTCTTTACCGTGCACGGACAGCTCGGTCTATCTGGACCACATGGACCGTGGATCATGTGTTCTGTAACAATTTTATAAAGTTCTGGATCTTCATTTTTGTCCGGAATTTCAGATGAAATAAACCGATCTATTTGTGCTGGATATTTTATTTTGTATTCTTCTTCCAGAAATAGCAAGATGTAAGCATGAGGGAGTCCTCTCTTTTGAAATTCATTGGTGTACACAGCTGCGTGAATAACATAATGTCAGTGATTGTTTTGAAATTGACTGTTGAAGAAAGCTGCTGGAGTAACAAAATTTAACTGATAGTTGATAATGTAGCATTAATTACATTTGTTTGTTTTTAAAATAAAATTTTAAAATATAAGAACCTGCTTTCAGCCGACCGAAGTAATGTTTGTCTTTGAATTCTCTCATCATGGTGTCTAGCTTTTGCTTAAAAACACGTGTTATCACATCCGGCCTGTCTTCTGATTTCAATCCTTTTTCAGCAAGAAAGCGCTCAATCTCTGGCCAATTTGGGTTGCATGTGAATGTTATGAACAAATCCAGATATCCATAAACCTTGCAAATTGTCATTGCGTCTAGGAAATTCTGCATCATATATCTTGGGCTTCCTGTGAAAGATGATGGCAACACAGCTTTTTTCCCCCTCAACTTAACTCCAGAGTTCTCATCTTCGGATAATTTTGCTAATTTGGAGTATGTTTCGCACCTTAGATCTTTTTGTTGGTTTTTGATGTATGACATCCTTTCAGATTCGACCATCGTGTATGCGTCTACAATAAACTGTTGACATAGCCTCCGTGCATTCAAAACCATTGAGAAAGTACCTAGTCTTTCTTGCAATCGGTATGCAAAATATTCCTTCATTGTAACTCTTGTTTTTTTATTTGTTGGTGTTTTGTCAGTGATACCAAAGTGGTAAATGTCTGTGCGATAACCATCTTCAGCGTACGGAAACAACAATGGGTATTGCAGTGCAAGATATGATGGATGTAGCTCACTTATTCGTTTGAGCCCACCTTCTTTCATGTGCAAGATGATGTCTCTTTGATTTTTTGTAGAGTCAAAGTCTCCTACAATTAGTGCCGCCACCTCCGTAGATGTTGGAAGGTTGTAATTTCTTCCGTCACGCTCTCTAGTGCCAATAAGTCGTAATTTGAAGTTATTTATTTCACTTGCTTTTTGAAAACGTTCTCCAGCCATGCGGAAATTACGCACTAATGGGTTAATTCCATCTAGCATGTCTCGTAAATCAACTGTTAGTTGGTGGTCGAGCATATGGTTGGTGGAGTTGTTTTCTTTGTATTTGTTGTAATGCACATTTAAATTAACCATTATATAATAACATTTTATTTTATCGTTAAATTAATTTTTTTTATCAATATGTATCAAATAACTGGATACAAAAACATATCAAGTGATTCCTACATACCTGACACCGTTAATCCTATTTTGTATCTCATTTTCTGGATCATAAATATATTGTTGGGCAAACGTTGGTGCCTTTCCTTGCTTAGGTAACAAAGTACCTATTTGATGGTAATTTTGCCCTTGTATCCTATAGCAATATGGTCCTCGACCATCAGTGACTGACATGTCTTGTTTGGCGCCCATTGAGGTGAATGAGAACATTGCGTTATACCGCCGAATATTCTCAATGAATGTTGCGCTTTTTGGATGCTCACCGTTAAGAAGATCCATCAACAGCTTTGGTGGTGTCTGCACTTCCTCTCCTAATGTTACTTTTCCTCTGCTACAACACAGCGAATAGGAATCAGATGTTGAATGTGTGTTGCCAATCATACACTCAGCATGCCATAATAGTGCGCTACATGATGCACACCGGAAAGTTGCATCTCCGTGATCTATGTAATCTGGGAATAAGAGATATTTTAAAAAATAACATTAGTATTGTATATGTTTAAAGAATGTTACTATGTTTGTTGAAATTAAAAATAGAGTGTTAGTACCGTTTGAAATTCCAGCAAATGAATCTCTTTGTATGACACGTTCAGTATTTTTGTTTGTCTCACCCAACACTTGTTGATGAGATGTTTTCTGTCTTACAACTTTTGTTTTGTCTTTTAGTCTTTGTGACTAGCGCTTTGACGAATATCTAACCGGTTGATCATCTTCTGCATACGTTGATGTTTGAATTGTTGCTGCGGATTGAAATTTTTTTCAAAAAAAATTTTGGTTTAAAATTTTTATAATTGCTTGCGCAAACTATTACATAATATTCACCTGACTGGGTTTTGTTTTTTGGTGGCCGTCCCCTTGGTCGACGTGTTGTAGTGACTTCTTCGTTTGTTGTACTTGCATTTGTTGATGAATATTATTAACAATATACAATATTCTTAAACTTTTTGGATGTTATTAAAAAATGGAATTTACTTACATGCTTTTGTTTTTTTCGTTGGAGGCGTGTCAATATTAACAGGAAGTATGTCATCGGTGTTACCTGACGTAAGTATAATGAATTAATTTTTGAACATATATTTTTTGTGTAAATACATGGAATAATGAAATTGTGAATTTATTTATGTTTGTTTACTTACTTAAGGAACAGAGTACGATGTCTGTTTGTTAAGCTTTCTCCCAGGTCTTTGAATTAGCAGATCATTACTGTCAACTGTTATATTTGAGTATTTAGTTTCTATAATTTGTGCATTTTTGTAAACACACGTATTTATTTTGCAATATCAGTGTACCTGGTTGGTTTGGATAGAATGATGGTTGTAGCGTTGAAACTGGTCCATTTGTTGTATGTTTAGATTTGAGTAATTGTTCCTCAGATTCACTTTCAGGTAACGATGATGAAGTAGAAGATGATGTATGTTTCTTTGTCCTTCTACCTGGTCTTTTAATTGTTATAGCATTTGGATTCTGAGAGTCACTTTCAGGTAACGATGATGAAGTAGAAGATGGTGCATCTTTGTTTGTCTTTCTACCTGTTCTTTGAATTGTTATATCATTACTGCTTCCTGTTATATGTTTAAAATTAGTTGTCGTGTTTTTTGCAGTTATGTAAGCGGATGTATTTAGTTTGCAGTATAAGCGTACCTTGTCTGTTTGGATTCTCAGAGACACTTGCAGGTAACGATGATGAAGTAGAAGATGATATATGTTTGTTTGTCTTTCTACCTGGTGTTTGAATTCTTATATCATTACTGGGTCCTGTTATATGTTTAAAATTAGTTGAGGTGTTTTGTGCAGTTATGTAAGTGGATATTTTTAATATACAATATAAGCGTACCTTCTTTGTTTGGATTCACTGAGACACTTGCAGGTAACGAAGATGAAGTAAAAGATGATGTATGTTTGTTTGACTTTCTACCTGGTCTTTGAATTGTTATATCATTACTGCGTCCTGTTATATGTTTAAAATTAGTTGCCCTGTTTTCTGCAGTTACGTAAGGGGATGTATTTGGTTTACAATATACGCGTACCTTGTTTCTTTTGTTTCTGTGGAGACATTGCTGTTGATTGTGTTGCGGTAGTTGTTTGTTTTGTTCTTGTTGGTTGATCCCCAGAGACATTTGTGCCTTCAGATAAAGAATAACAATATGATGTATGTTTGTTAGTCTTTGTACATGGTCTTCGAATTTCTTGATAATTACACACAACTGTTATAAGTAAACAATTACTTATTGTGTTTTTGACAGTTAACAAAACAATTTTTTTTTTTTTTTTTTTTTAAATATCAGTGTACCTGGTTCTTCTGGATACGCTTGACGCCATCCTTGTGGTTTTGCTGATATCACTGTATCTTTTGTTATTGGTACGTGTTCCTGAGACATACTTGCAGGTTCATATTCCTTCATTCTTTTATTTTTAAATGTAGCTCATATGCTGTAGAGAATTTTATTTGTGTGGCTGTTTATATTTAATGGATGAGTGATATTAATTTTGTATGATAATCTTTTGTTAAATTTGTTTTTAAAAAAAATTCTGAATAAGATAAGAATATAAAGTAACAAAATAATTACTTATAATAGATATTTATAATTTTGAATCTATTAATTATCAAAATTGGATATATAATAATTATTTCTACTTTATATGAGTAAATAAAAGATTTGCATTAGCGTTTCTCATGGGAAAAACCAACAACATCAATTTCTTGTTGTGTAGGTTTTGAAATAAGTAAAAACATTAAACACATTGTGTTTTACAATATCAAGTTTTATTAACAAACCTACTTAATAAAAATTAATATCGTATAGTAGGGGTGAGATCAATAAAGATCACATAAAAATTAAAGATCAAATGGATCATTCTCAACTATTCATTTTTGATCAAATTAATTAAATTCACTTTCACCCTTATATTTAAAAATTAAATATCTCACAAACCGTTAATAGTTAGATAAAACTAATTATATCATTGCGACAAGAATAAAATTATCTTTCTATAGAGATCCAATATTGTATACTTTCGACGAACTTTTTTTTTATCGTTTTTTGCGGGTTTCGATATATTACACTATAAATGAAATTTTAAAATACTCTTTTGCGTTAACACAACCCCTAAACCCTAAAAACCCTAACCCCTAAACCCTAAAAAACCCTACCCCTAAACCCTAAAAAACCCTAACCCCTAACCCCTAAACCCTAAAAACCCTAACCCCTAAACCCTAAAAACCCTAAACCTTAAAAACCCTAAACCCCTAAAACCCTAATCGCTAAACAAAAAAACCTAAACCTTATCCGCTAAGCCGTAAGAAATCTAAACACTTAACCCCTAAAAAGCTTAACCCAAAAAAGTCAAACCCCTAAACCCTAAACACCTAAACCCTAACCGTAAACCCTGAACCCACAAAAAAGTCGGAAAAAAAAAATTTCGTCGAAAGTATATGATGTGGGATATCAAATTAAAGATAATTTTATGCTTGTCGTGATGGTATGATTAGTTTCGTCTAACGATTAATGGTTTGTGAGATATTTAGTTTTTAAAATGAATGTGAAAGTTTATTTTATTGTTTTGATGAAAAAATGAGTGGTTAAGAATGGTTTATTTGATCTTTAGTTTTTCTTTGATCTTTATTGAACCAAACTCTCGTATAGTATAGTGCTTTTTAAATTTCTTTTTGTTTTTGTGTTACTTTCAGTAATTTTGAAATCATTTATTGATAAACAAAACTATTATACGTTTGCAAATAATTTGTTCAATTTTAAGTTACGAAAATAAAATGTAGTGAATATTTTTGTTGGTATTTCTTATTAAAAAAACAACAAAAACACATACATTTGCAAAATGGTATTTAGAATTTCAACTATGTAATTCTTCATAATATAAGAATCAAAAACATGATTAGAAAAGTGAATTTTTATTATTAACCAAACATTATTTCTGTCAGTTGATCCTTTTATCAAAAGATTCAACTTTAATTATTCTAAAACAAAAATCCTAAAGAAAAAAAAAACTTGTAGAATGTTGGTATGTAATCTTAAAAATCGTCATCGTTGTTGGAGTCATCAGTTGTTTCATAGTCCATAAATGCGTCGTTTATGAAGCTGTCATCATAGTCTCTACTGGATGCTGATGTTTTACTGTATGCATCCGAATCAACTTCCCAAGCTTCATCATCGAAATATCTTTTATAGGCATGTTCACCATTAACCATTCCATCAACATCAACCATATCACCCCACAGGTCTTTGTTAATGTTTTCATTACATTCAAGGGATTCATTGTTGCCTTCATCTATCGCTGTGTATTTTGAGTCACCTGCAAATTAAACATATCATAAAACATCAGCATGATTATACGCTATATAGTTCCTGTTTAAGTTACAATTGTTCATTAGTTTTTCAATTAAATGATACCTGTGAAAGAATCTTCTTTGATATCTTCATCTAGGATAGTATATTTGGGTTTGTTGTTATCTAAATCATAGAAAGGCTCATCAAGATCATTGATGTTAACCCAAACACCATCTTCTTTACCGCTTTTGTTGGTAACGTATTCGTCATCTGTGTCTTCATCACATAGCATATACTTGCGGTTTTTCTCAACATTATAGCCTTCACTTCTTTTTGTACGCTTAAACTTGATTGGTGTTTCATCATCAGATTCCTAGTTTAAAATAAAAAAATTTCCTACATGATTATTGATCAAATATATGTGTTTTAAAAAACTTAAATATGTTTGTGAAACAAATACCATTGTGTCAGCAAATTTTGTCGTGGTAAAAACGTTGTTTGTTTTTTTGTGTGTGTTGATGTCATTATCAGCAAATTTCATGGCATTATGAACCTTGTTGCCATTATTCTGATTGCTGCTTTTTCTTGGTCTTTTTCCTAACGCTGGAGAAGGCTGCAAACATGTCGCAAATTAAAGTTCTGTGTAATTATAAAATTAGTTGAATAACTTACAGAGCATACTCTTTCTACATCTTCATCATCTGATAAAACAATTGTTTTTCTGTCCAGCTTGGATAAATCAGTAAGTGCAGCCTGCAATTGTTTATAATTTTTTCAGTATTATTGTTTAAGGTATTCCGTAAGATACATCTAAAATTTGTAAATCATACCTCATCATCATCTGATATAAGTATTACAGATTTGTCGTTGTCTTGAACATGGAAAGAGGTAACCTCTGACTGTGATTTTTTAAAAGATACATCAATTTTTTTTTCATTATTCTGCAAAAAAATAGCGGGTGTAGGATGCGATTATATTTAAGTATTACGAAAATTATTTGTATTAATTACAAAGTATACAACTTTAAATTATAAACGTTACCTCCTCATCATCTGAGATGACAATATGTGAGATGTTCTGGTTGTTATTGTCGGAAGATGTTGCAGGGTTATGTGCTGAATTTCCACTTGCCATTGTATGTTTTTCCAGAGCTCAGCTATTGAATATTTAGGTTTTCAAGTGTAATCTTAGGCTTTATTTATAGAGTCTTAAGATAAACTATACTTAGTAACCAATTCGTTTCCTAATATAGTTGCTGTAAAATTAAAGATTATCTTAATATTCTGTGTATATATTAGGAATGAAGGTAAACATTATATACACACACACACACACAATATATATATATATATATATATATATATATATATATATATATATATATATATATATATATATATATATATATATATATATATATTTATATTATTTTCGTTTTTATTAATTATATTTAAATATATTTTTTTTTATTGTATACTTATTTTGAACAGTTATATCTGTAGTTTTTTGTTTGAAATTTGACATTCGTGGTTGCACGCTTTGCTTAGTCATATTACATTGTTTTCTGTAAGTGGGAGTGCTGTTGATAATGGACAACTTTGTTTGATTTGTTTTATCTATAAATTAATGCTTTAGGATTTGTGAATGTATGTGTCTTTTTATTTGTTCCTAACAGAATTTAAAAAACATGGCAGACTTTCACTGCCTTGCTGAACTTGGATTGGCATGTCATACCCACGTTTTGCAAGATCAGATTGTTTTGTTCTTTGAAAGGGAGGTTCTAGCTGTACGTGAATGGGAAAGCATGATGCGTGGGCGTTGTTTAGAAATTGGAACGCGCGTGGCATATTTAGAAAACCTCATTCCAGAGGTTTTGCAGCAACGCGATAGCTTAGTTGTTTGTGATTCACTTAGATTTTTGAGAAATGTACAGAATCACTTACGTTGTAATCAATTTGCATTTCAGTCTTTCTTACGTGAAGCCCATGTTGCACTTCGTGATGCTGCTGGGTATATCAACAGTATTTGCTCTTTATAATGTTTCTTTATGTGTATTTTTTGGATGTCGTAATTGTTCTATTTGTTGTTCAATTGAATGTTGTTATTGTCATTCTTCTTGTTATATGTGGCAACTGTATCCTATTTTTATCCCTTTAATAAAACTAAGTTTTTGTTGTTGTTATCATTCGTCTATACAATTATTAACAATGACCATACATGCAACATTAACATAATCATGTAATAAGTGTAATTGTTAAAAAATTTTACACCAAAACAAACACACAATCGCAACCATCATTGCCGTTGGGTTTTTTACCGTTTACTAATGCAACATTTAATAACGTAATTTTTTTTTCCTTTAAGCTTATTTTGGTTATAAGTAGAATACAATTTAATGGAAGTTGTGATTTGAAAAAGTAGTATTTTTCAAATAAAATTATTAAACAAAATTATTCTTAGATTACGTATGAAAATCCTGAAAGAAACAATCATGTTAATATCTTTGGGAAGTGGAAGCAAGTTGCCGCATTATGTGTATTTCCTTACACCAAGATTATTCGCTTCAAGTATATATCCAATGGTGAAGATTTGGATGTTGAACACGGCAAAAACACACAATTTCCAATATTCCATATTTGCTAAAAATTAACATGGACGTGTTTAAATGTTCCTTTGTATCGTTAAATATGTTTAAAACAAACTACTTTATTTGGTATTTTGTGTTTTGTAATTAAGAGATATGTTTTGTGATTATCATTAAGTATGTTGAAGAAACTTATGTTAAATATTAATTATGTGGTATTTAGTTTGCTTTAATTTTTAAGTTTGTAAATCCAAATATATGAATTATTAACTATATTTATGTTCTAATTAATAGTTCCACTATCTTTTATTTTATTTGCCATGATTTTTAAAAAGTAACATACATATAGCTAAATAAACAAATGTTTCCTACAAATTTTTACAACACATATGCTTCCTACAAATACAGTATATACACACATATATGTTTTTATTTTATTTATGTTTCCTACAATATATATATTTTTTAATTTTTGTTTTCATTACAAAAACCTATACTTTCTTAGCTATAAAATATAATTTATCATATTATATTCAATTTTTTTCAAGTAGTTAAAAGACATTAAAAGACACACACATAAACATAAAGACACTTTGATTCAGATATTCCGTCGTACCAATTTCGATCATGAATGACGAAAGGTAAATGTTACAACAAATGAATATTTTAGATTGCATTACATTGTTAGTGTTTATGTTATATGAAGTTGTAGATGTTGATTGTTGTTTAAAAGTTACACAAATTTAAATCAATTAGTTTTTAAGTAGAAAATCAAAGATCAAAAGTTGATTTTGATCTTTATATACGCATATGTTTATAGTTATGAAGTTGCATGTTGCTTAATAGTTGGTTTAATAAAACGCCCAAATATAATTTAGGGTTAAGATTATGTTATATATTGAATCAAGATGTTAATATCTTTTTAAAATACAGTAATTTGTGATTGTATAATCAAAAATATAACCAACTTTCTTACTTCATACTTACCTATAATTATATGTAGGATAATGCTATGGAATTTATTGTTCGTATTAATCGGCAAGGATTTCCTGCAAAACAGGTTCTTATCTAAAATAATTCATGATACCAGTAAAATTTAATGTCTCTGTTTAACTCTTTAAAAACATGTTTTATGTTTGTATACAGTATCTTCCAGATGTGTTTACTGAAAAATGTTACACTGGTAACAATTATGTTTACTTGACAAGTAGAGAGAGAATCAGGGTTAAAGTTGAAATACTCAAAGTTCGTGGTAACAAATACGAATTGACCGGATATAGATGGTCCCAGTTATGTTTTGCATTCATACCAACTGATGCTGAGACATTACACTTTGTGCAAGAAGGGGACGATTCGTATTATGTGACCAGCTACGATGCAAATGGATATGAAACAGGTGGTTATGAGACAATAGTTGGACGGCCTAGCAGGTATTTGAGTAGGATTGTCCCTCAACATAACATGGTTCAGGTATTTTTATCCTTCCTACGTACATTTTGTTTTCCAATTTTGTATAATTAAACAGAATTATTCAAATTATACAAAACTACAGATACTTCCAGTTGATTTCCTACCGGGTTTAAATAAAAAGAACCACATCAAAATTATTGTTAACAAACGTAAGTACAACGTTGTTGTCAGACGTCAAAAAGATAAGCGAAACAAAGGTTGTTATCAATATATTATGTCTGAGGTTGGTTGGAAAAATATTGTTGAAAGATTCAATCTTAGAGTAGGCGATTATGTAGTCTTCATGAGGGAGAGGAACAACTACTTACGTTTACAGGCCTTTAATATGCTTGGTCGTCCAATAACTGATTGTCATTTTCTTGGATCAACAAAACTGAGAAAACACCAACCCAACCTTGATTTTTGGGAACATGGTATGACATGTTAAACCTTTTAATACTTAAAAGACTAAATGTAATGATATATCAAATATGTTTTAATTTGTTTTTTGTCGTGTGTCATTACAGCTGATGATAGAATGAGGCATCAATGTTTTTGGGATAAACACATGGACCACTTTTGTGAAAAAACACATTCTTTTTATGTGGCTTATGAAGATACCATAGACAGACAACGACTTGTAAGTACTTATACCTGCTTTTGTAATGGTTATGATGTCAAACTTAATAACATATTATTCTAATTTTTACACTTAATTGCAGTGCATACCAGCTGATTTCCTTGAGAAACATCCAATGCATACTTATAAAAAGTGTTTCATAAGACACAAAGACATAGTATATAAGATGCGTATAAAAATGGTACCTCACTTAGAAAATCCCGATCGAACAAACCATGTAAACATCTTTGGGGAATGGAAGAAGTTTGCTCAAGTTTGCAAATTCAAGAAGGACAAAATGCTAAGGTTCAAGTACATGTTCGATCTGAAGGAGTTGAATGGTCCTGACACAGGTGTGTTCCCTGTGTTTCATGTATGTAAGAAAATGATTTTCAGGAATACTTTGGTTATCTTTTGGGAACAACAAATGGTTTTACTCTTTTGTAATTTGGTACATTAAAGCAAATGTTTAATGTTCTACTTTGGTCATATGTATTCTTAAGTAAGACTATGCTTTCAGTTGTAAGGTATTATATGTAAGCTGATATATATTTTAATGAATGTCTTTGATTATCAAACAATTGGTATGTGCCCGTATGTACCCCAAAAAAATTGGGAAACTGGAGCGACATATAACACGGGTGTAACTTGTTCACTCGTTCTGGTTCCCGTGAGTGGCATTCAATAATAACATCGTAGTCGGTAAATGTTTCTGGGCCATCTTCAAAGACTATTGCGCCAATCGTGTCGCTTGTTGGTCGTTCATATTGGTGAGCATCAATAACCCCAAATAAATGAACCCAAAAATCTTCAACCCGGTTGTCCTCCAGTCTGTCCCTTTTTGTTTTGAACAACTGTACCAGGGCATTGTTATGATCCAAGAAATGTATCAGACCCTCAACAATATCCCTGCGCAACTCTGTTTGACCGTTGTTACTGAAATGGGATAGCCTATGATCAACTTCGTGAGCCGTGTCATATATATAGAGTTTTAAGAAATGCGGATTTTCCAACTCTATAGGGCACATGCTTCCAATACGATGGTAAATTTGACCAGAGATCCTAAACACATAAGGACCTCTACCTAAGTTAATTGAGTCATCAAATGTCATAGCAAACATCTGATTATACGCGCGGATATTGGCCATAAAATGCGTTGTTGAAAATAGTTGTTGTATATATAACGGGTATTCACAGATGGTACACACAATGGCCCAGCCCCCTAAACAACATTGATGATATTCAGCAGATGTGCCCGAACCTACCAGTCGCTCCTCAAACCAAAAAATTGCACGGCAGTGCCTGCAAACCCTATTACATGGGCCAAAACGCGCATAACCTAACCACGGCGCTATTCACCAGTACCACCAGCATTTCTAGTTGAACTGCTTGTTGCTACGTCGTTCATATTTATTGTATCTAAGATGTTACAAATGCAACACATCAAATGTGTAAACTTAATACCAAATTTAAATTTATCGAATAATAACCTAAATAATAATATGTTTGCAAAAAACAAAAACTAAAACAATAGATGGTTTATCAATAAGAATAAAATAGATAGGATAAATAAGATGCATTGCATGCTCTATGCATCATTGTCTTGTATATCATATGTTTGCATCTTTTTCTTTGCTTGAACATTTTCCTTATTAAGACAATCATTGTCTGTTAACTCTTCTATTCCACGATTTCTTTTTTTCAAAACACCAACTGGATCAATCATACTAACAACAACTTCTTCACCTACAACACTGCTTGCATTCTTTGCAGATATAGGATTGTCTATTTCAGCATTCTGCAATGTACAACAATTAGTAAGTCAGTTTGACTTTCTTGGTATAAAATAAACAATTGAAAAGTGTATTTAATCAATAATGTATAATACCTCCTCCATATCAGTTGTTGATTTTCTATTTAAATTCTCAGCAACTTTTAAATGATTTTCTGCATTCTTTCCAATGCCTTCTAAATCACTTAAATCATATGAACCATCTTCAATATCAACATGAGGAGTATCTAAATCTTCTTCACCAATAACAGATTCTTCAATATCATGTTCATTATCATCTAAGACATTGTCGGAATTCAAACAATAATCTTCTTTTTCAGAATCAGCTTCCTCATTGTCAGAATCGTCATCACCATTGCCAAACTCATCTACATTATCATCTAAATCACCTTCATTATTGTGTAACACATCATTTGCATTGTCTGAAAATTTTTCCATATTGTATTCCTCATCTTCTACATCCTGTCATGTGTTACAATTCCGATTTATATTTAAAACTATTATATACAATTTAACTTTATAATAAAGACTAGACAATCACAAAGTAATTTAAAATGCTAATATACATACCTCTTCGTCTAGGAAACCATTTTTGAAATACATGATCGTGTCAACATCATCAGTCACCTTTTCAGTTCGATAGATATGGCTGTTGTAACACCCCAACCCGACAAGGGTAAAGATATCACAAATACAGTTTCATATCAGAACTTTAAGTACTATACAAAAGCGAAAGTCTTTACAAAATATTCAAAAAGAAAACATAAATAGCTAAACTTCAAAATAAATCTAAGATCTCTATGGTCAAATCTTGCTCTCAGCTCTACTCTCAACCCAGATCAGCCATCCCATAAGCTCATCTTGAATGCTTAAAACCTGCCGCAGGAAAAGAAAATGCGGCTGAGCTTACAAAGCCCAGTGAACAGATATAACAAAACAAAAACTAAACAAAACATAAATACGAAATGAACCAAATGAAAAGAATAACGAAGTCGTAGCGAAACGAGAATAATGAATTATTGAGGATTCTGCGGAAACACAGATACACAGAAATCCGGAAGAAACACATAACAAATAAGAATAAACACATAGCATATTGATGACACAGACGGAAACACATCAGAATAACCAAACTCTTAACATATCAAGCATAATAGATTACATATAAACCAAACGAAAAGTCTAAATGTTAACGGAAAACACTTTCTAGAAAATAACCATGGCATTCAAACAAATTAACTAACCTTCATTTACCACACTTAATTCAATATTGCAGCAGCGGAAATAGCAGTCAAATCATGGCAGTCTCACATACAAATAGAAACACAGTAGACATACTATAACTAAATAGACAAAGACATAACATAGCCCCATAAGCAATTACCAGAACATATATCATAATTAAACCGGTTTTCATATCAAATCTTAACATCAGCAGAGTTTAAACATAGCAGATCAATCATAAGCAGACAGATAACTAACATATAGGCAAGGTTTACCAGATTAACGGAACAATTGTACTTATCAACTATCAGGATACTTACTTTCACATTAGCACATTCATCTCACAGATAAACGAATTCACATAACAATAAACTAACATAACATCAGATGACAGCATGTGAATCATATTTAAACATATTAATCATATCCTAGCATAGTAGATGGCAGTCACATAAACATACAAAAACATAATAACATATGGTAACATATAATAAGCCTAGCTCATAATTATAAACACTTGAACATACCGAATCATAATCAGAATACTTAACATAGAAATAACAAATAAAGATTTAGTTAACTACCACGATCCCAGAACATATCATATCAAAAACATCATAACTATATAGAAACAATCTCAAAATAATTCGGAGTAGCTAGCTCCCAGAGTTTTATGAAGATGCGTATTGCACACGACATCATTCACCTAGACAAATCATATCGGATGACAGATCAGATCTAGGATGCATCCATACGCCCCACAAACATATATTGGCCATAAAATATAACTTGAGCTCATACTAAATAACAGATAAGGGACGTGGCAGAACTTCACTCTACTGCCCTAGAGTCATGTCAGAGGTGCATCACTGACACGGACATGGAACCCCCATGACTAGTTATTATTTGGCTCGGGTGTCAAGCTAACGTAGGTCAAACAATTTTTCATAAATGACACAGATCATAATCAAACACAAAGTTCAACAGATAACTCATATCATAAAGTTCATATTCAACTATTCATAGGTCAAAAGTTCCTATCACAGTCACAAATCATACATTCATAATAGAAGTTCATAATTAAACTTAGTGAGGTTCAATAAATATGCATATCAAAGTCTTCATAACACAAGTTCAAAACAAATATTTCATGATTCAATAAAACAGGTATTTTACACAATTAACATATCAAACAATCAGATAGGGTTCATAGCAATGGCATAGGGAATCCTAATAAGTAAAATAGGAAAGCGAACGAAAAGAACATCATAAGGAACCTTTACTAAAAAGGTCAGAATATCTGTACCTTAAAGCAAATGAGAGAAAAGCAAACGAATGAGTGAATCACGAAGATATAACGTCGCGTCTTCTTCAACGAATCTACACGGATTATGATTTGTTTAATACTTATTAGCATCATTAAAGCTATGACGGATTAATCGCATTAAAATTCTTAGAGTTATAAGTATATTCTCATTTTATAAGCTTCTTATGCATTTGTAAGTGTGTTACCTATTGATATCATATTTTATCTTTCAGTTTCTTAAACTCATATTCGGACCAGACTTTAGCGATTTTTATAAAATACTTACTTAGCTCAAATGAAATCAAGCAAAATCCCAAGGGTTCCCATATGAGTTAAGAGACTCTACAAAAATTGGTGGGTTCTATTTCCATGCGAAATGGCCTATGGAAAATCACAAGTCCAGACCTATCCAGAAAGTAATCAGAAAATACACCTTAAAAGTTTACGCTTATTGGACCTGTTTAAACACCTTGGAAAAATCCCCAGAACTCCCAGAAATTCATTTATGTCATAAATATCACTCCTGTAAAAGGAGAGCTCCCAATTCCTTATGGTTTGAAAATGAAAAATCAAACAATACAACTAAATTTCAGACCCGTTTTCTCAGCTTTGACACTTGATCTTGTAAAATTCAAAATTACGACTTAGACAACTCCAAATTCGACCAAACCACTTGGAAAACTTAACTAAGACATAAAATAAACTTTCCCCACAAAAACCCAGATTATTGCACTTATAAAATTGGATCTATAACACACACAAATTCGACATATGATGCTGTCCAGTTTTAGGGTTTATTAAAACCAATATAAGCACATATTTAGACCATTAATTACACTTAGGGTTCCATTCCAATTAGGGTTTCGAATTTATTAAGCATGATAACATTTATATATGTGGTTTGGTTCACTATGGCTTGACATACACAAGACTCGATTCAAATAATACATATTACATACATGTTCTCTTAACATTACAAGGTTCAAGTCATTATGTTTGTGGTTGTTTGGTTTCGTACGGTTCGGCCACAAAAGAAGAAACACAAGCTCGACTAAAACAACATGATACAATTAAATATTAACATAGGCGTATCAAAACAAGACGATAAGATCATTGTTATACCTTAGCTTTATTGAACACAAGGTCTCGACACCAAGGGGTTGAGGTTCACGGCCGAATGGAAGAAAAAGAAAAGAAGAGGCAAACAAAACTAGGGTTCCAAATTAGAGTTAATGTTTTGTATTTATAGCTAGTAAAATTTCGGTTTAGGGCTTTGAGTGGGTTGGGTTTCGGCTTGGTCCAACCGAACACAACAAAACCCACGCCCCTTTGGGCTCTCTTGGCTCTCGGCTCCATTAATCCAAACGAAACAAAACAAACGGCCCAAGTTGTTTCCCAAATAACGAAAGACAAGGCCCAACTAATCGGCCCAACACTTTAGCGAGACGTTTAAATCTTCGTCGTACAAAATCGATCACGTACACACATTCGTTAAGTTTTAATTTTTCGTAAGTTTAGTTTTAATTTCGTTAAATGATTAAAAACGTATTTTACGTATTTATAATTTCGACTTCAAGGGTAAAATAGTCTTATTATGTGTTTATATTTTTAGGGTTTTACAGCTGTTGTTGCTGTGGTTAAATTCAGAATACTTAATTTTAAATAGATATTGTTTGCCGATAATCTGGTTAATTTCATCTGGGAAGTATTCTTCAGAGTCCATGCCATGCTTGTCCATAATTTGCCACGCAGACAAATTAATCATCTTGTGTACATTGTTATCAAATAAAACAACCTGTGCAGTTCCACTATCATCAATAATACGCACAATGATCTTGAACCTAAAATAAACAAATCATAATGTTTTAGTATTTCAATAATTAATCATAATTTTATATATTCAAATAATAGTTAAAACACAATGTTATTAATACCTCGATGCAACAGCATAGGTTTCACCATGTTTCTTACAGAACCACAATTGCTTCTTGTTTCGATTATTCATTCCACCTTTTGAAGAAACTGCGGTTACTCTTGTGTTACATTCTTTACACGCTGTATACGTAACCATTTTCATATTGGATGCTATGCAAAGTAGCATAAACAACACAACATGTATCATGAATTTTCCATAGTTTTATTTATCATAATCAAATACTATATTATGACAGATGTATTATGCTTTTTCATAATTAAATAAATGAAATTAAATACTATTATCTTACCGGTTCAATACTTCGGATCATACCAACAAATCTCTTTAAACAACCATGCATAAATTCTGCAGGTGTAACAACAACTTTTTCTTGATTGTGCAACAGGATCTTGAATTCATTTGCATTATATCCTTCTTGTGATTCGTACCTTGTATGTTTCAAAATATATTACATACAGACTTAAACATAAATTCATATTTATATGACAACAGAAATAGTATAGTTATTGTAAAAACCTTTTCCGGAATAACAATAACGGCGGAATCTTCCTGTTAATAAAAATCCTACTTCCAAATAACGCATTATGCACAGCTGGTTTATCTGATTTTGTACAAACAACATAAAAACAAAAAAAAAACAAACACAAAAAATATTATATTAAAAAAAACAATACTATTTTACTGTCTTGTAAAATATTTGTAAATAAATTCAAAAACAACTTACTGTCCCAATATTTGACCTTCCCAAGCATCAAAAGGATGTCTATATGACCAATTTCTTCCAACTTGTTTTCATAATCATTCCACATTAACGCCCAATTATCCCAAAAAGTGCACTCAAGTCTGTAGGATCTGCATAATATCATATAAATAAATACATTTACATTGTAAAATTGTATACAATATAGATATTATATTAAAGTTTTCATTTACTCAGCATTTTCAATAACAATTGTTCTGCGGATTTTTGGACCACCATGGTTGTTCACACCTACGATTTTCCCAATAGCAACCACTGTTCCAATCACATCTGTTCAATAACAAAGGTTAATGTTTTTGTATTTACAATAGTAAATAGGAATAACTATTATAAGTAGGTGTCAATGAAATCCATACCAACACAATCATGATCATGATACTCATTCACAGGGTCTAATATACGGGAAAATGGCTCATATATAAAACCAATGACATTTTCATTTATTTGCTCAACACGCGTAACATTAGTCCCTTTGAAAAAAGATATTTTCCATCTGTTTGGTAACAATGGTAACCTTCCACCATTTTCCGCCACACCAAAGTTAGATAATATATAGCATTGCCCTTCTTGAAGCAGAGGCTCAAATTTAAACATTAATTCTTTTTTGATGTAAATCTGGATTCGGTTGTCCTGGATATACATTGTTAAAAATTAGTGGTCATTTATATTAATTTCATTAAATATACAAAAAAACCAAAATAAAAAACTTACCTCTAGATCTTGGAAAACACAGTCCAAACTATATGGATCATGTTCTTCATTTAATTTGTGAGAATGCCAAATTGAAATACATCTACCTTTGATAGCCATATTTGTAGCCATAGGATTAACGTTTCTTATCGGAGTTATGATTCGATCCTTCATTCTTTCATCTATATATTTTTAAACATTAAAAATATAGCAAACAAAATTTAAACAACAATGTAAATTATACTAAAATATAAGAATATACCTGATGAACCACTTCCAATGGAAGAAGTGTGCATTCCATTACCCTTTTTAGAATAAGATTTACCTGTTATGAAACAATAATATCATAAAAACTTCTTTACTACCTGTAGCTTATGCATCATTTAAAGTCTGATTGATTTATTTCTTCTTGTTTAAATAATCATTACTTGTTCCTATTTAACTAAAATATAAGAATATACCTGCTGAAGCACTTCCATTGGAGAAACTATGCATTTCATTTCCTTTTTTAGAATGAGATTTACCTGTTGCAAATTATTGTTATATATCAAATGCATTTACAAAATAACTTATATTTCAAAATCAGTAAAACACAAACCATAAGACGAATTTCCAAACGACGTAGAATGTACACTATAACCTTCTTTTGTTTGTTGTCTGCCTGATAAACTATTCTTAAACCCAGACTTAAGTGTTTCTGAGTAGACTTCTTGATAACCAAATTTGGAATTTCTTGACTTCAAATAAGCAGCACTTCTAGGATCTTTTTGCTGATTCCTAATGTATTCCATCCTTTTAAAGTTCACATTATTGTAATCAAGTGAGCCTTTTTTACCAACTGATACATATATACAATATATAAGTACCAACTCATTCATAATATAACATATGTTTCTATTTAAAAAAAATCTACCTTTTTCTGATCTTCCACAATCAACAATGTTAGATATAAACTTATTACCAGGTGTGTCACTTTGTGAGATATCATAAGATGACTGAGACTTTAAACATGGTACTTGCTTCCCAAAATTTTTGCCAATCGCAGGTTTAACTAAGACAAATAACTCAAAATCAAACACTTATATTATCAAATTTTAAAAACAATGCACAATATAAAAACTCAAATCAGGTTTACCCTTTGATGCCATTGAAACAGTCTGCACATGGGTTCCAGATCTTTTTCCGGGCGTGTCACTTTCAAATAAAGACATATCACAAACACTATTATCACCTAATGGTGCAACAACTGTGCAACAAACGTACCAAAATTGTGTTAGGTTTTCAATTCAATTGTAACAATAACAAAAATATCTACAATATAGAACATTAATATTAACTACCTGTAGAAGGATCTCTAATTCTGCTTGTCTCAATTGTATCCTTAATCTTATCTGTGTTATTTCAGAATAAAACGTTATAAAAATGTATGCAAAAACATAAAACACATAAACGTGCAACACTAATAAAACCCTATAAACATGTATGCAGATAAACACAAAAGCTTCAATTATACCTAACTATATAAACCTTATGTAAACCTTATAAACATGTATGCACTATGTAAACATGGATATATAGAATGTAATATTATAACCACATAAAACACAGAATGGTGGAACACATAATCTAACTAATAACCAAAATAATTTTACAGATACCATAATAACTTCTTTATTACCTGCAGCTTCTTGATCAACATTACTGTCTTTACTTCCTGTTTTCTTGTTAACATCCAAACAATTTGTTCCGGTAAATTCATTAATAAAACAAAAAAAAAACAACAACATCAACATCTTATACATTCTAAAAACATACAACAGCATATTAACTTATCAATTGATCGTGCCTATTATTACTAAATCCCTGTTTCTTATGATCATAGGCACAAATATCATAAGTAACTTCTTTAACTTTACTCCTCTACTACACATGCATTCTGAATCGGCATATTATTTGGTCAGTTTCAAGATCATCTTAATATTTATTCTAACAATGATATAATCATTCAAATATTGATAGATCAAGTAATAGAGTTACCAACAATAACAACAAAAAAAAAAAACAACAACATCAACATCTTATACATTCTAAAAACATACAACAACATACAAATATAATTAAAAAAAAAAAAAAAAAAAAAAACATTCATGCCACATGCAACAATAATATCATAGTAACTTCACCTGCATCTTGTGCATCAATTATAGTGACATTGATTTGTCTCTTCTTGTTAAATTCGGAATTACTTGTTCCTATTAAATCATAAGCCAAATAAAAAACCAAAACAAAAACATGAACAGAAGAATAAACCATATAATACTCGTAGTTGATAAAGGTTTTAAATTAAATAACATGTTACAAATTGTAAAAAACTCAAACTTGTACCTGATGAAGTTTTTGTAGTCACTTTCTTACCAACACGTTTTTTTGATCCAGGAACATTCATTCATGTAAAATACAAAACGTATAAACTAAACACATACATAATATACAAACAAAACAATCATAATCTGTTTTTTAAATTCAAATATCTAACTACTAAACAACCTGAATGTTCAACACTCATTGACTTAGCTTCTTCGGATTTTTCAGAATTGTTATTGTGCTTGGCAGTTGAAAGCCTCTTTGAGAACCTCTTGGACTCCATATTCGACATCCAAGATTGAAGAATACAGAATATGTAATTGTGTAAACCATTGTAAATAATGGTCTATATATAGTGTCAAATTAGGTTAAAAAATAAGGAAAAACTTAAGATGACAATGATTTCATACCAAACTTATCATAATATTATTTTAAGTAAATATCAACACACAAACACAATCCTAAAACAATACAAATTCCTAAATATTTTATTAAATCCGAAATTTATAGAGGTAATTATATATTATAGAATGCAACATAATAATCAAAATAACTTGTAGCCTAATTGGTAAACACATAAGTTATTAATGCTACTCTTCAAAACAACCCAAGTTCAAATCTTACTAATGACATTTTTATAAAAACGAATTTTGAAAAAATAATAATAAAAAATTATATATTTAAACCGAAATTATTAGTTATATTAATAGCTGGATCATTAAATTGCTTAGGTGGACATAAAATGTCTAGGTGGCATTGAGGTGGCATTAATGCCAAATGCCTCCTGTTATATAATATATATATATATATATATATATATATATATAGGCACTTTATTTTCAGAACCCACTTTAAATGCGAGAACTGCGAGAACCACCTTTTTACAAGTAATAATACACAATGTACATCATTTAAATGCTCTAAAAGATTTTGTTATTTTATTTAATTCAAAAGGGTATAAAAGACATTTTCATATTATTTTTTATGTTTATTAAATAAATCCCGTTTTTTTATAAGCCTTATTTTTCGGAATTTTTAATTTTTTTATTTTATTTTATTTATTTGTTTTAACATGCATGTTTTTGAATGATTTAGTGCATTTGTGTTTTTGGAATTAATTTTTTTATTTTAATTTTTGAAATAATTTTTTTAACATGTATGTTTTTCAAATAGTCAAGTGTATTTGTTCTTTTTCAAATAACGTAAATTTATAACAAACCAAAAACATAACTGTTATTCACAAAATTCAATATTAGTTGAAATACAATTAAAATATAAATTTCTAAAAATACAAATAAAAAAATATGGACCTTTATAAAAAGATAATATGCATATAAAAAAATAATATGCATATACTTATATTTTACATTTCGTTAATTACAAATACAAAAAACACATATGTAATAATTGCATCTCTTCAAAAATCACAAATTATCTTCATGTATATGTGTTCATCAACTTCTAGGTCTTTAATGGTCAACATCTTCACCAATCTGAAAAAATCATACACAAAACAATTAAACAACAAATAAATAGGAAACATAATTTAATCACAATAACTATGATAACACATTTGCACAATATAAGATGCATACACACAATTTAAATATATACACATGATTTTTTCCTTAATTATATATCAATCATAAACACATATGCACTCTTTTAGAAATTTTATGCCAACTTTAAAACACATATGCACCATTTCATTCATTTTATATTAACCATAAAACATTAATGCATTTGAAATTTCTCATGAGATTCTTTTGAACATATGTGCACGTCTTTCAAAAACATACATGTACGCCTTAAAAAACACATGTGTACTTTGAGATTCTCATCAAATTCATTAAAACACATATGCACACCAGTTTTATTGATTTTGGAAGAGCCAAGAAACATATATGCACCCTAAAACAGGTATGCACTATTTCTTAGAACGCAATACACGCCACTAAAAACATATATGCACCCAAAAACACTTACGCACTATTTATTAAAACATGTACTATTTCTTAAAACATATATTAAACCCCCAAAAAAAAGAAACAAAGTAAACCTACCACCACTATATCAAACTACTGTATCACAATGACTAAACTCACTATGGAGAATTACACTAAGAAATAATGCATCTATGCATTGACTTCTAAGGCTAGCCCGGGATTCAATCCCCCTCTTTTTCCCTGTCACGTCAGCTTTCTCTCTCCGGCGACCTTCAGGCGATTAGGTGCCCCAGTAAGGGCGACCAAGTTCAATTTTTTTTTTTTTTTTTTTTTTTTTTTTTTTTTTTTTAACATTTTTAACACAAAATAAAATTTCATTAATAATTAAAACGTTACATAATAATTCAAATAAAATTAAACCATTACGAAACTTATTAAAACATTACAACACTTATTCAAAATCTAGGTTGTGGCGTGCCTTGATCGCCTCTTTGAGTTTCTGCATTGTTTGGCGTTCTATTGCGGGCAAAGATGGGTCGATTGGCGTGCAATAGAACATGAGATCTGCATCATATTTCTTTTGAGCCTCTAATTCAACTTTTCGTTCTTCTAGTGCCAATTTTTTGTCTTCCCTTGCTTCTCTTTGTTGCTGTTTGTCGTTGTTCTAGCTCTTTCTTCTTCAAACCATAGTGCAGGTCTGCCAGCTCCTTCTTCTGCCCGAATGCCACGGACTTGATCTTGCCCCACTTCTCGGCAACACCTTCCATAATCCTATCTTTCGAAGACTCCGAAGATTTCTTTTTATTCTTCTTTGCGGCATCACGACCAGTTGGTCTATTAGGCACAAACGAAGGCACATCCGAGTGCACATCCAAGTCGGTTGAAGTCCTTGCTTTTTTGCGACACTCATCTTGGCTTAAAAAAACCGGCATCTCATTATCCTTCCAAGCAGAATGGTCCCTCAAAATTTTCCAACAATGCTCCAAAACAAACGGATGACCACACACTACTTGGTATTCATCACACACTCGTGTATAAACGGTGAGGTCATTCTCACCACTTCCGTAATTCCTGACAGCATTGTTGTAAATGGCACAAAATTGACCAACTCTAGGACGAACCCTATTTTTCCACTTTGTAACGATAGAGTTGTACGTTCTTTCTGCACCAACCTCCTTCTCAAAGTAAGCAATGACTTTCTGCCAAAATCCTCTAGCATTTTGGTTGTTTCCGGTTACACTATTCTCGGATACATCACACCAAGCGTTGCACAAGGCGATCTCATCTTCTTTGGTCCAAGGCAACGAATCACTCTTGCCTTCTTTCTCGACAGCCTTCTTCTTCGCCTTAGTAGCTCGTTTCTTTGGTTTGACCAGTGACGTCTCTTCTCGACATTCTTCTTCTTCTACGTCATCAAGGTTAACCGAATCGTGATACGATCCATGAGCCGAACCGGTACCCGAACCGTGATACTCTTGAGCCGGATAACCCGATCCGGTTCCAGCATAAAAATTAGGATTGTTGTATAGTTGGTCATCAAAATCAAAACCCTCAAGATTGATACGGTTAACCGGAGAATATTCTTGATAATTTGAATATGAAGACGTTGATGAATCCATTGTTGGACGGTACACAGATTCGTGTGACCCATACATAGATTGGTTGCTTCGACGGTAGTAGCTTTGTTGTTGTTGTTGGTGTTGGTAGTGGATGTTTTGTTGCGGTGGAACAAATGGACGATTCATACTAAATGGATTGTTAGGGTGTTGTCGTGGAGCTTGTTGGGATTGATATTCGAAAGCAGGGGGTTGGAAATTGATTATTGGTGAGACACCGGTTAACCGGAAATTCGGATCCGGTGTTAAAATATGCGAGACGTTTTGTGACCAACGGGATTTTCGGGCTTTGGTTGGTGGTGTTTTCTTAGACATTTTTGATAAAGAGGATTGTGAGATTTTTGATAGAGAGGATTGTGAGATTTTTGAGTTTTAGTGTGTAAAATGTTGTGAGATTTGTGATGAGATTTTAGTTGTATTTATAGGGTAATGTTTTTTTTTTTTTGGATTGCAACGTACACAAGATAAGCTTTGGAAATATCGATCGGCTACACGATCTAATTGGGTAAGAAGGGAGGCGATCGATTGGGGTGGCAGTGAGGCGATCGACACCCACTCGATCGTCCAGGATGCTCGATCGACAGCGATTCTTGATCATTGGGGGTAGCCTAAGGGGCTGTTTGATAAAACAAAATGATTTAGCACTGAATGATTTAAAGGTTCTGAATGACTTATACTGTCTGAATGAAACTGCATCTGAATAAAACATGTTGTTTGATAGCTATTCTGAATAGATATTTTTCAATGTTACAAACTACAAATAGATTTTGTATAAATGATTTAAGTTTTACAGTATTATTTGTCTTCTTAATTTTAAAACTTTATGAATTAGACAATTTATTGATACGTTTAAATTTTGGGAATATTGTTTAGTTTCCATGGTTAGATGTATTTTTATAAGACGCGATAATACCCGCAAGACTATTTTAATAATATACAAGTCATGAGTAAACTTGTAAAAGCTTTGCTAAAAAAACCTTGTAAAAGCTAAAATGCTAAAAGTAAGAATATAGAGTAGTAGAGAAGTATGATAAATATTGGAGTTGGTAAATCAAGATGTACTTTTGTTGTAACAAATAAACAATAAATTATCACAAGTGGACACCAGTCACACTCACACCTCGAATATTACATATTTAAGGGAACTTCTTCTCTTGCTGAATCATTTTGCATGTACTTGACACTGACCGATTCAACCCTCAATTGTACGATTAAGAGAGGAAAATAAAATTATCAAACAACCATTATAACCTACCGAATCAGTATGAGGCTCATTAAGAGGCTATCAAACAGCCCCTAAGTAACAAAGTAGAAAACTGTTCTCATGTATTGTAGAGACCATCAATGCATATATGAATTTGACACAAACTTTCTATCCACTTAGAGCACTCCCATCGTTCACCAAAATAACGCCGTGAGGCACGGCGTTAACGCCGTTATTGGGCGTTGCCCGATGGAAACGAAATTGGATAACGGCGTTAAAGGGGAGGCGTTGCCCCTTTAACGCCCGTTACGGGTCGGAAAAAATATATATATATATATTTAAAAATGTTACAAAACTAGTCCTTGTAACGTTAAGATTTTGAAAAAATTTACAAAAAACCCCCTAACGGCTAGTTTTTTTTTTTTTTTTTTTTTTAAATCAAAAACATTATTTTACCACTATAAATACCCAACTAAAACTCTATTTTTTTCACACTTCCTCTCACACTTTATATACTTCCTCTCACACTTTCATTATTCAAAAAATCAAATTCGTTGTAACAATGGATCCAAATCAAGCTGGTGATTTTCCTCTGTCTCGGTCAGACACAGAAGACCTAGAAGACTTCCAATTTATGGCGTCCGCGTACGAGTATCACCTTCAGTTGGAACAAGGGGAAGGCAGTGAATCTCAACATCCTACTCGTCCTCGTACCCATATATATCGTGAACGTGAGCTTGCAGAGGAACGTCTGCTCAACGATTATTTTGTACAAGGTTGTAAGTATTCAAACCGGAATTTTCGTAGAAGATTTCGTATGAGCCGGAAACTATTCCTGCAAATAGTTGAAGGTATTGAATCTTATACTTCCGATAATATTCCAGATCATTTTAATTACTTTAAGCAGACACCCGATGCTTGTGGTCGAATGAGTATAAGTGCTCTAATGAAGTGTACGTCTGCCATACGCCAATTGGCGTACGGCACCTCACCCGATGCATTTGATGAATACTTGCAAATGGGTGCGAGTACGTCACAATTATGTCTTGATAATTTTAACAAATGTATTATTGATTTTTTTATGCCGGAGTATTTAAGAAAACCAACATGGGCCGACATTCAAAAAATTTATCAACTACATGAAGAAAAACATGGTTTTCCGGGAATGCTTGGTAGCATTGACTGCATGCACTGGGAATGGAAAAATTGTCCAGTGGCTTGGCAAGGGCATTTTGCTAGGGGTGATAAAAAATACCCAACAATTATGCTTGAAGCTGTTGCTTCTCAAGATTTATGGATCTGGCATGCATTTTTTGAGATGGCGGGGGCAAATAACGATATTAATGTTTTAGATAACTCTCCGTTATTCGATGACCTTCTTGCTGATAATGCCCCAAGAGCACCTTATATGGTCAACGGAACTAGGTATGAACAGGGGTATTACTTGGCTGATAGAATTTATCCATAGTGGGCAACTTTCGTCAAATCCTTCACGGCAACAACTGATGAAAAATATACGTATTTTAAAAGGAGACAAGAAAGTGCCCGAAAGGATATTGAACGTGCTTTTGGTGTTCTTCAAGGTCGTTGGGGTATACTACAACAACCGACACGTCAATTTGAAATTGCTACGGTACGTAGAATCATGTATTGTTGCATTATTATGCATAACATGATTGTAAAAGATCAAAAATTTGAATTACGTGACTATAACGAATTGTGGGTGGATCCGTCAAGAAATTTGAGGCAACGAAGATGGGTCGAAAGATGTGATACTCACAGTCGTAAGGCAAAAGAAATACACGACCAACAAACGCATACCCAACTCCAACAGGACCTTATGGAGCATGTTTGGCAGAATAATCTTGAACAACATGGACAACAACAAGAGAGCGACGACGATGAATAAGTATTTGATATGTTTTTTTTTTAACTGCAGTGTGTTCTTTTTTTTTATTATTTCGTTGTATTTTTTTTTATTTTTTTTTAATCTCGTATTGTAATATGTTTTTAGTTTTAATGAAATGTTTGTTTTAGTTTAATAAATGAAATGTTTGTTTTAGTTTAGGGGTTGAAATTGAAAATATGAAATATTATTGGTGTTATGGTGTTATTGGGATGTTATGGATGGGAGTGTTTTTTGGGGATGTTAATGTTAAATGTTAAAGCTGATGTGGCGCTGACGTGGACGGTGTTATTGGTGTTATGGTGTTATGGATGGGAGTGCTCTTATTACTACTCAAAGTTAATTAAAAAAAAAAGTAAACTCGTAACATATGTGACACACTGACATTAACCATTCAAGTGCTTTCATTAGATCATCATTTTGACTACTTTCTCTTTCAAATAAACAACCCTTTCATATCTTTATTCAACATCCCTTTGTTCAGTATCTTTATTCAACCCTTTCATATCTTTATTCAACATCCCTTTGTTCAGTATCTTTATTCAAAACACAAGATCAAAAATGTGTGACCATAAAATAATTTTTTTTTATGAGTTTTAACAACACAAAAACAAGATATGAACGTTCAATCTTTCAATGATAGGTTTATGGAAGCTCCAAAACGTAATAATAAAAAAGATATTCAAGACCAACAACAAGAAGAAAAACCTTAAGCTATAAACAAAGATCCGGATCCACCATTACAGGCGGCTTCACCAAACTGGAAAGACAAACCGCAATCCATCAGATCTGCTCGTTGTGGATGATGAGGAACATGGTTATGGTAGGATCCAGACGGATCATGGTGGCGGCGACGGTTCTTAGCGGCCTTGACGGATCCAAACGAATCATCACATGTGGTCACGGATCTTGGTGGCGGTGGTGGTTTATATGATGGTGGTAGGAGGCGGTTACGTGAGAAAGAGAGAGACTCGGCTTCTTCATTTTTTCAATCGAACAAAAACAGGAGAAGGGGGCTGTGAAGCATAAGGGCGACAATGTTTTGGTTGAGGGAGAAGAGAAGCAACAATTAGGGTGCGTTTGGTGGAGAGAAATTCAGAGAAAATAAATGAAGTAGAGAATAGAATCTCAGATAATAGAATCTCAGATAATAGAAATCAGTAGAGAATTTAGTTCAATTCTAATGCTTGGTAACAACAGATACTTGACCTGAGAAATGAAAAAAAAAATTATTTAAATAACATTTTGTCATATAAGGCTCACATATATTTGTTTGTTGATTTTTTTAAAAAAAATATTTTTATTTATTCTAAATTACAATTCTTAAAAAATATTTAAAAAATAATATTTAAAAAATAATATTTAAAAAAAATTATTTAAAAAAAATATATCTTTTTTAAAAAAAAAAAAAAAAAAAAAAAAAAAAAAAAAAAAAAACTTGTTTTTTTTTAAAAATGTTTTTTAAAAACTTATTTTAAAAAAAAATATTTTTAAAAAATTTATTTTTTCAAAATGTATTTATTTAAAAAAACCTTATTTTTTTTAAATTATTTTTTAAAAATGTATTGATTTAAAAAAAAAATTTAAGCTTCTAATGTTGCATGTCCTAATTTGTGTACATATATATTTTTTTTTAAAACAAAATCCATAATTTAACAAAATTATAGTTAAAAAAAAAAAAAAAAAAAAAAAAAAAAAAAAAAAAAAAACATTTTTCAAAATAATAATAATCCATTTATTCAGTTTCTCCACCAAAATAAGGGAAATGGAGCTAGCCAAATTACACTACCAAATTCTCTCAATTTCTCTACCAAATTCTCCGCTTTTTCAATTCTCTGTACCAAACATGCTTGAGAAATGAAATTAGATTCATTTCTCTCTATTTCTCCCTACCAAACACACCCTTAGGGTTGAAAAATGATTATGTGTAATTTTTTACCTAGTTAATTAATAATAATAAGATTACTATAATACCCTTTGCGTTTTACAAATGATGACCATATCTTTTTATTAATTACATTAATTGCACAAGTCATCTCATCCACTAATAAAATAATCTAATGGCTAAAAAGTGGTTCTCGCAGTTCTCGTATTTAAAGTGAGTTCTGAAAATAAAGTTTCACTATATATATATTTCACTACATATATATATATATATATATATATATATATATATATATATATATATATATATATATATATATATATATAACTTTCAAAACATACTCTTAAACCACAGGGGATAAAGACGTACAATTCTATGAATTAAGAAATATCGTTTGGAAATATAAACGTAAATATTCATAAATTAAAAACGATATCATTTTATTTATAAAACTAAAAATGCCAACTTTTGTATATAAAACTAAAAAATTTATTCATAAATTAAAAACATTACATAGAAAATATAAAACGTAAACGTACGAAATAAATAGTTTATGAATGTTTAGAAAAATATAAAACGTAAACTTTCGCATAAACATTTTATTTATAAATATTTACGTTTATATTTCCAAACGATATTTCTTATTTCATATAATTGTACGTCTTTGTCTCCTGTGGTTTAAGAGTATGTTTTGAAAGTTTATATATATATATATATATATATATATATATATATATATATATATAGAGTTAGGATCAAATAAGAAGTAAAATTAAAATAAGAATGATAAGAAGAAACCACAACCACTCATTTCAGATGCACATACAAAAATAGATGCATCCCCCCTTAAATTTCTCCCTCTTATTTGAAATGTGTGGCTAGAAATTCTTCTTATTCTTCTTATTTTAGTTTTTCTTCTTACCGGATCTCTTCCCTATATATATATATATATATATATATATATATATATATATATATATATATATATATATATATATATATATATATATATATATAGAGTTAGGATCAAATAAGAATAATAATAAAAATAAGAAGGATAGGAAGTAACCACAACCACTCATTCTAGATGCACCTACAAAAATGGATGCATCTTCATTCAAATTTTCCCTCCCATATTAAAATGTGTGGCTAGAATTACTTCTTACCCTTCTTATTTTAATTATTCTTCTTATTGGATCCCTTCCCTATATATATATATACATTATATATAAGAGGAGGCATGCCACGTCATAATGCCACTTGGCATCCCATAATGCCAAGTCATATTTCCACCTAAGCAACACATGCCACCTAGCAGTCTTTTGGCATTTATAAATAAATTCCGGAACTTTTTTTTTCCAAAAATTCATGAAGTTGGATTCGAACCCGGGTGGTGAATATGTTTTACATACATCTTACCATTGCACCAACACATTATTTGGAATTTAATTTGCAACTTATTATCAATAAAGGTAAGTTAAAAACACGGAATAAGAAGAAAAACACAGCCACATGACTTAAACCTCTATTCAATCTGCTACCCTTCCCAAAAAACTCAAAACCCTAAATCGACAACTTCTGCTTCTCCCCTGCTAATCATAATAACATCTTCTTTTGTTTTCTTCTTTTGTTTTTGTTACAGGTACCCTAAAAGCCAAGTACCCTATATTAAACTCGAGAATCACAAAAAAACAACCTAATACAAAGGTAATTTTATAGGGTTTCCTGTTTCTCATCTTTATACTAAATTATATAATTAGTGGATCCATTTAATAGGCAAGCTTTTCTTTCTGCAGAAATTCTAGACATATAAACTTGATTTTACATGAATGAATTAGCAAAAGCCCTTTCAATGACCCAAAGGTACGATTTTTGATTTCTATTTCCTTGATTTTGTTTGTAATTGATATAGTGTTTTTTATTTGTAATTTGATTTTTTTTTTGGAATGCAGGAAGAAAGGTGAACTCTGTAAACCGAGGGTTGATAATCACAAATCTAATGAGATACTCTTTGAACCTCATGAGTAAGGGTGTGCATGAATGCTTTAGGACAAAACTATTTCAATTTGTTTAGTTTTGCTACGTTGAAGCATATATTTTTAATTTTTTTTTTGACAATTGGTATTTTACACAGGTTGCAGGTTTGGGTTATTCAAATTTGTAAGGTATTTTATCATTATGTTTTATTATGTGTGTTTTGAAAGATGATTTTGAGTTATGGATGTCATTTTTTATATATGCTACATTTTTGTTTCCTTACATATCGAGGTTGGAAAGATCGAGCTGGAAACATGGGCCATATCTATTGTATGGGTTAAGAAGCTAATAAGTGCATGTGCAGCCCATGTTTCTGATGCTATTCAACTTGCTGCAAGCGTAGATCAGTGTTCATATGTTTGGTATTCTCTTTCACGATCTAATGTGCATTTCTCTTTTTGTTTTGTTTATTGTATTTGACATTGGTCTGTGACAAATACAGATGTAGCCGCTGTTTCTGCTGGCCCCCAATTCCCTGCAAGTGCAGGTAAGTAATCGCATACTTCGTACTGTATTTGTCGCTTATTATTTCGCTTTCCAGTTTCGTGTTCAAGCTCATACCTCATATAGTGTATTTTTTTTATTTGTGTCTGTTAACTGGCTTCTACACGATTTTTGTAAGAAGAAACAGGTATGCGGTCTACCAACAGTTCAAGCCCGGCTTTGCATTTGATGGTAACCAGCCGCCTACTACCAGAGGTCTGTCACTTTGGGTTTATCACAGTATCTGGTGATCAGTATTAAGTTTACTTTTGGTTTCTAATTCATGTTTCATAAATGAGTATAATTAACCTATATGTTGTTGCAGTTCACCATCGTTCTTCGGCAAGAATATCAACCAAATGGTCGAGGAACCACACATAGGACAGTAGCAATGGCATACAAGTATCGATAAGTAAAGCTTCTTCACCATATCTGCAGCGTGATCCATTCCCAGCGTGCCGAACTTCATTCAGGTTCTTGACGATACATTATTGATTTAATTAGTCGATCATCATATATGTTGCTTATTCTGCACCATATGTGCAGCGTGAACGTAAACCGCTAAGGCCTTTGTCTCATTTGATCACTGGTTTGTTTCTCGTTGTTCCTTTAGGTGTCAGAAGTTACTACTTTCGCTGGTAACTGGGTGTTTAATATAGCGTATCGAGACTGCACAAGCACAGTTAAAGCAGAGCCAACTATACAAACTTTTCAAATACAAACTTTTCTCAAGAGCTCTCTCATGAAGCAAATGAGGAGTCTGCAACACAAGCTACATCCGCATACAATAGTGATGCTTCAGAGTTGCCACTCGAGCCTCGACCCGTCGCCACTACCCCAATTTTACGAAGGGAACGCGAATTCTCTCTTAGGTTTGAAAGCAGAGTCAGAAATCAACTATGGCGCATGCCATCAGAATGGTTTGGACCGAGAATAGTTTCTTCTTTGGGCTTATTTTTAAGGCTTTAATTGAAAATGGAAAAAGTCAATAAGCTCAAATTTTAGGGTTTACCAGTTCGTTTGAGTTTATGGACTTAAATAAGCTCACAAATCTTTTTATGGGCTTCTTAAATTTCATTCCTCCATTATATGTAGTATAGATATAGATGATTTGTGATCAGTTTTTGAACATGATGAACCAGTTTGGGCAATGTACATATGTAGCTAAAATGTTAATGATTATAATGTGTATAGTCCATAAAGGTGTGTGTGGATGTATTGCAAAACTCCCATGGCATTAAATATTATATGTTGTAGATCAAGCTTTTTAAGTATCTGCATTGAGCTTGTTTTTATTTTTGTTTCTGTACAGGTGGTGTTGCACGGTGTTGTTAACATGCAGTTTCCTAACCAGTGGTTGTGGGATATGGTGGATGAGTTTATGTATCAGTTTCAGTCGTTCTGTCGGTATCAGGCTAAAATGAAGAACAAAACAGACCAGCAGATTTCTGTACTAAGACAACATGATCAGGTAAGTTGCTGAGTTATGTTTCAAGGCTGTTACTGGATATATCAAAGTGGTTTTAGAAATAAGTGAAAACCTTGAACTAATGTCTCCACTCATTTATATAGCTTATTTTATTGATTCAGTGTTTGCACTCATTTTTAGGCCTGGAACGTGAATGGTGTTTTCAACTTCTTGCAAGCATTGATGGAGAAGTCTTTGATTAACCAGATTTTAGAGCAAGAAAAAGAAGGTACTGACAAGTTCACATCAACAGATGGATATAAAGGTGAAATCACTTACAATTGTTGTTTGGTATGCGTGAAAGTACAAGATTTGACGACCAAAAGCTCCAAAAATTGTAGTGAGTTTGATTTGTGTATATGTGTTCGCGGGTGAGATTAAGGAGTGAGTATGGCGGTTATGTTCTAAAATAATCAACTATTGCATTTTTCTGTATTTCTATTTACATAATTTTATAAAATCTATTAATTCTTGATTCTAAACTTGTATATAATCTTATTTTGTTTCAGAATCGGATATGCCAGAAGGGAGTTGGAAGTGTGACAAATGTAACAACATAAACTCTCTCTTTTATGGCAATCTCACTGACTTCTGCACTTCATCAACATGCCCAACAATGACAACTTCAGCAAAGTAAGTTGCTTAATCCTTACTCTTCAGTCAAGATTATACACCAACAATGAGATATATTAATTTTGCTTTTGAAAGTTAGTTTGGTACAATGTCACATGATTCATATTGTATTCCATTATTGATCCAATCTAATGTTATTTGTCGAACATTTGCAGATACGAGTACACGTGATCTGAAATTGATAGGGAATTGTTCGATGCAGATGGAAAAGTACAGTAACGCTACAAGGGATATTCTGACTCTAAAAGCTGGGTATAGATTGGGAGATGAGTTGAAACAAGTGCGATATTGGCTTAGTATTGTTCCAAATAAACCGTAGGCTCCTGACGTGGTATTCAGAATGCAAGAAATAAAACAAAATGAACCGTCAGTCTAATCAATGTTATTACGTTCTCGGCCATAAAACTGAAAACATTCATGATGTCTACACATTGGGTCAAAAGTTGGGTCAGGGTCAGTTTGGTTTCATGATGTCGACACATTGGGTCAAAAGTTGGGTCAGGGTCAGTTTGGTACCTCCTATTTGTGCAATGAGATTGCAACCGGTATATTATGCCTCCAAACGATCTCTAAGGGGGAGTTGATCGTGATTGACAACTGCCTCAGGCCGCGCAGTGTGCACAAGAGAAGTCAGTTAAGCAAGTGACAACAACACAGGAAGCACGAGTGGTGCTGAATGGATAATTTTTCATGAGATTATTAAGTTTATTACATACTTCGGATTATTGATTGTGTTCACAATCAAACTGTCATGGAACTTATGTAAGGAGTAAGAAGTCAATTAACTGAACTTATAACTGGTTTGGGGCCAGAAGATTTAGCCCCGATGAGCTTGGGTCAATCTCATAGCCTGTGTACACTTAAGTTCAGTGCAGATAAAGTAAGCTTATTTCATTCGATAGTATTATAAGCTTATGCTGAGTTGGAGATCGGTTTTAAGTTCCAGTCACCATTCTATTCACAGGTAACATTTTATGTTTGACTATTGGGTTTATTTATCTGATAACGCATTTTTAATTACTTTAAATCCCTGCACATTCAGAACAATCTCCCACTTCCACTTGCTGTTGTTGCAACCACGAATGAGGTCACGTGCTTTCATTAAAACTTAAGATCGTAATGCATTTTAGTCATGCTTTATGCATGTTTTCAAATTTGATAATTGGATGTTGAGGCTTCTCTGCCTTGCATCGCCTTCCACTACTTTAACATGCTTGTCACTTTGTCATGTCGCATAGTATTGGGATGGGCTGAATAACAGGGGATATTGGAATGGGTTCAGGAAGTAACTGACATATGTTTCTCACCTTTCAGATGTCTTCCTCAAATATTTTCACCATAAAAATATGTGCAAACAAAAACTTTTCAAACGACTCAGCAGGTGCAAAGAGAATCCTGATACAACACCAACTCTTGATATCTAGATGCGACGATATCAAGACCCCGAACTAGAGAGTACGAGGAACAGGATACGGTTAGATGATTTACTTGAAGTGAACCCGCAAAACTATTTGGTAATTACATAAACTTCTCTTTCTACTATTACTACAAACACCCATTACTTGCTGCAAAATGGTTCAAATAGGATGTTAGATTCACAACTGATTCTGTCATACTGAAAATCAACACAATAAAACCATGGTATTATCAAAGATGTTCAGTGTGTGGGCGAAAGGTCATAAACGAACCTCCGGTACCCAAATGCAAAAACCATGGGCCTCAAGAAATTTCGTAATACAGATAACATAATAACCACACTATACTTCATCATTTTTCCAATAAAAATCAACCCCTCCTTTAACAGCTAAACTATACTACTATAATTGCAGCTACTCAAGATGACAGCGGCAACGTCTCCTTAACATGTTTTAGCCCACAGGTCCATGCAATAACAATAGATTGCAACGAGTTGCTATCTAAACCTGAGAACCCCGACCCTTATCTAATTCCAGATTCACCAAAACAACCCGAAGGACAAAAGCATATTTTCCTATTCCACTTCGACCCCCCAACCACATACATATGGCATGATTTCATCTTAGACGTTGTGCTAGATCCTCTGCCATTAGCACTGCTACCATCAAATCCCATTCCAACACACACCTGCGATATTCCACAATCTCAGTATGCATCGGGCAGCAGCTCCGAAGCAATTGAAAAACTGATGACGCCACTAGAAGAAGAGTTCGTGGTTATGGAAAAAAAAAGTACACCAACTGACGTGTCTGCGAAGCACGTGCGTAGAGCTTTGTTTGTAGAAACCGTGTCTGTTTGCTTATATATATGTATACTTGCTTTCTATATTTGTATATGTGAATCCATAAATGATTTGATTGCCTCTTTCACATGTATCATTTATTTGGGCACTTAGTGTGATTCCTTGTCTGTATACGCAGTAATCTGTTGGTTTTTATTCTTTATTATGCAATTAATCTTTTTTTTCATCGTCTTTGCATATGCTCTGGTGTTTATCTGTAGCTTACTTCTGGTGTGCAGGTGGAAGCCAAGAGAGCTTTATCAAGGGAAGAACAGCAAACGTGAAGACCTGGAAGTAATGTTGGTAGGAGCTCTGGAGGGGTGGGAAATTACAGAAAAAAAAAGATATTTGTTGGTGGATTTCCTGCCACCTTGACAGAAATTGTCGGATGGCTACAAGATATGAGCATTCGGAAGTAGGCATGTAATGTGACCTTCTATTGAGTACCTCTGCGTCTTCCTCCTCTCCTTCACATGTTTCTTGGAAACTAAATCTTCACTTACAAAGAAAGATCTAACAGCAGGTTTTTTTGTTAATTAGATGAACAAATTTATGCCATCGGGCTTTATAATCTTCCCCTAATCAGACATAATGTGTTACCCTGCATAGTAAGTTAGAGCCTACACACTCTAATCTAAATCCGAAACTAAGTTAACTAAGCTACAAACAAGTCTAACTTAGCACTCCATGGAGTCAAATGCTACAGCTCATGCCAGCATCATATGCTCTATCAGAATACAGGTACAGCTAGGGACTGATAGAAACATTGAAGTACTGAACTATAAGGCAGTAACATTCACATATATATAGTTAACACGCATCAGGCACATTGTTGAGGAACTGAAACACGCTATGAAGGCTCTTTGAAAGCGGCATTTGGCCGAGGAGGGAGCTCATGGCCCTACTTTCGAAGCTCTTTCTAAACCTATCCTTACCCAGGTTATACTATCAATCTATTAGTAATCATATTAAGAATTCTGCGGAAACAATAATCGTTTGTGTATAATATCAAATGTATGCAGCGTGTCCATATGTATATGTTCTGTTTGTCACTCATTTGGTGTACAATTATGGGCACCAATATAAATTAGTCGAGAAGATATGACCATGCTTTGTTGATGACTCACAAAAGGCGTAGGCTATTCTCACAAACATTTGATGTTCAACGTAACTAGGGAATGAAGAACCTTAAGAAGGTTAGCAACTATTTATATATTTTTTGTTGTTGTTTGTTACAGAGCATGATAGGCACTGTAAATGCATAATCTCTCATTAAAAGTACATATTGGTAATATTGGTGACTTGGTGCCTATATTTAGATTAATAGGAATTTTGAAGTGGGGTCATGGCTTCATTTCTGACATATAACTCATTGTCTGATAAGAAGATGACTTACTTGGGGTAAGGGTGTTGAACAGCAGCAGTGCCTGCATTCCTTTGTTTCTTAGTTATTATTTAAAAATAAGTAGAATGGAGACCTTGGATAATTAAATTTGTGTAATTGATTGTTTCCAACTTAAATCTATGGATATCTGTTTAACAATTTGTTTTAAATTCTCTTATTTCTTAAGAAGTTGTTTGAGCATATTATGCGTAGATAACGCCAGTAAGATGATCTTATGCGCCTAAATCAGGATCCCCTCATTTTTAAATTTTCTTAAATTCTTTTCATGTTAACATATAGTGAGAAAGAGCAATTAAATGGGTTCGATATCTTGCTTAATGGTGATCCACTATTTAAATTACTTTTATTTGATTCATTCAAGATGACAAAACATAAGAATCAAACATTAGAAATCCTAATT
>BPTQ01000001.1:230102592-230236371 GCA_019973895.1 Chrysanthemum seticuspe
AAGTCAAGTATTATCAATGATGTATCCTGTTTGACTTTTTCAGAAAGTCAATGTCAGTTTGACTTTTTTAGAAAAGTCAAAATATAATCAAGTTCTATATTTTCTCCCCCTTTTTGTCTCAACAAAAAGAAGAGGCGATGCGGAATGTAATGAGCCCGAGCCATTATCTCCCCCTTGATCAAAGCTCCCCCTAAATTGGGTACTTAATGGGAAGATACATGGATTGTGAAGATAAAGCTACAAAAAAAAATGTTAGTAATAATGATCATTCACAAGCATTTCCAAACACTATGTAAAAGCACCAACACTATAATAAAAACACCATTCATTAGTTAAAATTTTCATGAATAAAGATCATGAAATGGGAACCCAATGATGTGTTTTAGTACAAGAAAAAGAAACTAATCCTAAGAAAAGAAGAACTAGAAATGCTAATCTATGACCATCCTAAGTTGATGGTGGATGAGAAAGAGCGTTGAGGCTCTCAAGGATATGATTGAGGATGAACCTCATTTCCTCTTGGAAGTCATGGACCATAACCCGGGTCCTTTCCACGGTTTGGGCCGTTTGCTCACAAGTTGAGCAACCATGCCTAGGAGGGTAGAATGTTTGGGAAGGTTGTGGTGGTGGTATGGTAGATGTGTTGGTGGTGTTGGGAATGTTTGGGGTGGTCATGATGGAGGCAAGCAAAGCATTTTGCATTTGCATAGTCTCACTTAAGTGAGAATCCACCATGCCTTTGAATTGGTGGAGGTTGTGGAGTTCCGCTTGAATCTCCTCTCTAGTGGGATTGGCATCCCACATGCACTCCTCAATGTCCTCAAGATGAGGGGACATTGATGTTGGGAGTAGATGATCCCCATGCAAAGGACCATGAATGTCTTTGTAAATGAGGTGGAAGAGAAGAGGTTTTGGCCCTAGTGGGGCGTTTGGGTCAAAAGATGACCTTGGTGATTCATGAGCTATTTGCTCAATTGTGCCAAAGGATGGCAATGGTGGTGGATGATTTGGCCTAGGAGGCAAGTCATCCAAGTCCTCCAAGAAAGGATGTGGTGAAGTTGGTGGAGTGGAGAATAACTCCATAGGCATGAGAGTAGGAGACCTTGGTGGAGAAGGTGGTGAGGGTGTTTTGGATGTTTGGATAGGTGCTGGTGGAGGTGAAGTTGGTGTTTTTGTAGGTGGTGGAGTGGTGATCACAATGTGTGATTGATTTGGTGTAGCCAAGGTAAGACTTGTATCATCTCGGATGGGAGATGAGATTGTGAATGGAGAAGACTCGGATGAGGAGCTAAGGTTAACAAAGCAACAAGGCCTCACACTAATTCTAGCGGTCTTCTTGCAAGGTTTTGAAGATGATTTTGTCATTTTTTACTTTGGTTTTTCTTTGCTAGATGATAGTAAGAATGAAGAAGGTGTGAGGATGATCATGGTAAAACCTCTTAATTTATAGAAGTGAAAAATTATGGAGAAATGTGTTTGATTGATGTTAAACCATTGAAGAGATGAGGTTCCTAATGATTTGGTAGTGGGTTGAATGCTAGTCATATCACCCAAGTCAATCCATTCAAAAGAGATGGAATGAAGAAGAAAAGATTTGCAATAAATGTGTTCTAATGAGTGGAATTTCCTAACAATCAGATCACCCACGGATTTGAAGGTACCAAGAATTTGGTTCCTTCCTTTATGCCAAAGGGCTCCTTGGGTGGATTTTTCAAATTTTTGAAATTTGGTGGGAAATGGATTTCTTATATACCTAAGTGAAGTATACTAGTTATAATAAGAGTGTAAACTAGTTAAGATTGATTTAAAAGTAATGGATGGTAATTTGGAATCACGAAAGAGTCGAAATTCAAAAAATTACCTGGAGGATCCACGGCACCAAAATCATACACGGCCGGAACCCTAAAAAGGGTGCCGTCTGGTCCGCCTGTACAGGTACGGCGGTACCATTTTACATAACGGACGGTACCAAATCGTTGGTGCCGTCTGGTCCGTGGAGTGCAGAAAACAAGACAGAGTATGTTTTTAGGTGTCGGTCACTTTTTCGAAACCTGAAATTTTTCTCAAAAGGTGTTATACTAAACATTTCTACTTAGGAAAAGTAAATAACACATGTATAAACATAGTGGAGCATAGATTTTGAGCAAGGCTTATTGATTTTCACATTATAGTGAAAATGGGCAAAATTTGATAGCATACTTGTGCTATCCCCCTGCATAAGATTGTTAGCATACCTCAGTTTTAGAAGTCATATTATCATCCTACAAGATAAAAACAACTAAATAGTATCAAACATTAATGATAATGTGTGGAAAACTAGAAGGGGGGGTTGAATAGTTTTGTCGATTTTAAGTTGATTTCAAAAACTTTAGATTCGATATTATGTGAAATCATATGGATGTTGAGAACGTATAGATCTAATGATAATGCAAGCAAATAAATAAAGATAAGGGATAGAAATGACACAACCGATTTATAGTGGTTCGGCTACAAGGACACCTTCCTTGCCCTACTCCACTCCCCGAGTCACCTACTCGAGAGTTCAAGCACTATGTCAACAAACTCCTTCACTTGGTGGAGAAGCCTTCACAACGTTGCTTACACTTTTTCTGGTACAAAGCTAGATACCGAGTCCGTAGCACGGTGGACCAAACCAACACAACTATTACACAACAAATATGTGAAATATCAAATACAAGATCTTCGCTACAGAAATCTTGCAGAGTGACAAATCAATCAAGGACCCCTTGCTTGGATGACTTGTAGAATGCTCGTGATCTCGCCTTAGAGAAGGACCTATATGAGAATCACAAATAGAAAGAAAGAAGAACAACTCTCTAGATCTAGTGATCTATATGTTAGAAGAGAATGAGAGTGTATGAGAGATTTAGTAAGAAGAGGGGTGAGTTAGAATGAAGAAATGGCTCTCTATTTATAGGCAAATTTCCTCACTGTTCTCACGGATCCCACGGATCCCTTCCACTTGGGATCCGGCTAGCACAAAGCTAGGGATCCGTGGAACGCTCCTCTTTGCCCATGGGATTTTGGTTATGGGTCATGGGTTGGTCCATGGGTTTTCTTTAGATTCAATGTATCTAAGTATACATTGTATCAAGTCTCTTTGGGTATGGGTTAAGATCCATGGGTTGTGATTTTTACCCATCCTAATTAACTATTACAACAATTGCTTTAGTTACTACATTTTTGTATTTAAAAGATTATATGTAAATGTTTTACAAAAATAACATGTATCCTTATAATTATACTTAAGACAACATTATATATGTTATCAACAAAACACAAAGAGATCGCAAAATATTAATAAACGTTTTTACGGTTTATTTGTATTAACAATCTCCCCCTTTTTGTTGATGACAAAATATAATGTTATGATGAGTAAAACTTAAGAATAGATGTAAGTTTTGAAAGCTCATAAGTTTTACTTCTTCTCCCCCTTTTTGTCAAAACAAAAAGTTAACCCTTGGAGGAAAAAGTAGTCTACGTATTTCTTACTCCCCCTTGACGGTAGCTCCCCCTAGTTTGGGGCGTCAAGAGAAGAAAAAAAATCTACAAAAGAAAGTTAGTAACATGCTTAAATGATCTTATGGTTGTCGAGAAACAAGATAGGGAGCCAAGGTATGTAAACAAGGCATTGTAATAAAACGACAAATTGTAGTGGTAGTTAAGCCACTTACAAGCATGTAAAAATAAGAACAAGACTTGTTCTTGAAAATGACAAAAAAAAATTTAATACTAAAAGTGAAAAATAGTAGTAGAGATTCCTTCCATGCTTGCATAAGGTTATGGATGGAGGTTTTGATGAGTAATGGTATTGATGCGATCAAGGATGAGGTTGAGTATGAAATGCATTTCTTCCCTAACTTCTATTGCAATTTCCCTAGTGGATTGGCAATGTAAATGATGTGGGTAATGAGTGCTGAAGTTTTCCGGGTTGTTTTGATTTGAGTTATGCGGAAGTTGTGGTGGAAAAATAGGAAAATATGGATCAAAATCCGGAATGTTTGTACGTGGTGGTGGAAAAGAACCTAGATGTTCTTGTAATGTGATGGGAGCTAGAGGTGGTGATGTTTCAAGATCTTGAAAAATAGTATTTGGTGATGTGGGGTGTGTGGAAAAGACTATTTCTTTTTTTTAGGTTGGGTAGATCTTGTTGGAGTCCTAAGGAGTTCCAAAAGAGTTATTTTAGGTGGTGATGAAGTTGGTGTACTTGTTGGTGATGAGGGTGGTGCTATAATGGAAGCATCTTGTGGTGAGTTATTTGAGGATGAATCATTTGAGGTTGGTTTTGCTAAACAACAAGATCGGATACTAATCCGTGCGGATATCCTAGCATTTGATTGTGGTATTTTGGATGATGGAAGTACAAAGGTTTGGATATCATGATTGTTTGTACTAGATGTTTCTCCTAAAGGGTTTTTGGATGACATGATGAAGTGTGTTTGTGAGAAGGAGATGGAGTATGCAAGCAATTTGAGAGTTATATATATAGAAAACCAACACATTGTAATGAATGCTTGACCCAAAATGTGGATTAAAATCTAATGATTAGATATGAATTCAAGGCATGTGATCATGAGAACACAAGCATTAAATAGCATACTCCCAAAAATGAAGCAAATGTGGATTTTACATCCAAAGTGACAAAAATAGAAGTTGAAAACATCTTCTGTATACACGGATCCCATGGATCCTTCCCTTGAGGGATCCGTCCAGCATGAAGGCTGGGATCCGTGGGTCTGGTGTTTCAGGCAGTACAAAATTCTCCTTTTGAAAATATTTTTGCCTATTGTGTGCCTATATGCAAACTATTTGGAGTTGCGGTTATCTCGACCCCTAAAAAGAAACAAAAACTAAACTCGAAGTATAAAAAGTATCCTATTGAGATAACCCGAAAACACATATTTAGTACATAAGTACGTAATCTTGTGTTGTCAATGCTCCTAATTCATTGTAGCTTAAATGAATGTACCCGAAAACACATATTAGTTATGTGTCCCCTTTAGCATTCAAAAGACATGAGATGCAATGAAAACGGGTTTTTACTTTGTATTAATAATGAAAAAGCGTTTTGTCCTAGACGTGAGAAATTGCTTTTGTGAAATTGATACGGGAAGGTATCATCCTTTTAGAAAACATTGTGAAAGTAGGTTTTCTTTGAAAATGTGTATATAAAAAGTAGGAAAGCTATAAGTGAAAAAACTTATCTTTGGGTTTTGAAAATTCCCGTATTGTTTGTGAGTTGTGCGTGAAATAGAGATCCTAGACTCAGAAGGAAGAAGGCTAGTGTTTACATACCTTGTAGAGTCAAAATAAATTACGACGTGTGTTCCATGAAACCAAGACCAAGACGAAGTAGGTTGAATTGTTCCCGCTTCAACGGTTTGGTGAGGACGTCGGCTATGTTATCTTCGGATGCTACCTTCTCAATAGAAATGTTCCCCTTTTGAACATTGTCTCTTAAGAAGTGATGACGAATCTCTATATGCTTTGGTGCGAGAATGCAATACCGGATTCTTGCTTAAGTCGATGGCACCTTTGTTGTCACATAGAATGGCTATGTCGCTTAGATGAATGTCGTAGTCTACTAACGCTTGTTTCATCCATAGTGCTTGTTGGCATGCTTTGCCGGCGGAGACGTACTCGGCTTCGGTTGTTGATATTGCTAGAGCCGTTTGTTTCTTAGAAAACCATGATGTTAAACAACATCCCATGAAAGTACACACCCCACTTGTACTTTTTCTATCAACGTAATCCCCTGCATGGTCAGAATCTGCATATACAATTGTTTCTACACCCCGTGCCCTTAGGATACCATAATCCTAATTGTGTTGTACCCTTAATGTATCTAAAAATTCTTTTTACGGCTTCTAAGTGTGAAGTTTTGGGGTTTTCTTGAAACCTAGCACATAAGCAGACACTAAACATGATATCCGGCCTACTTGCCGTGAGGTAGAGAAGACTACCTATCATGCCACGATATTTAGTATTATCTACGGATTCGCCGTCTTCATCTTTTGTGAGTTTGGTGTCGGATGACATGGGTGTCCTAATTGGTTTCGACTCTTCTAGACCAAATTTCTTTAACATCTCCTTGATGTATTTAGATTGATTGAAGAAGATACCATCTTCTACTTGTTTAATTTGTAGACCAAGAAAGAAACTAAGTTCTCCCATCATACTCATCTCGAACTCGTCATGCATGATTTTAGAGAAATCATCACACATGTCTTGACAAGTGGATCCGAATATAATATCATCTACGTATATTTGTACTATGATTATGTGTGACTCCTTTTTCTTAGTAAAAAGTGTGTTGTCAACTAACCCCATGGTATAGTTATGTTTAATTAAAAATGACTTGAGTCTATCATACCAAGCTTTTGGAGCTTGTTTAAGACCATAAAGGGCTTTCTTTAATTTATAAACGTGTTTGGGTTTTTCAAAATCGATGAAGCCCGGAGGTTGAGCTACATATACTTCTTCATTAATAAGACCATTTAGAAAAGCGCTTTTGACATCCATTTGATAAAGCTTTAGATCATTAGCACAAGCATACGCAAGAAGTATTCTTATAGACTCTAATCTAGCCACGGGGGCATAGGTCTCATCAAAGTCTATTCCTACTTGTTGGTTATACCCTTGGGCAACGAGTCTAGCCTTGTTCCTAGATACTACTCCGTTTGCATCTAATTTGTTTTTATACACCCATTTTGTTCCTATTATGGTTTGATTACTAGGTGGAGGGACAAGTGTCCAAACATCATTAGAAACAAATTGATTTAATTCTTCTTGCATAGCCATTACCCAACTTTCATCTTTTATGGCTTCTTGTGTGTTCTTAGGTTCTATAGTTGAAACAAAACAAAATAAGCTACTTAGGTTTTGAACTTGAGACCTTAATATTCGTTCGTTTAGCTTTCCTATGACCTTATCTACGGGGTGATCTTTGGACTCTTTAATGTTTGTGATTTCACTAATTGAAGGTTCTTCTTCTTCATTTATCTTTTTCTTAATTACAATAGCTTCACGTTCTATGATCTCGTCATCGACAAGAGGTGGAGAGGGTTTGGGTGGACTTTCATCAAATTTTATGTTTAATGACTCTTCTACCTTCATTGTTTCTTTGTTTAATATGACGTAAGCTTTGCTATTTGGCGAGTAACCTAGAAAGATACCTTCGGTTGATTTAGGATCAAATTTTGTAAGGTAATCTTTAGTGTTAAGAATGAAGCATTTGCTTCCAAAGACTCTAAAATGATTTAAAGTAGGCTTTTTGCCTCGGAGTAACTCATATGGAGTTTTACCTAAGATTGGTCTAATTAAGACTCGATTGAGTATGTACGTTGAAGTATCAACAGCATTACACCAAAAATTTTGAGGTATGGATTGTTCGTTAAGCATGGTTCTACTCATTTCTTGAAGGGTTCTATTCTTTCTTTCTACTACCCCATTCGATTGTGGAGTGCGTGGAGCCGAGAAGTTGTGAGTAATACCATTAGCGTCACAAAAAGCTCCGAATTGCACTTCATTATCGAATTCCCTACCATGATCCATCCTAACAGACACTATGGGTTTTCCTAGTTGTCTTTGGATCTTTTTGCTTAATATTTCAAAATAGTTAAAGGTTTCCGTTTTGTTCTTTAAAAATTTTGTCCAAGTATACCTAGAGTAGTCATCCACTATTACCAAAGTATAGTAGTTGCCTCCATAACTTTGGATAGCGAATGGACCAAATAAATCCATATGTAGTAATTCTAGACACTTAGTTGTGGACACCATGTTTTTAGCTTTATGACTCGAATGAACTTGTTTTCCTATATTACAAGCATCACAAAAATGATGTTCATATTTTAACTTAGGTAGATCTCTTACTAGATCTTTGGATGATAGCGATTGAAGAAGTCGCATGTTGGCGTGACCCAATCTTCGATGCCATAAGGTCGAAGTATCATCCATAGAGGTAAGACATAGTTTGTCTTTAGGTTCATTACCGATTTTAATGACATAGACTCCATGTTTCCTAATTCCTCTTCCTATGGTTCTGCCAATTTTAAGTATCTTACTACCGGTTTCGGTAAAAAGTACATTGCACTTTTTATCACATATTTGTCCTATACTTAAGAGATTAAAGTTTAGGTTTTCTACGTGACACACATCGTTAATGGTTAGAGATTTGTTAGAAACCGTACCTTTACCGATGATTCTACTTTTGCTATTTCCAAACACCACATTACCTCCATTTACGGATTCATATGTGGAGAATAGATCCCTATTGCCGGTCATGTGCCTCGTGCACCCGCTATCCTTGACCCATTCATCGGGGTCTAGGTCGACCTTTAAGCACACCTAAAACAATAATAAACTCAAAAGTTTGGTCCCCATTTATTCATGGGTCCATTAGTGTTAAACATTCCATTTATGTTAGACATGTATGGATAAGATGAGTATGCATTCCATGGAGCAAAGTTTTGAAAAGAGAAACCGTTTTGCATATTAGGGTTCCATCCCATTTGATGGTTACTTCTTGGATAAACGTTATTAGGTCTCCTAGATGTATTATGTTTTTGAAAAGATGGTGCTTTGTTTCTTGCAAAAGTAGGATTAATTTTTGGAGGTGGATGTCTAGTGGTGACATGAGTTGGTTTCTTCCTATTTACGATAACGAACTCGGTTCTAGATGATGAGGCTATGTTATTACCACTAGTTGTCACAGCAGATCCACGGATCCCAGTTTGTACACTAGCTGGTTCCCTTTTTAGGGGATCCGTGGGATCCGCCACAACAGTGGCTGGTTTTTCTAATTCTTTAACAAATTTTGTTTCTTTACTTTCACTAGTTGATGGATCAAGTTGTTGTATACCTAGACCCTTTTGGTTGTTACCGGTTTTAACACCATCGAGTATTGTATCTAAGGTGTTTGTACTCATTCTAGCAATTTTAGAATCTAAATGATCAACTAGTGTTTGAAGTTGAACACAAAGTTCACATTCACCACTTGCTATTTTACCCTTTTCCAAACGTTTTAGTTTTGCTTTTAATTCTATAACTTCTTTATCTAAACGTTGGTTTTGACTCTTTAAAAGCTTGTTTTTGTTAATTAGTTTTAAGCTAATATTGCATAGTTTATCATATTCATTATGCAATGAGTCGTCATCAAGTGATGAACTACTATAGTATTCGTGACATACCTCGTCATTTGCCATGAGACAAATTTCTTTGTCCTCCTCGTCGCTCATTCCCCACGTGCCGCTCACGAATGCCTTTTGATCATCCCGTTTGGGACACTTACTAATAAAGTGGTTTGGGTCCCCACATTTAAAGCAAGTACGATCATCCTTTGGCTTCTCGTCCTCTTTGCTTTTCCGAAAGCCTTTCTTATCGTCATACGGTTGTTTGACGTATCTACCCTTTCTTCTAAAGAACTTTTTAAAGTCCCTTACCGCCATAGCGTACTCTTCGTCGTCACTGCTCGAAGATGAGTTCTCCTCATCGCTCGAAGCCGTTTTGGCTTTAAGGGCAAGAGATTTGTGTTTCTCTTTCACCTTTGAGGCTTCGGAATCTTTAGCAAGGACAAGCTCGTAGACTTTTAGGTTGCCTATGAGTTCATCGAGGGTGAGGATTGTCCAATCTTTTGACTCTTCGATTGCCGTCACCTTGGATCTCCACTTCGATGGAAGTGCCCTTAGATATCTCCTAACATGGTTACGGCTAGAAAAGGATTCATCAAGTGCTTGTAAAGATGTAATAATAGTATTAAAGTTAGCAAATGAATGATCTATAGTTTCCTCATCCGATATTGAAAACTGTTCATATTGTTGAACAAATAAATCAATTTTATTATTTTTAACTTGTTGGTTGCCTTGATGAGTTACAACTAAAGAATTCCAAATTTCTTTAGAGGTTTTAAGCATAGAAATTCTTTCGAATTCCTTTTTCGGTAAAGCATTATATAAAACCATTTTTGCTTCACTATTTTTAGAAAGCTTTTTCTTCATTTCATCATTTAGTTTATCATGAGGTATGTGAACTAAATTTCCTTTATCATCATTTGAGGTAGCCTCAAAATCACCTTCAACAATAATGTACCAAAGATCAATATCTTTAGACTTCACATATGTTTCGAATCTATTTTTCCAATATATAAAACCATTAGTTTCAAGTAGTGGTGGTGGTTGCATAGATTGCCCTTCCTTATAATTTTTAGAACCCATAGTGATCGAAAAGTTTTTAAAATACAATTTTATTTTAAAACTTTTATAAACTTAGCTCTTGATGCCAATTGTGGAAAACTAGAAGGGGGGTTGAATAGTTTTGCCGATTTTAAGTTGATTTCAAAAACTTTAGATTCGATATTATGTGAAATCGTATGGATGTTGAGAACGTATAGATCTAATGATAATGCAAGCAAATAAATAAAGATAAGGGATAGAAATGACACAACCGATTTATAGTGGTTCGGCTACAAGGACACCTTCCTTGCCCTACTCCACTCCCCGAGTCACCTACTCGAGAGTTCAAGCACTATGTCAACAAACTCCTTCACTTGGCGGAGAAGCCTTCACAACGTTGCTTACACTTTTTCCGGTACAAAGCTAGATACCGAGTCCGTAGCACGGTAGACCAAACCAACACAACTATTACACAACAAATATGTGAAATATCAAATACAAGATCTTCGCTACAGAAATCTTGCGGAGTGACAAATAAATCAAGGACCCCTTGCTTGGATGACTTGTAGAATGCTCGTGATCTCGCCTTAGAGAAGGACCTATATGAGAATCACAAATAGAAAGAAAGAAGAACAACTCTCTAGATCTAGTGATCTATATGTTAGAAGAGAATGAGAGTGTATGAGAGATTTAGTAAGAAGAGGGGTGAGTTAGAATGAAGAAATGGCTCTCTATTTATAGGCAAATTTCCTCACTGTTCTCACGGATCCCACGGATCCCTTCCACTTGGGATCCGGCTAGCACAAAGCTAGGGATCCGTGGAACGCTCCTCTTTGCCCATGGGATTTTGGTTATGGGTCATGGGTTGGTCCATGGGTTTTCTTTAGATTCAATGTATCTAAGTATACATTATATCAAGTCTCTTTGGGTATGGGTTAAGATCCATGGGTTGTGATTTTTACTCATCCTAATTAACTATTACAACAAATGCTTTAGTTACTACATTTTTGTATTTAAAAGATTATATGTAAATGTTTTACAAAAATAACATGTATCATTATAATTATACTTAAGACAACATTATATATGTTATCAACAAAACACAAAGAGATCGCAAAATATTAATAAACGTTTTTACGGTTTATTTGTATTAACATAATGTATTGTTCCAAACACTCCTTAAAGTACCCTCATTTGTCCAACTTCTTGTAAATCTTGTTCATCATCCTACCAAGGCACTTGAACATTCCCTTAGTTTGCTTGAATTCCGCTGATTCATTTTCAATCTCGGGAAGAGACGCATAATATTCGTGAGGTGGGAGACGAGAGCTTGGAAGACCATCCTCGGAGCTATTTGATGATGATGATGATGGAGTTGGAGGTTTTGCTCTCTTGCCTTTTGTCTTAGCAACTCGTTCATCACTCAAAGGTACAAAGATGTGAGGGATGAGTTCATAGTGAAGGTGCATCCTTTTTGGGGTTGGTGGAATTGGTGCAAAGTTGATAACGCTACACGCGTCGTTCGGGGTCAAGGAAACTTCCTTTTCTTCGAGCAAGTTTTATAACACCCTAGGCAGTGAACCTAATCGTTGTAGTGTAGTAATTAGGGTAAGCCACGGGTATTGATATCGTTCTCTAGGGGAATAGGAATGCTAGTGAGAAGTTACTACGCTAAGGTTGAGGTTGAGGAAGATTATTTTTTATCTTTTTATGTTTTTTTTAGAAAATGAAAAGGTACGAATCTCGGGTATTGGATTTGGGGGGTTGGTATTGCTACCGATTACTCTACTATTATCTAATTATCTAATCTAAGGTTGTGATAGTCTATGTCTAATTTGATGTGTACTCGTATGATAGTTTAAAGATGTGTTTACTTAGGTTTTACTACTCCTTAATTATCTCCTATTGATGGTTGATTTGTCACGTCCTTATTCCTAGTTGCGTTGTGATTCTAAGGCTATAGGGCGTGCTTATTTCCCTAACTCTTTGAAATTACCAAAGGGTCTTGTTTACAAATCCTCTAGTGATTTATAGACGCCTACTCTACGGTTGTCCTTGAATACTTTATCCTACAATTACCTAGACAATTATATTCTAAAGTTCACAAAGAAATGTCAAGCATTAAGTACACAACGAATAATCTAGCGCACTCTAGATCATTAGTCAACTAAGATAAGTATCAACCAATCAATATTCAATAATTAAGTTTCATATTCCCTAAGCAAACACACAAATAAATTAGCCGGACATGGAGAACATGCAAGCATACACACAAATAATCAAAGACATAATTAAATTAATGAAGTAAATACTTATCTTGATGTATAATAGGGTTTAGAACCCTAAAATACTGCACAAGAAAGCCTTGGTTCGGTTTTAGGTTTTTACTCCAAAAGACTACACTTAAAACTGAAAAATTCGGATTCTATATATAAGATTACATCTGCGACGGCGTCACCTTATGTTTCGTGACGCCGTCGTGTCGCCGTCATTAGGGTTTCGTCTTGGCCACGTAAACCTTTCGACGGCGTCACCTTATGACTGTGACGCCGTCCCCTTCAGCTCTGACGCCGTCTTGGCTGCATCTAGGCCGTCTGAGTAACGACGGCCTACTCCTTTAGAACCTGACGTCGTCCCTTGAAAACATGCAATTTCGCTTCTGACCCGTCGCAAAATTCCTTCCCGACGGCGTCGCAGATATGCAGTGACGCCGTCGCCTTATGTTTCAGCAGCTTTGAGTGTCTCGATTCTGACTTTGGCCATTTTCTTCGTATATTCGCGCCTTTTCGTCCAAATAAGCATCATTCCAGCATTTTGCCTTCAAGAGACCTAAAAAGTGAAAAGGAACGATATTAAGCAATAACGGATACAAAAGTGATCGAATAAGGGTTTAAATGACCCCTCAAAAAGGTACCTTTTAAAACCTTATCAAATATCCCTACACTTGGTATTTGCTTGTCCTCAAGCAAATGTGCTTTTAGCCAATTAATTTATAAGTTAGGGGTCATGAAGCATCCATTCAAAACGGTCCACAACACATATAAGCCCCGCAAAAGTCATAACAAGCACGGAAATTACATACTAGCACCTCACATGGGGTGTTTGGATACTCACATCTCTCTCGGGTGTATATATGAAATATAACAAATCGGAAATGGAAGATAAACACTCATTAACCGGTCCTAGTACATAGATTACCATAGGCTTGAGAATAGATCAAACCTCCGTCGCTTTGGCGTAAGCACCTAGGAAAGACTATCAAAGAGGTCTTTAAAGGGTTGTAACGTTAGGCTTACGGTATGGAAATAAGGGTTTGGTGGGATAGGCTATATAGTGGTGGATAGTCAAAAATCTCTATGTTGCAAGTATACGAAGAATGGCGTTGCTAAGCCAAGACTCGACACTCTAAAACTCTAGGCAACGAAAATAAACAAACATAATTTAAAAGATAGATGTAGGATGGTAGCCCGTATGTTTTTGTTTTTGTTTTTTTTTTTTTTTTCTTTTTTTTTTTTTTTTTTTTTTTTTTCGAATTTTTTTTTTTTTTTTTTTTCATACACTTTTACTCTACCATCCTCTACGGTACATCAAAATGATAGGGATTTATAGACACATCCCTACACTTGAGTTTTTATTACTCTAACACTAATTTGACCCGAATTGAAAAGATCAAAACACTTGGAGTACATTATTATGCAAACAAAGGGAATTTGAGTTTAACGTTCTCTTTCCTATGTTTCATAAACTTTAACTTTTCCCATGAATCCCAATCATCCCAAAACTGTATACAAGGGATATGACTCGACTTAGCAACTCATGCAAGCAACCAGATAATTGAACTAAGGGTTTTGGGTGATAACATAAATTTGCACTAAAAGTGAGTGCAATAAAGGTAGGCTAAGGCGATTTGGGTGTATATTTGGGGGTGGGGTGTAAACAATGCTCTTCATTGATATTCCGGAAAAACCGAAATATCACGAGAACCGCGAAAAGGATAGGCTCTGAGGGGTTAACTAGGGGTATCGTGTACTAAAGATGAGTACAACGCAAAGGGTGTGGGGGAATTACTCAACCGAGGTGGAAGAAGTAATTATATTACAGGTATCAAACAAGGGTTATCCTAATGCCTCTTATCATTTAGTTATTCCTAACTACACAAGTGTAGTCTCACTAGCGATCTCGGAATGCATCACAAAACAAGTTCTAGAATCTAATATACTACCGGTTCACACTCTAAGCATTAAAGATGAATGCTTTAATTCCTACTAATCTAAGGGCGATCCTCACATTTTGGGTGGAATTTAGGTGGTAAGGGTTTTTTTGTGCTAGTCATGCAACTTCCTATCCATGAGACGCTTTTGTTAAGACTAATGGCCCACTCTTATACGTCATGAAAAAATTTTAAATTTGGCTAAAATTACCCTAACCTACATTTTCTCATGGTTTATTACACAAATACACTTGGACAAAGCAAACAGTCAAGGATAAGCATAGTTTCAAAGTTCCCGTTTATTTTCCCTCCCTACACTTAAACTGAACATTGTCCCCAATGTTCCCCGAAAGTATCAAAGTTATGATAATAGAAGGTAATTAAAAATGAAAGAAACTAATACTCCCCTGATTAGCTCGGTAGGATCCGTAAAAAGTGGTGGTTAAATCTTTTCCAAGAAGAGTTTTTGCGTGAAAGGCTCCTTCCAAACTTGTGTAACTTCTTCTTGACAAACTAAACCTGCACACTAGAAGAAAACAAACGAAACCTTCGCGTAAAATCGGCGGTAATAATATACATAAGACTTGATTTAAACTAGGATATAATGCTTGTGGAATGGGTGTTTACAGAATTTGTTTTGAAAGTTAAGATCTGGAAAATTCCAAAATTTTACAAGTAGCTCAGAAAACGAGAAAAAGTAAGCTGATGTTTTTATTCCTTCCTGACGCCGTCAGGTTGCAATCCTGACGCCGTCAGGTTATCCTGACAAAAACTGGTCTGCGATTTTCTGGAAAAAATTCTGGAAAATTTACATCTTTAGAATCTGGAAAAACTTCTGCAAAAACATCCATTATGACTCGATACAAGCATTTGACTCGAACAAACAAACATATATATCTTTTAGTTAATTGTTATTCTCATGTTCACGTTTCTTATGAAAACGTGTGTAATCCTCCCTACACTTATCCTTTATGTAAAATACCTTTATATGTAATTAAGACGAGGTTAAAAACAAAATAAAGCATTTTTACAAATTTAAACATGAGGATAAACAATTAATAAAAGATATATGACACTAACAAGCAAACAATTAAGCATGGGTTGCCTCCCACGAAGCGCTTTTCTTTATTTAAGAGTCTTGTAGCTAGACTCGTAGTCCTACCCCTACGTTTTTGCATCACCGCCCTCTTGACGGTCTCTATCGGGGGGTTCCATGTTGTAGAAGTGTCCCATGATACTCCTTTCTAAGAGTTCACCCTCTCCCCACTCGGTCCTATATTTCGGTCCTAAATTCAAACAATCTTTATAGAACCCGAAAAGCTTAGCCATAACATAATCTACTCCTTTTTCCCTATCCTCATCATTCCTGTAATAGACCGACAGTTTAAGTTCCTTTTCATCATTGGAGAGTGATGAAAACTTCTCAATCTTAAACGGCATTTGGTAGGCTACGTCGTCGGTCTCATCCTTGAATCGCACTACTCCTAACGATGGGTCATAAGTCATCCCGGTGCTTTCTACGAAAGGTTTTCCTAGAATAACGTGGGACAAGCTAGGGTCTATGGCCGTGCTAATATCTTCCACAATTATGAAGTCCGTAGGGAATGTGAAACTACCTACATAGACGGGCAATCCCTTAACTCTACCAAGAAAATTACACTTATCACTAGGATTATCGAGGTCTTGCCTAGTTGGGATAGGCTTCTTCATTATCCAATTGTAATAGGTGCTAGTCATTATGTTAATTGGGGATTTACGATCAATGTAAGCCTTTGCCACAAAAAGGTGTCCTATGCAACATGGTATGTTAAGATTCCAAGGGTTCCCAAACTTGATTCTAGGGCTTTTCCTAACATACATGTGACGGAGGTCACGCACTAAGTGAGGGTGGCGGGATAATTCTTCTTCCGTAGGAAATTTGTTGAAATAGTCATTGTCTACTTCATCTTCTTCCTCGGGTGTTTCATCTTCAACAAATGTTTGGTCTTCTTCGTCATCCGGCTCCACTAAGGCGATGGCATTGACGAATTGGACGTGCTTAATAAGCTTGCTTGGATCCTTAATTTCTACACCTGGAGGCTCGGGAGTCGAGATAGCACTAACCTTCCTATCACTATTTATGGCTTTCAACAGGTTGTCTATCTTCCTATCCATCTCGGCTTGTTGATGGTTAAAGTGGTCCGAGAGCTTAGCCATTTGGGTTTCTTGGGACGCAACTATGTTTTGCAACATCCCTTCAATACTCTGTTGGTTAGGACCGTTAGGTGGGGGCCACGAGAAATCATTGGAGGTGAATTCTTTGGTTTGTCCCCAGTAAAAGTCGGGCTTGTTTTTCCATGCCTCCCGGGTTTCATTGAAATTCCTAGGTCCGGGCGTTGTAGGGAATCTTCCTCTCGTTCCATTATTACGCGAGGATGCGTATTCAACGGAAGCATGCTCGGGGGATAGGGTGCTAGTGCGCGTGTTATGAGGATCACAAAATGGCTCGCACGAAGAGGAAACTTTGTTTATATGGCGCGAGGACTTAGGATTCTCGTAGGAACTCATGAGGAATTTGACTTGATCTTCAAGTTCGATCATCCTACGGTCGGGAGGAGGCAAGGAGATTGCCTTGACGGTTTTGGGAAGTTCACGGGGGTCATCCCAACTTTCGTTGTCATAGAGGGCAAGGTCCTCTATTATTTCCCATGATTCTTCCGCGGTGAGATCACTAAGTTTTCCACCGGCCGCTTGGTCAATGGATCGCTTAGTGGGAAAGTTGACATGATCATAAAAGATTTGGACTTGGAGCCAAAGATCAATGCCGTGATGAGGGACTTTATGAAGTAAGTCCTTGAATCGGGTCCATGCTTCGTAGAGAGATTCACCTTGACGTTGTTGGAACATCAAGATGTCATTCCTAAGCTTAGTGGTTCTCCCCGGTGGGAAAAATTGAGCAAGGAAGCGAGAAGTAAGATCATCCCAACTTGAGATGGAGCCGGCGGGAAGTCGCTCAAGCCAATTACTAGCTTGGTCCCGTAGAGAGAATTGGAAGAGACGCAAGCGCGTGGTCTCCCGAGTAGTAGCATCAAGGTCGATGGAATCGACAATTTTGAGGAAATCCCTCAGATGCTGATTTGGATCTTCGGAACGAAGTCCATGGAATGCACATCCGTTTTGCACCAACCGGATGGTGTCGGATCGCAGGGCCGTAGTTTGGGCTTGGTCGGGAAGCTCAATGGTGTTCCTATAACCTAGGTGGTTTGGTCTCGAGTACTCACCAAGAGTACGGGCTCTTGGCGGGTCGTTTGGTGGTGGGTTGATGAGTGGTGGTTGGTTGTCACCTTCCATGGTGAAAAGTGATGGGTGTTACGAACAAAGGTCACGAAGAAGGGGGATAGACTAAGAGAAAGCTAAAAAATGAGAAAAATTTACTTGATAGGAATCAAGCAAAGAAACCTAAACGAGGTGGACTACTAACTAGCTATTCTATTCCCCGGCAGCGGCGCCAAAAACTTGATAACGCTACACGCGTCGTTCGGGGTCAAGGAAACTTCCTTTTCTTCGAGCAAGTTTTATAACACCCTAGGCAGTGAACCTAATCGTTGTAGTGTAGTAATTAGGGTAAGCCACGGGTATTGATATCGTTCTCTAGGGGAATAGGAATGCTAGTGAGAAGTTACTACGCTAAGGTTGAGGTTGAGGAAGATTATTTTTTATCTTTTTATGTTTTTTTTAGAAAATGAAAAGGTACGAATCTCGGGTATTGGATTTGGGGGGTTGGTATTGCTACCGATTACTCTACTATTATCTAATTATCTAATCTAAGGTTGTGATAGTCTATGTCTAATTTGATGTGTACTCGTATGATAGTTTAAAGATGTGTTTACTTAGGTTTTACTACTCCTTAATTATCTCCTATTGATGGTTGATTTGTCACGTCCTTATTCCTAGTTGCGTTGTGATTCTAAGGCTATAGGGCGTGCTTATTTCCCTAACTCTTTGAAATTACCAAAGGGTCTTGTTTACAAATCCTCTAGTGATTTATAGACGCCTACTCTACGGTTGTCCTTGAATACTTTATCCTACAATTACCTAGATAATTATATTCTAAAGTTCACAAAGAAATGTCAAGCATTAAGTACACAACGAATAATCTAGCGCACTCTAGATCATTAGTCAACTAAGATAAGTATCAACCAATCAATATTCAATAATTAAGTTTCATATTCCCTAAGCAAACACACAAATAAATTAGCCGGACATGGAGAACATGCAAGCATACACACAAATAATCAAAGACATAATTAAATTAATGAAGTAAATACTTATCTTGATGTATAATAGGGTTTAGAACCCTAAAATACTGCACAAGAAAGCCTTGGTTCGGTTTTAGGTTTTTACTCCAAAAGACTACACTTAAAACTGAAAAATTCGGATTCTATATATAAGATTACATCTGCGACGGCGTCACCTTATGTTTCGTGACGCCGTCGTGTCGCCATCATTAGGGTTTCGTCTTGGCCACGTAAACCTTTCGACGGCATCACCTTATGACTGTGACGCCGTCCCCTTCAGCTCTGACGCCGTCTTGGCTGCATCTAGGCCGTCTGAGTAACGACGGCCTACTCCTTTAGAACCTGACGTCGTCCCTTGAAAACATGCAATTTTGCTTCTGACCCGTCGCAAAATTCCTTCCCGACGGCGTCGCAGATATGCAGTGACGCCGTCGCCTTATGTTTCAGCAGCTTTGAGTGTCTCGATTCTGACTTTGGCCATTTTCTTCGTATATTCGCGCCTTTTCGTCCAAATAAGCATCATTCCAGCATTTTGCCTTCAAGAGACCTAAAAAGTGAAAAGGAACGATATTAAGCAATAACGGATACAAAAGTGATCGAATAAGGGTTTAAATGACCCCTCAAAAAGGTACCTTTTAAAACCTTATCAAAAGTTTCTATAGTGACGGGTGAGAAGCATCCCGTATGGAAGAGCAACCGATCCTTGAGTTGGAATATCAATCATTCTCCTAGCTATGTAGTAGGCTAAGTTGAATGGTTGTCGGGTGGACAAGTTGTAGAGCATGTGACAAAGGCAAGCGTTTATGTGATCCCTATTTCCTATGGTGCTAATGACGTTGGCTCTAAGTAGCTCCTCCCATTTCTTAAATTCCGGTTTAAGTTCATTTAGCTCCATTCCATATGGATCTCGGTTTACCTCCTTTCCCTTTCGGGTAACTCGGGTTGTATCACTTTTTGGGTTAAAAAGGTGTTCACGGATGGCATCCTTATCGGCCAAACGGGTTTGGTAGGGAAGAGAGCGGTCATTGATTGCATCAAGAGCCGTGAGTGACCACTTGTCCGTGTAGATACAAGTTCCTCGGTTGGGAATTCCCAACACTTGAGCAAAGTCGCCTAAGGTGATGGTGTAGTCGTTTTGATTGATTCTAAACCTAAGAAAATATTCATCATCGTCTTCATCACTAAAGCCGGTCACACTAGCATAGAATTCTAACACAAACCTAGGACAAATTGGTTCATCGATGTCAAGAAGACAATCGAATTGAATGGCGGCTAGTTCTTCACGAAGATTGGTATTTTCAAGGAAGGATGAGTGAATGGTTTTACCCTCATGGAAATACCTTGAATCTAGACTCTTAAATATTTCTACTTGTTGATAACGCTACACGCGTCGTTCGGGGTCAAGGAAACTTCCTTTTCTTCGAGCAAGTTTTATAACACCCTAGGCAGTGAACCTAATCGTTGTAGTGTAGTAATTAGGGTAAGCCACGGGTATTGATATCGTTCTCTAGGGGAATAGGAATGCTAGTAAGGAGTTACTACGCTAAGGTTAAGGTTGAGGAAGATTATTTTTTATCTTTTTATGTTTTATGAAAATGGAAAGGTACGAATCTCGGGTATTGGATTTGGGGGGTTGGTATTTCTACCGATTACTCTACTATTATCTAATTATCTAAACTAAGGTTGTGGGAGTCTATGTCTAATTAAAGTGTGCTCGTATGATAGTTTAAAGATGTGTTTACTTAGGTTGTACTACTCCTTAATTATCTCCTATTGATGGTTGAGTTGTCACGTCCTTATTCCTAGTTGCGTTGTGTGTCTAAGGTTGTAGGGTATGCGTTTCTCCCTAACTCTTTGAACTTACCAAAGGGTCTCGTCTACAAACCCACTATGGATGATAAACTCCTACTCTAAGGCGCTCTTTGGATGGTTTAGCCTACAACTACTCAGGTAATTATATTCTAAGGTTCACAAAGATGAATCAAGCATTAAGTACACAACGAATGACCTATCGCATTACTAGATCATTAATCAACTAAGATAAGAAACAACCAATCAATATTCAATAATTAAGTTTCATACTTTCTAAGCAAACACACAAATAAATTAGCCGGACATGGAGAACATGCAAGCATACACACAAATAATCAAAGACATAATTGAATTAATGAAGTAAAGACTTATCTTGATGTAAGATAGGGTTTAAAACCCTAAAATACTGTACAAGACACCTTAGGTTCGGTTTTAGGTTTTTACTCCAAAGACTCTCCTCTAAAGACTGAAAAATTCGGATTCTATATATAAGATTACATATGCGACTGCGTCACCTTATGTTTTGTGACGCCGTCGTGTCGCCGCCATTAGGGTTTCGTCTTGGCCACGTTAACCTTGCGACGGCGTCACCTTGTGTCCGTGACGCCGTCCTCTTCAGCTTCTGACGTCGTCTGGATTGCATCTAGGCCGTCTGAGTAGCGACGGCCTACTCTTTTACAACTGGACGTCGTCGCTTGAAAATACGAGTTTTGGGTTCTGGACCGTCACAATAATTTTGGGACGGCGTCGCCATTAGCACCTGACGCCGTCGCCTTCTAGTTTCAGCAACTGTGAGTGTCTCGATTTTGACTTTGGCCATTTTCTTCATATATTCGCGCCTTTTCGTCCAAATAAGTGCCATTCCAGCATTTTGCCTTCAAGAGACCTAAAAAGTGAAAAGGAACGATATTAAGCAATAACGGATACAAAAGTGATCAAATAAGGACTTAAACGACCCCTCAAAATGGTACCTTTTAAAACCTTATCAAATATCCCTACACTTGTTATTTGCTTGTCCTCAAGCAAATGTGCTTTTAGCCAATTAATTTATAAGTTAGGGGTCATGAAGCATTAATTCAAAACGGTCCACAACACATATAAGCCCCGTAAAAGTCATAACAAGCACGAAAATTACATACTATCACCTTACATGGGGTGTTTGGATACTCACATCTCTCTCGGGTGTATATATGAAATATAACAAATAGGAAATGGAAGATAAACACTCATTAACCGGTCCTAGTACATAGATTACCATAGGCTTGAGAATAGATCAAACCTCCATCGCTTTGGCGTAAGCACCTAGGAAAGACTGTCAAAGAGGTCTTTTAAAAGGTTGTAATGTTAGGCTTACGGTAGGGAAATAAGGGTTTGGTGGGATAGGCTATTTAGTGGTGGTAAGTCAAAAATCTCTATGTTAAATGCATATGAAGAATGGCGTTGCTAAGCCAAGACTCGACACTCTAAACTCTAGATAACTGAAATAAACAAACATAAATTTAAAGGATAGATGTAGGATGGTAGCCCGTATGTTTTTTTTTTTTTTTTTTTTTTTTCACACTCTATTTTTTTTTCTCTCTTTCTATTTTTTTAGATTTTTTTTTTTTTTTTTTTTTTTCATACACTTTTACTCTACCATCCTCTAAGATAACATCAAAATATTAGGGATTTATAGGCACATCCCTACACTTGAGTTTTTTATTACTCTAACACTAATTTGACCCGATTTGAAAAGATCAAAACACTTGGGGTACATTATTACGCAAACAAAGGGAATTTGAATTTTTAACGTTCCCTTCCCGTCATTTCATAAACTTTAACTTTTCCCATTAATCCCAATCATCCCAAAACTGTATACAAAGGATATGACTCGACTTAGCAACTTATGCAAGCAACTAGATAATTGAACTAAAGGTTTAGGGTGATAACAAACATTTGCACTAAAAGTGAGTGCATAAGGGGTAGGCTAAGGCGATTTGGGTGTATATTTGGGGGTGGGGTGTAAACAATGCTCTTCATTGATATTCTGGAAAAACCAAAACATCACGAGAACCGCGAAAAGGATAGGCTCTGAGGGGTTAACTAGGGGTATCATGTACTAAAGATGAGTACAACGCAAAGGGTGTGGGGGAATTACTCAACCGATGTGGAAGAAGTAATTATATTACAGGTATTAAACAAGGGTTATCCTAATGCCTCTTATCATTTAGTTATTCCTAACTACACAAGTGTAGCCTCACTTGCGATCTCGGAATGCATCACAAAACAAGTTCTAGAATCTAATATACTACCGGTTCACACTCTAAGCATTAAAGATGAATGCTTTAATTCCTACTAATCTAAGGGCGATCCTCACATTTTGGTGGAATTTGGGTGGTAAAGGGTTTTTGTGCTAGTCATATAACTTCCTATCCGTGAGACGCTTTTGTTAAGACTAATTGCCCACTCCTATATGTCATAAAAAATTTTAAATTTGGTGCCAAAATTACCCTAACCGACATTTTCTCATGGTTTATTACACAATCACAATTGGACAAAGCAAATAGTCAAAGATAAGCATAGTTTCAAAGTTCCCGTTTTATTTTCCCTCCCTACACTTAAACTGAACATTGTCCCGAATGTTCCCCGAAAGTATCAAAGTTATGATAAAAGAAGGTAATTAAAAACGAAAGAAACTAATACTCCCCTGATTAGCTCGGTAGGATCCGTGTAAAGTGGTGGTTAAATCCTTTTCAAGAAGAATTATTGCGTGAAAATCTCCTTCCAATCTTATGTAACTTCTTCTTGATAAACTAAACCTGCACACTTGAAGAAAACAAATGAAACCTTCGCGTAAAATCGGCGGTAATATATATATATATATATATATATATATATATATATAAGACTCGATTTAAACTAGGATATAATGCTTGTGGAATGGATGTTTACAGAATTTCTAAGAAAATTAAGACCTGGAAAATTCCAAAAATTTATAAGTAGCTCAGAAAACGAGAAAAAAAATAATCTGATGTTTTTACTCCTTCCTGACGCCGTCAGGTTATCCTGACAAAAACTGGTCTGCGATTTTCTGGAAAAAATTCTGGAAAATTTACATCTTTAGAATCTGGAAAAATTTCTGCAAAACATCCATTATGACTCGATACAAGCATTTGACTCGAACAAACAAACATATATATCTTTTCGTTAAGTGTTATTCTCATGTTTACGTTTCTTTTGAAAACGTGTGTAATCCTCCCTACACTTATCCCTTATGTAAAATACCTTTATATGCAATTAAGACGAGGTTAAAAACAAAATAAAGCATTTTTACAAATTTAAACATGAGGATAAACAATTAATAAAAGATATACGACACTAACAAGCAAAAAATTAAGCATGGGTTGCCTCCCACGAAGCGCTTTTCTTTATTTAAGAGTCTTGTAGCTAGACTCATAGTCGTGCTCCTACGTTTTCTCATTACCGCCCTCTTCTTCTAAAACAATATCCTCATCGTTCACCATTTCAATATTATCCAATTGATAATGCTTCACCCGTTGCCCATTAACGGTGAATTCTCTTCCATCATGGTCTAGTAGCACCACCGCCCCATTGCTCATCTGTTTTTTTAATGAAAAGGGTCCATACCACCTGGATTTGAGTTTTCCTGGGAATAATCTTAGTCTTGAATTATACAAGAGCACCTTATCCCCTTCTAAAAACTCTTTAGGATTCTTTATTCATTGATCATGCCATCTTTTTGCCCTTTCTTTGTAAGTGATTGACGATTCGTATGCTTCCAGCCTCAGTTCATCCAATTCTTGAAGTTGTAAGAACCGATTTGACCCTGCTTCAGAATAATCCATATTACAGGCCTTAAGGGCCCAATATGCTTTCTGCTCAAGTTTGATAGGGAGGTGGCAAGCCTTTCCGTACACCAGGCGAAAAGGGGTTGTCCCGATAGGTGTTTTGTAAGCAGTTCTAAATGCCCAGAGTGCCTCATCTAGTTTGAATGCCCAATCTTTCCTATTTTGGTGGACCGTTTTTTCAAGTATTCGCTTTAATGCCCTATTCGTGTTTTCTACTTGTCCATTTGTCTAAGGATGATATGCAGTAGAAAATCTATGTGGGACGCCATACTTCTTCATCACCTTTTCCATTTGAGCATTGCAAAAGTGAGTCCCTCTATCACTGATTAATGCTTTGGGAATCCCGAATCGTGCAAAGAGTTTTTTAAGAAAGTGGATAACTACCCTTGCATCATTAGTTCTAAGGGCTTGAGCCTCTACCCATTTGGATACATAGTCGATAGCTACGAGAATGTATTCATTTCCTCCGGAGGATGGAAAGGGTCCCATGAAGTCTATTCCCCACACGTCAAATATTTCGCAGACTTGGATATAGTTCTGAGGTGACTCATCCCGTCGTGAAATATTTCCTGATCGTTGACATGCATCACACATTTGAACTAATCTCTTAACGTCTCGAAAAATAGTAGGCCAATAGAATCCGGCGTCGAAAACCTTTCGTGCCGTGATATTTACACCGTGATGTCCTCCAAATGGTCCCGCATGACATTCTTTCAGAACTCGATCAATCTCTCTACCGGCCACGCAACGTCTAATGATTTGATCGGGACATATACGGAAAAGGAAAGGTTCATCCCAGAAGTAATGTTTTAACGTAGTGAAGAACTTCTTTTTATCTTGTTTTGTCATGTAATTTGGCAAAACCCTGCTGGACAGGTAGTTAGCATAATCCGCATACCATGGCTCAATTTATTTAATCGCCATTAGCCGTTCCTCGGGAAAAGAATCGCGAATATCGGTGTGATCTAACTTCTCAAGATCAGGGTTCTCCAAGCGTGATAGATGATCAGCAGCGAGATTTTCAGCCCCCTTTTTATCTCGAATTTCAATGTCGAATTCTTGAAGTAATAGGATCCACCTAATCAGTCGAGGTTTAGCATCTTGTTTTGAAAACAAATAGCGTAAGGCGGAGTGATCGATGAAGACGACAGTTTTAGAGAGAACGAGATATTGCCTGAATTTGTCGAAGGCAAAAACGAGGGCTAAAAGTTCTTTCTCAGTGGTCGTATAGTTCTCTTGTGCTACATTCATGGTTTTGCTAGCATAGTAGATTGGTTGAAAATGCTTTTCCTTCCTTTGGCCGAGCACTGCGCCGACAGCATAATTACTAGCGTCACACATGATTTCGAATGGCTGAGACCAATCAGGGGTGACCATTATAGGTGCCTGAGTGAGATCTTTCTTTAGTCGGTTAAATGCTTCCTTGCATTCTCCAGAAAAATCAAAAGGGGCGTCCTTAACAAGAAGTTGTGTCATTGGCCGGGTAATTTTCGAAAAATCTTTAATAAACCTTCGATAAAAACCTGCATGACCAAGAAAGCTGCGAATGGCTTTAACGATAGTAGGATAGGGGAGTTTGGAAATTGCTTCGATTTTTGCTCTATCGACCTCAATCCCATTTCCCGAGACTTTATGCCCTAAGACAATTCCTTCTTTTACCATGAAATGACATTTTTCCCAATTTAAAACCAAATTAGTTTCCTCGCATCGCTTCAACATCTTCCTAAGGTTGGAAAGACAAAGGTCGAAAGAATTTCCAAACACCGAGAAATCATCCATGAAGACTTCCATGCTGTCCTCAATTAACTCGTGGAATATGGCCATCATACATCGTTGAAAGGTTGCGGGTGCATTACATAACCCGAAGGGCATTCGCTTGTAGGCGAACGTTCCGTAAGGACATGTAAATGTAGTTTTCTCCTGATCTTCAGGAGCAATTGGAATTTGGAAGTATCCTGAAAAACCATCAAGGAAACAGTAGTATTTGTGCCCTGCTAACCTTTCAAGCATTTGGTCAATAAACGCCAGAGGAAAATGATCTTTCCGGGTGGCATCATTTAACTTTCTGTAGTCAATACATACACGCCACCCAGTAACCGTTCTTTGTGGCACCAACTCACCCTTCTCATTTTTTACAACCGTCTTCCCTCCTTTTTTTGGAACCACTTGGACCGGGCTGACCCATGGGCTATCTGATATGGGGTAGATGAGACCTGCATCCAGAAGCTTAATGACCTCTTTTTTCACTACCTCTTTGATGTTAGGGTTAACCCGCCTTTGCGGTTGAACGGTTGGTTTGTAATCTTCCTCCATGAGGATTTTGTGAGTACAAAATGTAGAATCGATTCCCTTAATGTCGGCAACACTCCACGCAATCACCCCTTTGTACTCTTTTAAAACTTCTAAGAGCTTCTCTTTCTGAATAGTAGTTAGCGAAGAGCTTATGATGACAGGGAGTTGGTCCTCCCCTTGAAGAAAGGCGTATTCCAAGTGACTCGGGAGATCTTTCAGTTCTAAGGTAGGAGGCTCTTTGATCGATGGTTTTAGCTTGTTTCCCGGCCTTTGAAGCTCAATAGGTTCAATTTCATCCTGACGAGGATAAAAGGACACAGCTCCAACCATCTCAATTTCTTGGTCGTCGTATATTACGTTGTTATCATTATTTATGAATTCGTTTAATAGATACTCGTCAATGCAGCCATCTATGTCGTCAACAAATTCATCAACTTCTTCAACTAAATATACGGGGCGACCGCAGGAAGAAGAATGTCTCATAGAATCCTTAATGTCGAAGGTCAAGCTCTCGGATCCTACTCGTAAAGTGAGTTTACCATCATGAACATCAATGATGGCACGAGCTGTAGCCAAGAAGGGTCTTCCAAGGATTATTGGGACGGAATTATCTTCCTCCATCTCTAAAATTACGAAATCGACTGGAAAATTGAATTCCCCCACCCTTACAAGAACGTTCTCACAAACTCCGATGGGATATTTGATTGATCGATCGGCTAATTGGATACTCATCCTAGTTGGTTTAAGCCCTGAATATCCGAGTTTAAGAAATAGGGAGTGAGGCATCAGGTTAATGCTTGCCCCAAGATCTGCCAAAGCGTTTTTCATAGAAAGCGCCCCTATAGAGCAAGGAATGGTAAAACTGCTCGGATCTTCCTTTTTCTTGGGCATGCTCTTTTGGATGATAGATGAACATTCTTCTCCTAATGATATCAATCCTTCAAGCTTTTTCCGATTAGATATCTACCTCTTGAAGTATCTACTATGTTTAGGGATGTGATAGAATACATCAAGGAGTGGTATGTTGACGGATGTTTGTTTCAAATAAGACAATATTCTTTCATTGTCTTCTTCAGCCTTTTGATTCTTTAGACGAGAGGGATAGGGAATCCTTGCGAGAGATGGTCGCTAGGCTGGTGCTGGTGTTTGTGGGGGAGGATCGTGAGGAGTTGGAAGAGGTGCGGGAATCGCCTCATTTCCTAACTCGGGTTCCCTTGTGATGGGGTTCCGGTTGGGATGTGGGGGATCCTTGGTAGTAGTTCCTGATCGAGTAGTGATTGCGCAAGTTGGATCGTGAAGGGCTGGGCCAGGTCCACTCATTCTTTCGTGGAGATCGGTGAACTGACTTTCTAATTCAGCTTGCTGCTCTCGGATAAACTCCTCAAGGCCTTTCAAGAGTGCAGCCCCTTCCATGGTGAACTGCCCGAGTTTTTCTTCAAAAGGATCACGGATGGTGTACTCAGGTCCGTCCTTTCCTTCCGTTCTCCATTTCAGATTGCCCCAAGGACCACATTCATCGGTTTGATAAAATGCGAGGAGTGAAGGGTCATCATAAATATCATGACTAGAGAGGAAGACGCTTTCTCGGTGTGTGTCATCGCACTCATCGCTCTCGTGCGGTCCTCCGCATATGTCGCATATGAGATATGGGTTAGTCAGCCTTTTTGGTTCTGGTGATTTTATGAGGTAAGCTAGTTTCTTTTGTGCTTTCTCAATCCGATAATCGAAGGATAACTCTTCACTTGAGAAAGTAGAAATGCTTGACGCGTTTTCTTGCTCATTCCAATGGCTGTCTTGATATTGGATGTATTCCTCTATCCGGTTCCACCCTTCTTCTGCGGTGAGGTTCGCGATTCTTCGGCCAGTCGAGAAATCAATCCCTTTTTGATCCTTTCGGGAGACATTGTCGTAAAAGATTTGAACAAGCAACCAAAGGTTGATACCGTGGTGTGGAGCTTGTTGAATAAGATCTTTGTAACGACTCCAGGAGTTGGTGATAGATTCTCCATCGGGTTGATGAAAGTGCAGAATTTTGCTCCTAACTGCTGCAGTTCTTCCAGGAGGAAAGAACTTTTTTGTGAACTTGGTTGTAAGTTGTTCCCATGTGAAAATGGACCTTGGAGGGAGCTTATCGAGCCACTCCTTGGCTCGCCCTTGAAGAGAAAATGGGAAAAACCGGAGTCTAGATGTCTCCTTAGATGCTCCATCGGTATAGATAGCATCAACAATTTTTAGAAATTGTTTGATGTGGTGAATAGGATTTTCGCTGTGGGATCCATGGAATTGACATGCCTTTTGGATTAACCAAATGTCAGATGCATGCAATACCTCATTGATCTGTTCTGAGGGATATAAAATGGCACTGGTGAATCCAGATGCAGAAGGGTAGGAGTATTCCCCGAGGGTTTTCGCTTTAGGAGGATTTATGGGTCCATTGGCTGGAGTGACAAGAATTTCCTCGTCATTTTGACTCAGATTGTCAATAATGATGGTTTCAGGAGATTGTGGGGAATGAGGGGATTCTTCATCAGATGTAACTTCATCAAAATTGATGGAAGTGCCTTGAAGTTCTGAATCATGGAGAGCTTTTCTTCGCCTATTGAGCTCTCTTTCGGGTTCTGCAAATGGTTCAAGAAGAGTTTTGGTGGAACTGCGGGTTCTAAGTTGCTTAAAGGGGTTTGTATGGGGACGTGGTTGTTGGTTATCACCTTCCATGATGAAAAGTGATGAGATTATGAACAAGGTTACGAAGAAGGGGGATAGACTAAGAGAAAGCTAAAAATGAGAAAAAAAAAGTTTACTTGATAGGAATCAAGCAAAGAAACCTAAACGAGGTGGACTACCAACTAGCTATTCTATTCCCCGGCAGCGGCGCCAAAAACTTGATAACGCTACATGCGTCGTTCGGGGTCAAGGAAACTTCCTTTTCTTCGAGCAAGTTTTATAACACCCTAGGCAGTGAACCTAATCGTTGTAGTGTAGTAATTAGGGTAAGCCACGGGTATTGATATCGTTCTCTAGGGGAATAGGAATGCTAGTAAGGAGTTACTACGCTAAGGTTAAGGTTGAGGAAGATTATTTTTTATCTTTTTATGTTTTATGAAAATGGAAAGGTACGAATCTCGGGTATTGGATTTGGGGGGTTGGTATTTCTACCGATTACTCTACTATTATCTAATTATCTAAACTAAGGTTGTGGGAGTCTATGTCTAATTAAAGTGTGCTCGTATGATAGTTTAAAGATGTGTTTACTTAGGTTGTACTACTCCTTAATTATCTCCTATTGATGGTTGAGTTGTCACGTCCTTATTCCTAGTTGCGTTGTGTGTCTAAGGTTGTAGGGTATGCGTTTCTCCCTAACTCTTTGAACTTACCAAAGGGTCTCGTCTACAAACCCACTAGGGATGATAAACTCCTACTCTAAGGCGCTCTTTGGATGGTTTAGCCTACAACTACTCAGGTAATTATATTCTAAGGTTCACAAAGATGAATCAAGCATTAAGTACACAACGAATGACCTATCGCATTACTAGATCATTAATCAACTAAGATAAGAAACAACCAATCAATATTCAATAATTAAGTTTCATACTTTCTAAGCAAACACACAAATAAATTAGCCGGACATGGAGAACATGCAAGCATACACACAAATAATCAAAGACATAATTGAATTAATGAAGTAAAGACTTATCTTGATGTAAGATAGGGTTTAAAACCCTAAAATACTGTACAAGACACCTTAGGTTCGGTTTTAGTTTTTACTCCAAAGACTCTCCTCTAAAGACTGAAAAATTCGGATTCTATATATAAGATTACATATGCGACGGCGTCACCTTATGTTTTGTGACGCCGTCGTGTCGCCGCCATTAGGGTTTCGTCTTGGCCACGTTAACCTTGCGACGGCGTCACCTTGTGTCCGTGACGCCGTCCTCTTCAGCTTCTGACGTCGTCTGGATTGCATCTAGGCCGTCTGAGTAGCGACGGCCTACTCTTTTACAACTGGACGTCGTCGCTTGAAAATACGAGTTTTGGGTTCTGGACCGTCACAATAATTTTGGGACGGCGTCGCCATTAGCACCTGACGCCGTCGCCTTCTAGTTTCAGCAACTGTGAGTGTCTCGATTTTGACTTTGGCCATTTTCTTCATATATTCGCGCCTTTTCGTCCAAATAAGTATCATTCCAGCATTTTGCCTTCAAGAGACCTAAAAAGTGAAAAGGAACGATATTAAGCAATAACGGATACAAAAGTGATCAAATAAGGACTTAAACGACCCCTCAAAATGGTACCTTTTAAAACCTTATCACTTGTTCCTTAGTAAGTCCTTTGGTTTTGTGGTGTTTGGGAATTTAGTTAAGGGTGTTTTTGTGATCATAGAATCTTGCGGCTACCATGGTTATTCCTAAGGACAAGAATTAATATGTTAAAAATGAGAATAAATTTTAACGTTTTGGTTCTAGTGTGTGCCTATATGAAAACAATTTGGAGTTGCGGTTATCTCGACTCATTTTATGCATAAAAATGGTTTTAGTGGGGTGTTTGGCAAATACCATGAGATAACCCGAATGCTCCTAATTCAATGTGGCTTCATTTGAATATACCCGGGAATGCTTATTAGTTATGCAATACCTTTAGTATTCAAGAGCATGCAAGTGATGAAAGTCTAACGTTTCTATTTGTATTTAACAATGAAAAATTGTTTTCCTAAAAGTGAGAAGCTTTTCAAAATTTTTGACATGGGGTGTTTGGTTATTTGTATTTAACAATGATTTGTTTATGCAATATGATAATGTAGTACCTAATTTCAATGACTAGTTATGCAATTTGCCAATTGAATTCATATTTAGTATAAAAGCATACATAAAACCCCATGTAATGATTTTTGATAGTTTTGTGCATAAATAAGAATCCTAGACTCAGAATTGAGAGATAAAATGTAGTTAGGATACTTACAATGATGTTATCTTCTGTGATTAGTGAGAGGGAAGGTGTCAATAATGAGCTTGGTTTAAGTTTTACACGTTTTGGTAAAGTGGGTTTTGAGGAAGAAGATGTTTTGTAGGTAGTATTTTTGCTTCTGTAGACACCACGAACCAGACGGTACCAAAATTTTGGTTCTGTCCTTGTTGTCGTTTGGTACCGTGGCTACAGTAGCAGATATAAAACAAAATTGTTTTGGTTTGACTATTCTAATGTTTTAGGCTATGTTTATCCTAGATGTTTGGTTCCATTAACCCTAAACCAAGTCTAAGAAGATTAAAAGGTTCTCGTTTAAGAGGCTTAGTTAAGATGTCCGCAATGTTGTCTTCGGAGGATACTTTCTCAATTGAAATATTCCCTTTTTGAACATTGTCGCGAAGAAAGTGATGACGGATTTCAATATGCTTTGTACGAGCATGTTGAACGGGATTCTTGCTGAGATCGATGGCTCCTTTGTTGTCGCAAAGTATCACAATGTCGTTGAGATGAATTCCGTAATCTACGAGAGCTTGCTTCATCCAAAGAGCTTGTTGACATGCCTTTCCGGCTGAGACGTACTCGGCTTCAGTAGTTGAGATGGCTAAGGCCGTTTGCTTCTTTGCAAACCATGAGGTGAGACAATGTCCAACAAAAGTGCAAATACCACTTGTACTTTTTCTATCGACATAGTCACCGGCATGATCCGAGTCGGCATACACTATGGTTTCTACACCCGTTCATTTGGGATACCATAATCCTAAACACGCTGTTCCCTTAATGTATCTAAAAATCCTTTTTAAGGCTTCTAAGTGTGATGCCTTTGGGTTTTCTTGAAAGCGAGCACATAGACAAACACTAAACATAATGTCGGGTCTACTAGCCGTAAGATAGAGTAGGCTACCAATCATTCCTCTATATTTAGTGTTATCTACGGATTCACCTTCTTCGTCCTTGGTGAGTTTGGTGTCCGAGGACATGGGTATTTTAGTTGGTTTGGAATCTTCAAGCCCAAATTTTTAAGCATGTCTTTTATATATTTAGATTGGTTAAAAAATATGCCATCTTCTAGTTGTTTAATTTGAAGTCCTAGAAAGAAATTTAACTCACCCATCATACTCATTTCAAACTCGTCGTGCATGATTTTAGAGAAATCATCACATAGTTCTTGACAAATTGATTCTAATATAATGTCATCAACGTATATTTGAACAATGATAATATGTGATTCCTTTTTCTTGGTAAAAATAGTATTATCTACTAATCCCATAGAGTATTTGTTATCAATAAGAAAAGTCTTAAGTCGGTCGTACCAAGCTTTTGGTGCTTGCTTAAGACCATACAATGCTTTCTTGAGTTTGAAGACATGATGTGGTTTCTCAAAGTCGGTAAAACCGGGAGGTTGAGCAACATACACTTCTTCGTTAATAAACCCATTAAGGAAGGCACTTTTAACATCCATTTGAAATAATTTAAAGTCATAAGCACATGCATAAGCAAGTAATATTCTAATAGATTCGAGTCTAGCTACCGGAGCATAAGTTTCATCATAATCAATACCTTCTTGTTGATTATAGCCTTGTGCAACAAGCCTAGCTTTGTTTCTAGATACTATACCATTTTCATCCATTTTATTTCGAAAAACCCATTTCGTTCCAATTATGGTTTGATCTTTAGGTTTTGGAACTAATTTCCAAACATCATTTCTAACGAATTGGTTTAATTCTTCTTGCATGGCAATTACCCATGATTCATCTTTTATTGCTTCATTTATGTTTTTCGGTTCTATGGTGGATACAAAACAAAAATAATTACTTTGATTTTGGGCTTGTTACCTTAAGGTTCTTTGATTAAGTTGTCCTATGACCTTTTCTAAAGGATGACTTTTAGATTCTTTGATGTTTATAGTTTCCTTATTTAATGGTTCATATTCCTTTTTATCATTAATTTGACTTTCTATTATTTGACTTTCAACTAAGTCATCATCTACCAAAGGTGATCTCTTAGAGGGAGGTGGACTTTCATCAAACGTTATGTTCAACGATTCCTCGACTATCATTGTTTCTTTGTTAAGGACAATATAAGCTTTGCTAGTTTGAGAATAACCCAGAAATACACCTTCATAAGACTTTGGGTCAAACTTGGTGAGATAGTCTTTAGTATTAAGAATGAAGCATTTACAACCAAAGACTCTAAAATATCCTAAAGTTGGCTTTTTACCTTTGTAAAGCTCATATGGTGTTTTGTTTAGGAAAGGACGTATTAAGACTCTATTCAAAATATATGTAGAAGTGTCAACGGCGTTGCACCAAAACTTTTGAGGAATGTTTTGTTCATTAAGCATTGTTCTACTCATTTCTTGAATTGTTTTATTTTTACGTTCTACTACTCCATTTGATTGAGGTGTTCTTGGAGCGGAAAAGTTATGTGTTATACCATTTGTATTACAAAAGTTTCCAAATTGAGTTTCGTTGTCAAATTCACGACCATGATCCGTTCGGATCGACACAATTTTAACACCTAGTAGATTTTGAATTTTCTTGCTAAGAATTTCAAATTTATCAAAAGCTTCATTTTTGGTTTTTAAAAACAAGGTCCAAGTAAACCTTGAGTAATCATCTACTATGACCAAAGTGTATAAGTTGCCTCCGTAGCTTCTTATAGCGGATGGTCCAAACAAGTCCATATGTAATAATTCTAGACACTTAGATGTGGACACCATATTTTTAGATTTGTGACTACTATGGGTTTGTTTACCAATTTTGCAAGCGTCGCAAAAGTGTTGGTCATATTTTAGTTTTGGTAAATTCCTAACTAGCTCTTTTGAATATAGGTTTTGTATAAGTCTCATATTAGCGTGACCTAAGCGTCTATGCCAAAGAGATGAGCTATCATCTAATGTTGTTAGACAAAGTTTGTTGTTATATGTTTTATCTATCTTCATGACGTATATGTTATTTTTCCTAACTCCTTTAGCTATGGTGATACCATCTTTTAGTATTTTACTACCATTTTCATCAAATAGTACTTTATACTTTTTATCACATAATTGGCTAATACTAAGTAGATTAAATCCTAACCTATCCACATGAGCAACATTTTCAATAGTTAGGGAGTTATGAGCGATCATACCTTTGCCAATGATTTTTCTTTTGAGATTGCTACCAAAAGTGACATTACCTCCGTCATACTCTTGGTATGATGAGAAGAGACTTTTGTTGCCCGTCATGTGTCGTGAGCATCTACTATCTTTTATCCATTCATCAGGTTCTAATCCAGCTTTCAAGCATACCTAAGAAGTAAATAACTCAAGCATTTGGTCCCCAATATCTCATGGGTCCGTTTGGGTTAAACATACCATTAATTTGATTCATGTATGGAAATGATGGGAAAGAGTTCCATGACATGTAATCTGGAGTTTGATATGGTCTAGAGAAGTTTTGATTCCAACCATTGAGTTGGTAGTTGGGTTGTACGTTGTGGTTGCTCTTAGGAAAGGGGCGTTTGGTAAAAGGTGCTTTATATCGTTGTTGAGTAGTTTTTGATCTAAATTCATTTTTAGCAAGTCCTACTCCTGTTGTAACAGCTGGTTTTAGTTTAACACTATCCTTGGTTTTCTTTGTTACTTTGACAAATTCAGTACGGTCCGTATTACGAACATTCTGTCCTGCTGAAGTACCCACGGCACCATTTGTTTCCACGGACGGAACCCTTATTTTGGTTCCGTCTGGTCCGTGCTGTACTGCAGCAGTTTTGACAGATTGTTCTTCTTTTTCGGCCGTTTTGTTTTGACTCTTTGGAATTAATACTTCATTAAATCCTAGCCCATTCATTTCTCCTGGTGTTTTATGGATTTTAACTATTTCATCAGCAAGAGCGATGTTTTTGTTAAACCTTTTAAATTTAGAATTATTTTCGATTAAAACATCTTGTGTGAGTTTTAGTTTTTCTATTTCAAGTTTAAGCTCTTGACATGATTTACAATCATCGTCATTTGCTTTTCCTTTTTCAAGTCGTTTTGCTTTTTCTTTTAACTCATAAACTTCATTTTCCAAAAATTCCTTTTTGGTTTTTAAAAATTTATTTTTAGTTATGATTTTTAGACTTAGCTCACACAATTGATTATATTGTTTTTGCAAGGTGTCATCATCAATAGAAGAGTAAGAAGAGTCGGAAAGTACCTCATTTGACTCATGTGCCATTAGAGCGATCTCTTCCTTTCTTGACTCTTCATCGTCTTCACTATCACTCCAAGCACCACTTACAAAAGCTCGTTGAGTTTTACTTTTAGGAGGCTTGGGACATTCTCCTATGAGATGATTTGCATCACCACATCTAAAACACTTTCTTTCACCTTTACCCTTTTTGTCATCCCGATCTTTTCGGAATGGCTTCTTTTCTTCTCGAGGTTGTCTTACGAACTTTCCTCTTCTTCTAAAGAACTTTTTAAAATCTCTAACGGCCATGACATATTCCTTATCTTCACTACCGGAGCAAGATTCGTCATCATCACTTGATTCCGCCTTTGCTTTTAGAGCAACGGATTTGATCTTCTCCCTTTTTCCTTTGATGATCTCCGAATCTTTCTCCATCACCATTTCATGTACTTTGAGGTTACCGATTAGCTCGTCTAGTGACATTTTTGAAAGATATTTTGATTCTTCAATAGCGGTCACTTTAGCTCTCCATTTGGGATGGAGTGCTCTAAGAAATTTCCTGACAAAGTTCTTACTACGAAAAGATTCATCAAGTGCTTTAAGTGATGTAATAATTGTTAAAGCGAGCAAATCCACAATCAATGGTTTCATCTTCAGGGATAACAAATTGTTCATATTTTTGAATAAGAAGATCAATTTTGTTATCCTTGACTTGTGAATTACCTTGATGTGTAATAATCAAAGATTCCCAAATATCTTTGGCGGTTTCACACATAAAAATTCTTTCATATTCTTTTCTAGGTAAAGCGTTATAAAGCATCATTTTAGCTTCATTATTTTTAGCAACTAATTTCTTTTGTTCATCAACAGAAATATCCTTTGTTGAAGAACTAAAATCCCCTTTAACAATAATAAACCAAAGATATATATCTTTTGATTTTACATATGTTTCAAAACGGTTTTTCCAATAGATAAATCCATTGGTTTCAAAGAGTGGTGGTCTTTGCATAGATTGCCCTTCTTTAAAGTTTTCAGAATCCATGGATCGTTTCAAGTTTATAAAATACAAGTTATTTTAGAAATTCTTGAGCAACGAGGCTCTGGTACCAATTGTAGAAAACTAGAAGGGGGGTTGAATAGTTTACCAATTAAAAACTTTGTTTTGAAACTTATTGAAAGATCAATTGATATTGATCTTTGGATATGTTGATGAAATATGCAAGTAATATGTAAAGAGTAAATAAGGAAAGAAATGATCAAACCACAACAAGTTGTTTATAGTGGTTCGGTCTGCAAGGACTCTATTTCCTTGCCCTACTCCACTCCCCGAGTCTCACACTCGAGAGTTTAACTTCACTAGTCAACAAGCTCCTTTCACCGGCGGAGAAAACCTTTACACTTCGCTTACACAATTTCCGACACTAAGCTAGATGTCGAGTTCTTTCCAAGGGTACAACTACTCCCGCACAATGTATTTTGAGGACTAAAATACTAACCACTCACACTCACAAGATTATGATGGTTTAATACAACAATGAAGTATGAATCAACACTAGATCATACAACACTAAACAAACAAGACTTTCAACTTCTCGTTTGAAGCTTGAATGTGACTTGATCTTCTTTGCTACAAAAGAGATCACTACTATGATATGAAACTAAGTTAGAAAGGTTAGAGAGAAGATATGTATGAGAGTATAATGAAAAGGGATGAAAAACTACTTGGCTTGGCATTGCTATTTATAGCCAAAATGGACAGGAGCGTCCACGGACCGCGGAACCCTTTAAAGGGTTCCGCCCGTGTACCAATTTGGTACCGCCGGGTCTGACAGCCAAGATATCAAATCTTGCCAAAGTCAACTCTATCTAAGTGAGATTGTGCAAGATATGAAGAGTACAAATCCACACAAAATATCTAATAAAATTTTCCAATGATTTCCATGATGCAACACATGATGTCATATGTTGTATTTCTATTTTTAGAAATATGCAAGTACTTAAGTAGTGCTTGGTTTAAGAACCTAACACATTCTAAACACTACTATCATACATAATTATTAGAGTCATATCAAGATGTCACTAATCATAAATGTAAATGCTTGAATGATGAATATATTGTTTGAAAAAGCTTGTTTTAATATCTATTAAACTTGACAAGCTTTAAGCTTTTATACAAATTAAATTTATTTTTGTCGTTAACAAAACTTAGGTAAAGATCAAAAATATAAATAACGTTTAATGACGATATTTGTATTAACAAAAACTTCTCAAAAAATTCCGCAATATAGAGGGTGTTGGTAGATAAAAAACGTTATGAAGGGATTTTATTACTAAAAGTGTATAGTTTTTATGAAAATAAATTGTGACAAAAAAGTTTGCACATTAAATTTTGTAATACGCATTTTGTGCATTAAAATTCGCTTTTGCATCTAACTTTTCTAGGAATCTGTATCAGAACTTTTATTGTGCATAACATAAAAAAAACCTAGAAACTTTTGGGCATAAAAAAAATTGCGCATTGAAATTTCGTTTTTATGCTTAAAAAATGTATAAAACGTCAAAATTGTAAAAACTTTCATCACAACTTTTTTATACAACAACATCTTGTATCTTAGGGAAAGAGTTCAGTATTTTTCGAGAAGTTTTTTTGTAAACCTTTGAAGGTTTCTTACGGATATTCATTTTTTTATTTGATCTCTTCTCTTATATGGTTTACCTAATTTTATTGTAATCTACCTACACCCAAGGGTGTAAACAAACCGATTTGAACCTAATCTTTACAAAGCTTGAGCTCGGCTTGTTTAGCAGTACAAAATCTCGACTCGAGCTTGACTCGTTTTGAGACTTTTCTATAAAGCTTGATCTCGCCTCGTTTTGAGACTTGTATATATGATATTATCCCTTTTTTCTTTAAGCCAAAATTTAAAACATATGTTTATGGTGGCGATTTTAATTGATGTATATGAAAAATGTCATTATTTGACTCGAAAATATCTCAAATGCTTATTTATTTCGAAAATTATATGATATAAATTTATATATTTATTTATTTCAAAACTATATGTATGTTAGGTATGTTAGGTATTTTTGTTGAAATGGCCTACAGCTGGAGTTGAAGCTTATATTACAAGCCAGGAGATGGAAATTATATTGTTATAAAGTTATTGGACGATAATTTGAAGCTGCAGCTTATTAATGTAAAATCGCATAAAAGTACAACAATATGTAATTAAGTAATTTGACTATACATAAGCCACCGTATATTGAATGGTATTTAAGTAATTTGACTAACTATAAGAGAGGGAGGTGTGGTAACGAGCAAGACGAGGTTAAGGCTTAACGCCTCCAGGTTAACGCACGTTAACCACACCGTGGGTGGCGTTAACGCCTTAATATGCGTTGAGCCATGAAAAAAAAATCATTTCACCCCCTAAACCATTTTATAAAAAAAATCACTTACCCCCTCAACCTATTCAAATTCAAATTTAAATTTAACTGGTTAATTCTGAGCGGGATAAATGAAGTTCAAATTTAAAATTTAAAAATCAAATATGAGCGGGATTTATTCAAATTCAAAATTAAAATCAAAATCAAATTTGCATATATATACAACTCTACCAGAGTTGTTTAGAACACACAAGTTACACACACAACTCTCACACACAAAAATGTCTCGCAAATATTTCTCTCAACAATTCCCAAGTCCACAACAACTGCCGAAAACTACCTTTCCAAGTCCACCACAACTGCCGGAAACTACCTTTCCAACTCCACCAGAAGAAGTTGAAGTTTATTCAACTCCACCAGAAGATGTCTTTCCGGTTTTCCAACCGGAAAATGTATCTGTAAACACTCCACCTTTTAACAATCCACGGGTGGACCTCCAAAACAATCCATTTGGGTTTAGTGAGGCTTACCTTCGTGAACTTGCGCAGGACGAGGAAAATTTTAGGGAGATTATGAAAAACGAGGCACGCGAGGAAGCTGCTCGTTTGGAACAGGAAGCCAAGGAAGTTGAATATCTTAGGCAGAACTACTTTGACATCATGGAAAGAAAGTACTTTGCTGGCAAGTTTAATTCCTCTTCGAGTGACGAGGGTTACAACTCAGATGATTCGTATTCTTAATTTGTAGTTTTATTTTCATCAATCTCATTGTAGTTTTAGTGTAATTCGTGTTTAATGTTTAATGTACTTCATGTTTAATGTTTTTCAATAAATGAAGTGTTTGTTTTAGTTTAGAGGTTGAATCTGAAAATATGTGAGTTAAGGTTTAACCTTGGGAATGTTATGATAAGGGGTGTTTTTTTGTTGAGTTAAGGTGAAATGTTAAAGTTGATGTGGCGCTGACGTGGCACGATGTTAAGGTTTAATCTAAGTTATGATAAGGAGTGCTCTAAGCCCCAATAAACCTAATTCAACTGGTTTAGACTTATGGTTTATTAAAGCTTCCATAACCTTTTATGATAAACAAAACTTATTTTATAAACTAGCTTATTTTAAAGCTCAAGCCCATATAAGCTCATATAAGCCCTATGCAAAACACAACTATTATACATGTAAAAACTCATTTAAGTTCGCGACACTACAAAAAAACTTTGTATTAAACTCGAGCTTCGGGCTCGATGAGCTCTCGAAGGCTCAAATCGTTACGAGCTTTTATCAATCCGATCTCCAATAGCTCACGATAATTAAGCTCGTTTGCACCTCTACGTACCAACGCTAACAAAGATGAAAAACATCTTTATACCCGATTCTAATGTAATCATCCTACACCTACAAGGCTACAAAGATGAAAAAACATCTTTAGTTATTTTGCATGAATGTATGGTTCAAACAATCAAGTATACAACCAACACATCACACATTAGCTACGAGTATTTTATAGCAAAAAATTCTACCTACAATTATGTTGCTTGGTCTTTATATGAATGAAGTTTCTGACTACAAATTTACACCATTACCCACTCGTAACTTGTTTCTTCATAACTCCCATATATAAAATCTGGCCAAGATAGATAGGGGTCCCAAAGTTATTAAAATTGACACTCAAAATATTTGAAAAACAAAAGTTTGTACGTTTGTACTGCAGTCATGTGATACCAAACATCTTTTTCGTATGATTTAGAGACCAATGTCATAACTAATAATGCATCACTTCTGCAAAAATGGTTGATGTACACATGGGTTTCCTGCAACTCCATGCACCATCTTTTTCACCCTTTATTTTATCACATCTACTAATTCACACTCACTAAAAACACACATTGACTAAAAACACACACATTGCATGCAAAATGAAAACAAACCATCCTAAACTTAAGCCGCCACCACGTTCACTCTTCTCGTGTGGCTTTTTTCGCTATTGCACGCAATCCGTATTAAGTCCAACGAACCCGAACCCACCCGTGTTACCACAGCCTCCGGCGGCGCCGCCACCACGATCCCACTCAGAGTCATCATCTTCATCAAATACTTCACAAAGCTTCACCCAATGGAGATTTTCTCATACTCAGGAATCAACTCAGTTTCAGCCGCCGCCAGCGCCGCCACCTCCGCCGGTGATTGTTATCTCCGATATTCATGAGCTTTTCCACGTGGCGGAGCTCCAGCTGAGTACAGGAGATGAAAGTGATAGGATCAAGGCTATATACATGTTACAGCATTCTTTGGTAAACACACGCGCCGCCGTGGACGGCGGTGGGTGTGTGTGTCCGCCGGCGGTGATGAGAGGGGTATTGGGTTGTTTGAAAAATAAAGAATTGGCGAAACCTGCCACAAAGGTGTTGTTGGCGCTTTGTTTGAAGGAGTGTGACCGGCGCGTGGCGGTGGAGGAAGGGGCGGTGGGGAAAGTGGTTGAGGCGTTGGTGGATTTGGACGGTGGAGCGGTGGCGGAACGCGCATTAGCCGCGTTAGAACTTTTATGTACCGTGGCCGAAGGGGCCGCGGAATTAAGGGCTCACGCGCTTGTGGGCCCTATGATGGTGGAAGTAATGAGGAGAATGGAAACAACTAGAGGTAGAGAAAATGCTATCGGAATATTGGCGGTGATCTACAGTGGTGGTGGTGATGCGGTGGGGTTTGCACCACAAGAAGAGGTGGCGCGTGTGGTTATGTTGGCAATGCAAGGTGATTGTAGTGCGCGTGGGAAAAGAAAAGGAGCCCAGTTATTGAAAGTGTTGCAAGAGAATGAAAACGAACGGTTGGATTTGACCCAAGAAGTTGGATGAGTGGTTTAGATTCGCTCTGGTGTTTAATAAGTAATGGTCAAATAAAAAATTTGAAGAATGTAATGTGTACAACTACAAGTCATTTATGGGAAGTAATGATATAATTTCATCGGGTTAAATGTTAAGTGTAGTTTTTTTTTTTTTTTTTAATCGTAGATGAATACGGAGTAGCAAAATGTGTATCTATGTTCAGTAGATTATACATCTTAGTTACTATCTTTTGTTATTAGTTTATCGTATTCCATGAAAACTCGACCACATGTATTACTCATAAGTCTACACGTTCGAGCCTATGTAACTTGTGGATGGCGATGCTAGTGGTTGTTCGTTCGGTCGGGTTTCAGTTTAATAAGGTTAAACTGTTTGAGTTAGTCGGGTTTTCCCCAATCATCAATCCACCCAAGTCCCAATTCAAAAACAGGGTCATGTAATCCAAACCACCTAAATAAGAACTCATTTATTCGGACTCAATCGGTTTTCGATTAACTAAATAAGAGGAAATTCAAAAATCTGATTTAGTTTTTGGGTAAAAGGGATTTTTCATCCTGATAAAATGAAAAATCTGATTTAGTTTGTTCGAATACTTGAATGACTAAAAACAAACCATTTTATCTGTTAGTATCATATTATTTGGAAACTAGGAAATGTTGTTCCACATAGATATAGTGAAGAACCAATCCACATGTATGATCTATAGCAAAAGAAAAAGCAAATTACGAAAATAAACCATATACAAAGTGATTATATTAAATTGAATCTTTTTTTCTATTATTTACCAAGATGACCATTTTCTGTCACAATCATACCATTTCCATTAACCCACAAGATATCTTTTACAACATATCTTTTATAAACATGTCACACACCTTTTATTAACCCATTGGTCAAGTGTACTGCTGCCATTCGTCAATTGGGATACGCGGTCGTTCCTGATTCTCTTGACGAGACTCTGGCAAATGCTGCATCCACAGCCCGTGAATGTCTTCGTAAGTTTTGCGAGGTTATCATGGAGTTATATGGTCGTGAGTATTTGCGAAGGCCCACGTATTCTGACCTTGAAAGAATATATGCTCATCACGAGCATAAGCATCGCTTTCCTGGGATGATGGGAAGCATTGATTGTACAAGTTGGGAGTGGGAGAATTGCCAGAATAGTGAGAGAGCTCAACATTGTAGGGGTGATCACGGGCCACATCCATTCATTTTGTTGGAAGCGGTCGCTTCCTAGGATTTATGGATTTGGCATGCGTTCTTTGGTGTCTCCGGAATGAATAACGACGTAAACGTTTTACGTCGTTCACCTGTTTTCAATGAAATCAAATTTGGGAGAGCACCAGACCTTGAGTTTGAGGCTAACGATGTGGCTTATAAAAGGGGATATTATCTTACTGATGGGATATATCCACAATGGTCCGTTCTTATGAAGTCTATTTCAAATCCTCCCACGGGTGATCGTAAAAGATGTTTGTACAAGAGGAGGCACGAAGCAGCAAGGAAAGATGTGGAACGGGCTTTTGGTGTGTTGAAGAAAAAATGGAAAATGCTTAAAGTTCCTGCTCGAGGGTTTTTTAGAAATGATATCTAAGATATTATGTATACATGTATCATATTACATAATATGATCATCCGACACAAGCGGGCGATATGTCCTACATGGTTTGAAGATGAGGGACACCAAGATCATGATCCCTTAAGAACGCATGCAGAATCAATGGTGGTTACTCAGGAGCTAATGGACTCAACAACTCATCAAAACTTAAAATCTGATTTGGTCGAACACATTTGGAGAAATCGTCGACATCATGTCGAAGCAGTGAATCAAGTCGATAGTGACGATGACGAAGACGATGAAGAGTTTTTGTAATGTTTTAACGTTATTTGAATTTCGTATTGTAATGTTTTTTTTAATTCGTAGTGTAATGTTTTTTTTTAATTTCTTAATGTTTTTTTAATTTGAATGAAATTTAAATTTAATGTTAAAAATGTTTGAATTAAAAAAAATAAAAAATAAAATAAAAATAAAAATCCTTGGGTCGTCGACTGGGGCATCCGGGGTTGTCTCAGGTCGCTGGAGAGAGAAAGCTGACGTGGCGCAGGTTGTCCCAGGTCGTCCCAGGTTGCGACTGGGACTAGCCTTAAAAAGACAATAACTCAAATCCAAACCACTAAATCAATTTTTTGTTTGGTTTTATCCAAAACCAAACAAAAACCAAATAAGCTAATTCAAATAACCCACTAATGACGCCCACAAGTAAATAACCTTTATGTGAAAAATAATTGTGACGCTTTTAAAATATTGCGACTAATTTTGTTCTTAGACATCTATGTTATAAACTCTCATTAGTTTTATATGGAGATGTGGGCTATGTTGTTACAACAATTGTGTTATCAACATGCAACTTTAATCAATAGTTAGGCCTATCAACTAATCATCCGCAACTAGAGTTTGTCTCATCTACTCAAGTACTTAACAATTTAAACTCATAAGGCTACCCTCAATGAGGCTTAATCTCTGTCGATCGAGCACCCTGGACAATCGATTGGGTGTCGATCGCCTCACTGTCACGCCAGTCGATCGCCTCCATTCTTACCCAATTAGATCGTGTAGCCGATCGACATTTCCAAAGCTTATCTTGTGTACGTTGCAATCCAAAAAAAAAAAAAAAAAAAAAAAAAAAAAAAAAAAAAAAACATTACCCTATAAATACAACTAAAATCTCATCACAAATCTCACAACATATTTACACACTAAAACTCAAAAATCTCACAATCCTCTCTATCAAAAATCTCACAATCCTCTTTATCAAAAATGTCTAAGAAAACACCACCAACCAAAGCCCGAAAATCCCGTTTGTCACAAAACGTCCCGCATATTTTAACACCGGATCCGAATTTCCGGTTAACCGGTGTCTCACCAATAATCAATTTCCAACCCCCTGGTTTCGAATATCAATCCCAACAAGCTCCACAACAACACCCTAACAATCCATTTAATATGAATCGTCCATTTGTTCCACCGCAACAAAACATCCACTACCAACAACAACAACAAAGCTACTCCCGTCGAAGCAACCAATCTATGTATGGGTCACACGAATCTGTGTACCGTCCAACAATGGATTCATCAACGTCTTCATATTCAAATTATCAAGAATATTCTCCGGTTAACCGTATCAATCTTGAGGGTTTTGATTTTGATGACCAACTATACAACAATCATAATTTTTATGCTGGAACCGGATCGGGTTATCCGGCTCAAGAGTATCACGGTTCGGGTACCGGTTCGGCTCATGGATCGTATCACGATTCGGTTAACCTTGATGACGTAGAAGAAGAAGAATGTCGAGAAGAGACGTCACCGGTCAAACCAAAGAAACGAGCTACTAAGGCGAAGAAGAAGGCTGTCGAGAAAGAAGGCAAGAATGATTCGTTGCCTTGGACCAAAGAAGATGAGATCGCCTTGTGCAACGCTTGGTGTGATGTATCCGAGAATAGTGTAACCGGAAACAACCAAAATGCTAGAGGATTTTGGCAGAAAGTCATTGCTTACTTTGAGAAGGAGGTTGGTGCAGAAAGAACGTACAACTCTATCGTTACAAAGTGGAAAAATAGGGTTCGTCCTAGAGTTGGTCAATTTTGTGCCATTTACAACAATGCTGTCTGGAATTACGGAAGTGATGAGAATGACCTCACCGTTTATACACGAGCGTGTGATGAATACCAAGTAGTGTGTGGTCATCCGTTTGTTTTGGAGCATTGTTGGCAAATTTTGAGGGACCATTCTGCTTGGAAGGATAATGAGATGCCGGTTTTTTTAAGCCAAGATGAGGGTCGCAAAAAAGCAAGGACTTCAACCGACTCGGATGTGCACTTGGATGTGCCTTCGTTTGTGCCTAATAGACCAACTGGTCGTGATGCCGCAAAGAAGAATAAAAAGAAATCTTCGGAGTCTTCGAAAGATAGGATTATGGAAGGTGTTGCCGAGAAGTGGGGCAAGATCAAGTCCGTGGCATTCGGGCAGAAGAAGGAGCTGACAGACCTGCACTATGGTTTGAAGAAGAAAGAGCTAGAACAACGGCAAATCGAGTTGGAGCTACAGCAACAAAGAGAAGCAAGGGAAGACAAAAAATTGGCACTAGAAGAACGAAAAGTTGAATTAGAGGCTCAAAAGAAATATGATGCAGATCTCATGTTCTATTGCACGCCAATCGACCCATCTTTGCCCGCAATAGAACGCCAAACAATGCAGAAACTCAAAGAGGCGATCAAGGCACGCCACAACCTAGATTTTGAATAAGTGTTGTAATGTTTTAATAAGTTTCGTAATGGTTTAATTTTATTTGAATTATTATGTAACGTTTTAATTATTAATGACATTTTATTTTGTGTTAAAAATGTTTTTTTTTTTTTTTTTTTTTTTTTTTTTTTAAATAAAAAATTTTAAACTTGGTCGCCCTTACTGGGGCACCTAATCGTCTGAAGGTCGCCGGAGAGAGAAAGATGACGTGGCAGGGAAAAAGAGGGGGATTGAATCCCCTCATTGGGGCTAGCCTAAGCCACTCAGGAATTACTCAATGACAAAAGACTTATGACTAACACACTAAAATGTGTGAGGTTTCAAGTTCAATCTATGTTAAATGCAAATAATTCTGGAATAGTCGCGTTAACCTACTGAAAAAATAGAGCTTTAAAAAAAAACGAGATTAATGATCGTAACATTTTCTTCTAAGTCTTGTTTAAATCCAAGAGCAATTTCGCTAAAAATACAACCTTAAAAGCCACATGCGAATATATGAAAAAGAAGTTACGGAGTATACAATGAACTTCATTATGAAATAATTACCTTAATTTATTCTTTTGTTAACCGATCAAAGTGAAGTAAGTATGACTCTTAGAGCACTCCCAACAATAACACTATAACACCAATAACATCGTCCACGTCAGCGTCACATCAGCTTTAACATTTAACATTAACATCCCCAAAAAACACCCACAACAATAACATCCCAATAACATCAATAACATTCCCAACAATTTACAAAAACAACCCCTCATTTAGGGGCATAAATGAAAAAAAAAGAAAAAAAAAAAAAAAAAAAAAACACTCAAATAACGCCCGTTGGGGCATCAACGCCGACCAAATAACACCACTTTAACACCGAGGTTCCAATGGTAACACCGAATAACGCCGGTTAACGCGGCTTTAACGCCGGTTCCGGCGTTATTGTTGGAAGTGCTCTTACAGCCAAGCTTTATGCAAACTAGTGATTCAACTATAAGAGCCCAATAACTTCTTTACAAGTAAACACCACGACCCCTTAGAGCACTCCCATTCATAACACCATAACACCAATAACACCGTCCACGTCAGCGCCACATCAGCTTTAACATTTAACATTAACATCCCCAAAAAACACCCACAACCATAACATCCCAATAACATCAACAATATTCCCAACAATTTACAAAAACAACCCCTCATTTAGGGGCATAAATGAAAAAAGAAAAGAAAAAAAAAAGAAAAAGAAAAAAAAGAAGCAAATAACGGGCGTTAGCCCTGTAACGCACAGGGACTAACGCCGTTATAATGTTGCACTTCCAATGGGTTTAACGCAATAACGCCGTAAATTCGGCCATTAACGCCGTTGAGGCGTTATGGTTGAAAGTGCTCTTATACTAAGGGGGTGTTTGAGATTATTTATTTAAAATAGATTTGTTTTGATATCACATAATTAGATAATCAGTTTTAACAAAACGCGATTTTAAAACATAGTGTTTGGTTTTTTATGCTGTTAATAACGGAATAATTAGATAATCAGTTTTTAAGTGTTTGAAAAGCGTATTATTTGTAAAGTTAATAAGTAAAATGACAAAAACAAACATATTTACACATAGTCAAATTTAACATATAACAAATTGTATTTTACCGCTTAACGATGGATAAACTAAACATGATTGCATCTATTACTTCTTACCATAGTTTTAAAAGGCTTGCAAAGGCATCATAAAGATCTCGCAAAAGCGTGAGGCTTGGTCACGTCGTCACGCCACGCCGTCATGCCGTTTTATGCCACGTCTTTCTTTAAACTCGATATATATGAAATATGATATAAATATATAAATATATATATATATATATATATTTTTTGTTGCCTCATGCCAGACCTTATAAACACAAAAGCTTTGTCTTAACAGCAAAAACGTAAAACTTAATCTTACCACCACGCCACACGCTATTTATAACCTTACTTCTAACAACAAATTGTCAACAATTACTATTATATCTACGTGTATTCAACACATTTTTGCATATGTTTGACCATATTTTACATCTATGACCCACCTTCTTTATTAGAAAACTAAACGAGTATTTTGCATAACAACATAATAGCAGCACATAATTATAGTGATAATTTTTTTAAACTATGTATGCATATATGTTTTTATAAACCTTGTATTTGTATATGTTTTCGGTTCTTATTTTCCATTTCTTATTTTGAAAACTTGTTAGACCATTTTTAATAAGCCTTAAATTATTAGTTTTCATTTTTAATTTTTTTTCCTTCAATATTTAATAATAGAGATACACCTTTATAGATAAATAAATAAATTAAACTTGAAAAGTTTTACTGTAACAAACATACAATATTGCTACTACCAAAAGTGAGAGGATCCTTTTCTATTACTTGAGTCAAATTATAGATTGTGAGCCAGGATTTGATCCAATGACTCAAATCAAAATAACTTCTTTTGATTTGAGTCAATGGATCAAATCTAATGGCTCACAATTACACAACTTGACTTAAACTGTGTACTTTAACTTGAGATGAGCTCCTTCTGGTTACCAAACCCTCTGACACATCAATGTATATTATAGCAAAAGGTAAAAGGATAAACTGAAGGGCATTTTCGTTAATCTATCAAAGCCTTATCGCGTTTTGCAAAATGGACATGCTTTTCCATTTTCACGTCTCAAACTGTTCTTATGAAGAAAATTTTACCAAACATTAAAATTGATTATTTGTGTTTTTGAAATGCAATAATTAGATAATTCATCCACAAATGCAATCTCAAACACCCGCTAAATAGAGACTCAGAAGTTTTAGTGATGTTGGGTATTCGCAAAACGCGGTCATAGACCTAAATATAGACTCTTGCTATTTATCGATCGACAAATGTTTTACACATTTTTGGCTCATTGTATCCAACCATTTTTCCACACGTTTTTACCATATAGTTTTAAATAAATGTATCGAGTAATTATCGGCTCTTTCAATTCTAATCTATTATCATCAAAACATTACAATGAAAATAATCATCATCACACTTGTTGCTACAAAACGAATTGCTCCAACTTTAATCCAAAATTCTATTCAAACATCATATATTTGCTTTCCTTTGAAAGCATAAATATAATATTATCTTAAGTTTTTTACATAAGTTCATCCCCATGATTTATAAATAAAAATCTACACAAACATCATGTATTACATCACATCTAAAAAAACTAAAATATAACCAAACACATCAATAAATATATTATATTCACACCTAATATAAAACAGCTTTAAATCTATATCCACACATTTGTTACAACTTTTTTGGTTAGGCCAAATAAAATAAAATAACTAGATATCTATTCATCACTTTTATTTATCTATACTACATTATAAAGCATTTGGGACTTCCTATAAAAGGAAGTCTTAAAATTTTAAGACCAAAAACATTACTATAAAGGGAAAAGTAGAAAATTAATGTAAAATCTAAAAATTTAAGTCTCATAAAATCATATGTAATTGCCTCCAATAATGATACATTTTAATGAAATTATTTATAATAAAAGTTCATTAAACTTTATAACCACTAATTTAATGCTAAAATTTAAAAAATAAAAGTGTTAACCATTTACACTATTAATAATTTAAATGTTCTACTTTTGAAAAACATATATCTACTAATTTATAATATTTGAGACATGCTAAATAAAGAAGTTAAAAATGAAAAACATTTGCTCGCCACAAAATTAGTCACCGGATACCCGCCGCCGCATTGCGCGGGTACCCCTCTAGTTTATTTAAATTTGTCAATATCATGTTGTTCTAGAACAAAAAAAAACATAAAAACAAAAAAGCAGGCATGAAACAGTAGACCAAAACTATTCAATCAGTTTGACTTTTTTCAACTATCCAACACAAAAACATAAAAATCTCAGCCTCTATTTTGACTCATTTTTCATTCAAAATCCCCAATTTTTATATATATAAAAAAAAAAGTCCTCAATTTTCTAGGGTTTTGATAAAATTGATAAAGATGGTAAACGCTATGGTGGGAAGAGCTACAAGTGACATGCTTATTGGGCCTGATTGGGCTATGAATATTGAGATCTGTGATATTTGTAATCATGATCCTGTGTATGTTATTTTACTTTTCTTTTGTAAAAATATATAAAGTTTGACTTAGGGTTTATGTAATTAAGTTATGTTGAAGTGTTATTTAGTTTGATTGTGATGATTGGGCTTATGAGCTTATTTGATTACAGCTTATATTTGATAAGCCTTAATTTTTTGGCTTATTTTGAGGAGCTTATATAAGTTTGTTATATCGTAATAAACTTATATTTCATAAGAGCCTGAAAATTAAGGCTTATCAAATAAAAGCCGAAGTCAAATAAGCTCATAAGCCCGTATATAAGCTTAAACAAACACCCCTTAAAAGCGTTTGGTGAAATAGGTGTAGCTGTATTTTAGAGTGTAAAATGACTTGAATCTAAACGGTAAACGCGTTTTTAGTTGGCGTTGAGAATAGGAGCGTTTAAACAAAATCTGAAAGATAAACGCTAGTTACCAAACACAGCCTATGTTGTTTTAGTATTTAATTGGGACTTAGGAAGTGGTCTATATATAGGAAGCTGTCTAATTCTGGAAAGTTTGGTTGAAATTTTGAAGTTTTAAATTGTGTCTTGGATACTGAAATTAGAGAGCACGTGGTTGATGGAGATATCTGATTTTATGTAGTTTAAAAAATCTTGATATTTGTGGGAAACTGGAAGTTGCTAAGCAACTAAAGGATGTTCGTCTTGGTGTGCGGCATGTTTTGGATTTCGTAATACTTCTAGATCAAAAGTTGTGCAAGTTTGAAGTTCAATGTTTGTTTTTTCAGCTACGTGAATGTGTCTGTTAGATGTTGAACTTGTTCTGCATCATATTATAAAATCATCGTAAATGTAACGTAAAACACTAATGATGCTCTGAATGTGTGTTCCATGACTGCTCATCTTGGATGAAGTAGAAAATGTATCCAGGAATTACCATCTTAATTGAGCTGGTTTTATTAATTTTTTTTGCTATGTGTCCATGTTTAAAGTTGATATTCTTTGTTGTTAAATTGTTTGTTTTGGTTCTGAATTGGCTGATCGCGGTGAATGTAGTCTTGCTGTTATGATTTAGATTTATTTATGTTTGAATTGTAGTTTTTGACTTAGGGTTTATGGAATTAGGTTTGCGTGTTCTGACTATATCATTTTAAGAAAAAATTACATGTTTGGTCCCTGTGGTTTACCCGAAATAACAGGTTTAGTCCATAAGTCGTTTTAATTACACCACACATACCTATTTTTGAAACCTGTTGCACGTTTAGTCCCTATTTTAAATAATAGGGATCATTTGTGTAATTATTTACAGTTTTTTTTATTACACGGATAGTCCCTATTTCCCATAATAGGGACTAAATGGGCAACATGTTTCAAAAATAGGTATGTGTGGTGTAATTAAAATGACTTAGGGACTAAACTTGTTATTTGGGGTAAACCACAGGGACCAAACGTGTAATTTGTATGAATAAAAGTAGAGTTTAGGAAATTGGATGAAGTGAGGTGAGGTTTTTTGGGGGTTTGAAGAATATGAATATAGATAGTACTTTCATTAGGATTTAATTGTAGGGGTCTATGTATAGTAAGCTGTTAAATGTGGTAAGTTTTGTCGAAAATTTAGAAATTTATATCATGCGTTAATACTGAAAGTAGATACCGTGCGGTTGATGGAGATTCCTGATTATATGTAGTTTATGTTAAAAAGGAAACAAATGATGTATGGGGAAATCAGAAGGTTTTTCTCAAACGGTAATCATTAGGTTAAACCACTAAAGGATGTTTGTCGGTGTGTGGCTCGTTGAGACTTGTTTGTGGGTTCTGTAATTCATCGTGGGTCAAAAGCTGTGCACGTTTGAAGTTCATTTGTTTGTCTTCATCCCACTGTTCTGTGGATATTGCTATTAGGTTTTGAATCTCTTTTGCATTATGTTATAAGATCAACGCAATCGTGGTTTGTCAAGGGCTAATGATGTTCTGAACTTGTGCTTTATGGTTGCTTTTCTAGATTGCCTATCGGTCTGGATATAGTAGGGAATGTATCGAGGCATCTAGGATCCACCTCTTTAAAAGAAATTGCATTCTGTTCCTTATCTGCATGTGTTGGCAGATAGCTTCTTTGACTTGGTGTTCATGTTTAATGCTAATTTCCAGTTATATGTGTTGATCATTGCTTTTATTGGTATATTTGATTTGCGTTTGGTAGTAATATTTTACAATTTTGTTCAGGCAAGCGAAGGATGTTGTTAAAGGCATAAAAAAACGTCTAGGAAGCAAGAATCCTAAAGTCCAGCTTCTCGCCCTAACAGTAAGCACTAAAAAGCTACTTCTGTTCTATCTTGGTTGTTGAGTGTCATTGTATTGTTTTGGACAAGACAAAGTTTGGGATAATATCTCCTTATAGGGTCGTTTATTTTGGGGCAGGGTAAACAACTTGGAAGTTTAAACTTCCACTTTTGTGTTGGCAGCTCATTTGCAAAGTTTTGTGCTAACTGAAGAAAAAAGTATGCCACGCAACTACACAAGTATATATGTTTTCATGCATATATACACACATACATGATTCTAGACACATGTACACGGGATCTGCAAAACCAGAGATGACACTCAATGATTCAAATCTGTAAATCCACAAGAAATCTTCTGTGTTACTACAATTAGAAAATAATCATTACTATGCACCTTATTCTTTTGGGTATCAACTTATTAACATGGATAATCGAGTGTTTTATAATGATTATTTTAAATCATATGGTTAGCAAAACTCTTTCTGTTTTTATCCATATAATCTTGATTTTTGGAAGTTCTCGAGGTCATTTTGCTTGAAGCTGGTAGATCTGTTATTACATTTACTTCCTTTCTATTAGTCGGTGGTGCATAATATCCTAATACAGATTTAGAAACCGAGAATTGATTGGCTGCCAAGTTCTGTGGTTATTGATGTCATTGAAAGCATAGCAACAAAAAGTTTAGACACATCTATTTTTTTTCCCTTTCATTGCACTGCGGTCGATTAACGTTAGACCAGGACTCGTTAATAGAATCATATGCAACTACTTGAAAGAAATAATATACCATGAAATCAGTTGTAATTCTTTTCCATTTGTTTACCATGTTAAAGCTATTAGAAACAATTGTGAAGAATTGTGGCGATTTTGTTCATATGCATGTAGCTGAGCGAGACTTGCTTCATGACATGGTTAGAATAGTGAAGAGGAAGGTTAGTATTACCCATCCTGTTAACATATCTTTATTCAGCAGCATCCTTTTGAAAAATTGATCTGTGACATAAATTTGGTATACAGCAACCTGATGTTCATGTAAAAGAGAAGATATTAGTTCTAATAGATACTTGGCAAGAAGCTTTTGGAGGGGCAAGGGCAAGGTATCCACAATACTACGCAGCATACCATGAGTTATTGGTAAGTAACGCGATAAAGAAGTGGACCTATAATAAATATGTATGCTGTATGTTATCCTGGTAAAGAACAAGCTTCAGTTTCTAAGGTTCATTATTGATTACATGTCACAGCGTTTAGGAGCAAATTTTCCAGAAAGACCTGAGAGATCCGCACCTGTCCTTACACCCCCACAAACACAACCTTTAACATCATATCCACACAATTTGGGCAATCCAGGAAATGAACATGAAGCAGTCGCTCCTTCTGCAGATGCTGAGTTTACGACTTTGAGGTATACAAAAGTTAATATACGTATTACAATCTGGGGGGGGGGGGGGGGGGGGGGGGGATGTTTGTTTTATTTTTATGGAATTCAATTATCGTACATTGTATTTATTGTTGTGTGTGTGTGTGTGTGTGTTCTTTTTTTTTTTTTTTTTTTTTTTTTTTTTCAGCTTGACAGAAATGCAAAATGCTCGTGGTATTATGGATGTCCTTGCAGAAATGCTGACCGCAGTAGATCCAGAGAAAAAAGATGTAAGTTTTTAATTAGTATAATTTGTTATTATGTATTGAAAATTAAAGATCAACTCATCAACTACAACTTATTATGTCATGCTGCAAAAAAAGAGTTACAACTTTGATTCTCTTTTTGTTTAGATATATAGTACAGTATATTTTTCTCTTTTTTACTTTCATCATGGTGGATTAAATCCTTTCTCTGCATATTGCATAATGTTATCAGGGTCTCAAGCAAGAGGTTATTGTAGACTTGGTGGAGCAGTGTCGTACGTACAAGAGAAGAGTGGTACACCTGGTCAACTCAACTTCGTAAGACCTCGCGTAACTTTACTAATCACTTCACTCATCGCCATTTTCACCATATTATACTATTTAATTTGTATCTTGAGTATGATTTTTAATGCTGTTGTTTCAGTCATTACTTTTGTGCTGAGCAAGTTTTTCCTTGTGTGCCAGGGATGAATCACTATTATGTCAAGGATTAGCTTTGAATGACGATTTGGAGCGAGTTCTAGCGAAACATGAAGCACTTCTTACAGGAACCCCCGTTCCTTCTGAAAAGTCAAAACCTGAAACTAGTCAAGCATTAGTACCTGTAGCTCCTCTTATTGATGCAGGGGACACTAAACAACCCGGGTAATCAATTTTACTGACACTTTCCATCATTATGTGATCATTGCTGTTTAAGTGCTATCAAACATTTCAATAGTTATAATCTTTGTCAAATATTTAAAATACAATTTAGGAAAGACAATATAAAGGGAGCAATTTCAACCATTTTTGTCATAATGGGTCAAGTATGGATATATAAATTTTAAAAGCATCTAGCTAAAAAGGTAATGGGCAAAACAGGTTAAAAGTTGGTTGAAATGTATTTATGCCTTTACAACATCCTAAATTGCTTTATTTAACAAAAACTGGATCATAATACTGATAGTTTTTTCTGTAATCTTTTATAATGGATTAATCATGTATAAATGGGCTAAAAGAATTGTTCCCAACATAGACCAGCTAAAGATATATTTGTTTATTCGAGCAAGTTTTGACCTGCTTCTATTGCCTGCAGATCTGTCAGTCGTGCTGTTGCAGAGTCAGATTTGATCTCTCTTGCTCCAGTTACAACTAGTGGATCATCAACACCTCCGTCAAATGTCGTTGCCAAATTTGACCTCTTGAGTGGAGACGACTTCAACTCACCAACAGCTGCAAATTCCCTAGCACTTGTACCAGTCGGTGAAGCTCAGCCTTCTACTCCTGTATCTCAGAACAACGCACTAGCACTTGTCAACAGTTTTTCACCTCAAACCCAACCACTTCAAAACGGGTCGCCTCAGCAACCAGCATTTTATTCAAATGGAAATGTTCCCATCACAGCTCCACCGCAGCACGCATCATGGTCCCAATACAATCAAGGATCTAATTCAATGTGGAACGGTAATATGCCTCCACAGCAGCAACAGCCGTCTTCACCAGGTTTTGGTAAGCGAAGTATTTGTCATATGCATTGGAACTGCTGGTTTCTTAAAATAAAACATTAGTTATCAAGTAAGTTTCAAAAATGGTCATTTTGGTATGGTGAAAATCATGGATCTTGTCAGTGTTTTCCAGTGTTGTCCTTTAAACTTATTTATGAATATGGTTGAGGGTTTACTTCCACTGTATGTCCCTGGTCCATTTAAGTTTGGGTAAATTAGCAAAAGGGCCACGGGGCCTATATGGAACTGGACTAGATCTTCGTGTATGTACCAAAATGACCTTCCATTCATGTGTTTGGAAAATACCAATATTGTCTGTGGAAGCTCGCTTTTTGTTATGAAAAATCACTTTATTTTCATTGAAGCTCACTTAAATTCCATAAAGTAACTTCGCGACAATAAAGGCATTTTGCCAACACACGTTTCGAAGTGGAGGGCCAGTTTGTACAAATTAGAAGAATTGGTTAAGATGAGCAAGTCGCATCTCAACAGCGTGCTTTTGGTGACTTCACTTTAAACTGTAGGGACCAAAGAAGAAATGATATAGAAACTTGAAGGATCAAAAGTGTGGGTTTGATATGGTAAAATGGTCATTTGATGAAAAAATTAACACATCTGCTGTTAAGTTTAAGGTACTAGGGAGACCAAAAATGCAAGCAAACAGTGAAACTAGGAACCATTTCTGTGAATAGTTTTGAGCATGGACGGTATCCATAATTTTGCCATACTATAGAATTCTTAATTTAATGTATAAATCATTTTTTTTTTGGTTGGTAGGTGGTTCTACGAGTGGTGGATTACCTCCACCGCCTTGGGAAGCTCAGCCTGCTGATAATCAATCCGTAGGCACACAATACTCTCAATCTCAGGGCTTTCAAACCATGGGAAACAACAATAATCAGGTAATGGGTATGAACATGCAGCAACAAACGGGCAGCTACATGCCGCAACTGAACCACCAGCCCGTCTATATCAACCAAGTTCCTCAACAACAATTCCAAGGGGGTATGCTTCCACAGCAACAAAGTCAACCTGGCCAAATGGCCTTCATGTATAATCAACAAATGGCTCAGCAAATGGCTCAACAGATGTATAATAACCAAATGGCACAAGCCTATGGCTATGGTGGAGGCGGTGGTGGCGGTTACGGTTATGGGAACGGATATGGGCAGCAACAAAATGCACTATATATGAGTCAAAGAATGTCGGGTATGTCATTGAGGGAGGAAAGTACTGTTTACACGGGTCCTTCAATGGCTAATGCTTCTTACGTGCACGCACCATCAGGGAAACCTCAAAAGGCAGAGGACAAGCTATTTGGAGACCTCGTTGATTTTGCTAAAGTGAAACCCAACAAAACGTGACCCGATTGACTTGTTTGTATACTATAACTTGCTTTCTTTTTCCCCCAAATAATTACATATCATATATTCTTCTTGAGCCTATATTTGTCTGCGAGATTTTTTTACTATTATTCTACAATGTATATGTTGTATGTATAGGTCCATTGATGAGTCTGGACACTTTGAATTTGATCAACTGTAATGATTGTTGTTTGCATTGGTAGTCTTTTTGGCTAATTGTTTTTCCAGATTTAAGTTTTAAATGTAGTTGATCACCTGTAATGAATTTGATCACCTGTAATGATTGTTAAACGTGGCTCTCTCATCAAGCCAAGATAAATGGGAGTGTGTGTCAGATCCATCAAGATGTTTCACTGTAAAAGGCATGTGGAATTACATCACCAACTCCTCCGTTCATTTGGACTTCAGTAGTTGGAATAAGCTTGTTCCTTTGAAAGTTAATATTGCAATCATGGAGAATTGAAAGATTGAGAATCCCAACAAAGCCAATCTTGTTTGGAGAGGTATTGACTTACACTTGATTAGGTGTCCGATATGCGAAGAAGATCTCGAAAAGGAAGAAAATTTACTTGTGAATTGCTCCGTTGCAAAGGCTACATGGTCGGAAAATTCTCGAATGGTGGAAAGTCCGAAACATTCAAATCCTGAACCTGAATGATGTCGTCACTTTGGCAAATCAAAGATACTTCTCTACCACAAATGTTATGCTTTTGATGCCATTGTCTAATCAACTTTATGGATCCTTTGACGCTTTTGCAACGAGTCCACGTTTAACTTAAAGCGTTTAAACCAAAGTCTCATTCTCAATAACATCAAGCTATTCACTTATACATGGATTTCAAATAAATGTAGGAAAGCCTCGATTAATTGATTAGAGTGTTGTTGTAATCCTTGTAATACTTTGTTAAGCCCGTAGCTCCTTGCTAGGGCCCTTATTAATAAAATGCCGTTAAAGAAAAAACCATAAACTCTAAACTTCAATGTACAATGTAGGGTTGTAATGAAGCCAAGCCGAGCTTGAGCTTGATAGGGCTTGAGCTCGGCTCAAAAATCATAAAGTAGGCTCGATAGCTCGACGAGCTTTAATCATTCAAGCTTGAGCTCGAATCGAGTAATATGCGAATAAGGCTTGAGCTCGGCTTGAAAAGCTCAAATTTACACATAAATATCATATTCGATAGCCAAACTCATCAATAAAGTAAAGAAAATACGCCATGAACTTAAGAGCAAAAAACTTTTACAAAACATTTGGGAACATTAGTGTTTAAAAAGTCTTCTACGATAAATATTCAATTATTATACCATATTTACATGAGCATTTAGGCTTTTAAAAAAAATATGTGTAATTAAACTATTTATGTATACGAAGGCTTGAAAAGCTCGATAAAAGCTCGAGAGCGAGCTATTAAAAACTCGAGCTTGGCTCGTTATGTGTTTCGAGCCAGTTTATTGGATTTGGTTTGGGTTAGAGCTCGATAAAAGCTCCACTCGATTGAATCACACTAAAGTTCAAGCTCAAGTTACTTGATAAATTAATTTGGCTTGTTGGCGGCCCCAGTATAATGTAGTTCCAAAACTATTCACAATGTACAAAATGCTGTTAAAGCTACTAAAGTTTTATTTACATATGAAATTTTGTATGTGCATTCTTTATTATATTCGGTTAGTTTTAAATCAAACTTTTTAAAACTTCCTTTTCAACGGCCATCAGTAATAAAGGCGACAATTTATGCTTAAAATTAAAAAATGAGTTAATTTGGGTAAAATTTTAAAAAATTTGGGCACATTTTTTTATTTTTTATTTTTATTTATTTTTATTTATTTATTTTTTTGAAATGGGCACATATTACTCATTTAGAAGTTAAATGGGCACAAACAGTCACATATTTTCTATCTATTAGAGAACATTATAATTGTTTTTAAAGAAAAACTTATAGATAAAATATATTTTTTTGTTTTAAATATAAATGAGGTGTTAAGTTTTAGAAATTTATTTCGTCATTTTAGGTCTTTTCTAAAGCGATTCGTATAACATTGCGCCTGTTTAGCCCGTGCCCATTTAGCCCGTGCCCGTTTAGCCCATAGCCCGTTTAACCCGTAACCCGTGCTCGTCCGACCCACCCATTTTGCCACCTATAATCAGTAACATCAAAGTATCAAACTAGTATTTCTCATGATAAATGTGTTTTTTAAAAACAATAAAAGAACACTTGAAACAAGAAAATAAATACAACAAACGTGCAGACGTACAATATAAAGACCACTAAACACATATTCAGTAATTAGAGCTAATTAATTTGAGAGATAAAAATAATTAAATAAACTCAATCATCATGTGTTTGAAACTTGCATATTTTCTCAAAATACAAAATATAAGTTTTCAATGCATGATGTACAATGTCAGTTAAGCATTTTTGAGTATATATGCAAATATGCAAGTTTTAGTGGATATATATGCAATTGCACCTGTTAAAAAATGTTTAATTTGTTTTCTTTGTTGTAAAACCTTGAAAACCTGATACATTTACTCAGGGTGCGTTTGATACCAGGAATGGGAATGAGGGAATGCATTTTGATTTCAATCAATTGTTTGGTTAAGATGTAAATCTATCAAATATAGGAATGAATGATATATATATTCTATACTTCATATATTTCAAATAGCCTATGAATGAATCTTTCATAGATGAGGGGTCATTATACAAAACACACCCTCAACATTTAGAAAAAAGTTTTTCGTTTATTTGTCGAAGTGTAAAAACCAAAACTTTAATAGGCTTTTCTTCTTTATTTCTTTTCTAGTACTAGTAAAGATAGATACAAAACAAAGTGATAACTTTATACTTAACCATAACTTGGAGGGCTTGCGATGTACATTCTTAATACTTTAAATTTCCGTTATATTCTGTTATTGTCAATAGGAGTGTATTTTAAACAATAAATATCATTCCATGCATGCATGCACCATTTTCATACCTTCAACTCACGTTTCATTAATTGATATCGTAAACCCTAGTTACAAGTTACAGTAACAATCATGTCTACATCTTCGTCAAAAACCATCGTTCTGAAAAGCACCGAAGGAGAATTGTTCGAGATCGAAGAAGAGGCAGCAAAGCTATCGTCAGTTCTTGAACCTTTAATAGAAAATGGTTGCGTGAAACCTTACATCCCTATCCCCAATGTTAATAAAAACATCCTCTCAAAAGTCGTCGACTTCTGCCAAAGGTACATCAAAGTTGTAAAAGAAGATGAAGAGGAAGTGAAATCCTTTAAAAAATTGTACGTAAACGAGGATGAAAAATCTCTATTTGATTTGCTAAAAGCGGCTGACTATCTGGATATTAAGGACATGTTCATGTTATGTTCCAGAACTTTGTTTGATAAATTGACGGAAAAAACTACGGATGAGATGCGTGAGTTTGTCGACGTTGACGCTATCAACGATTTATCGCCACGGAGATTAGCCCCCATCCGTAAAGTACTTCCCAAGGCATTTAACTGACCAGTAAAATGTAGCACATGGTTTATGTTTAATTTTTTTTTTTGATATTGTTACTCTGCACGTTATTGTAAGCTTGAAAAGATCGATCCATACATCTTGTAACATTGAAACAATGTTGATTAACCGAATTGTATTAGATCTCTGATTTTCGTAAATCTTGTATCATGTAATGAATAAATGATCATATCTTTGAACCCTATGACTTGTGTTTATATTCTTGGTTGGTATTGTACCTAAAATCGATCAGCACCGTTCTCTGTATTTGTGATATACGGTTTTTCGGTATATACTAACTATTTAATTGCTACCAAGGCCTTTGGTCATGGTATGTGAGTGACCCGACAACGGTCGTAAGTTTAAATCTTGTAGCTATCTTAAGGGGAAAAAAAAAATACTGTTTAACTGTTGGTACCAAGTTAAAATAAATATTACTAAAAAGATATTAGTAGTTGGAAGACTTGTTTTGTATATTTAGAATATTTTTCTCCGTTTGTTATTTCAGTTAGATTCGGTTTAGTTAACCGTTCATGATAAAAATATCTTCCACCATTTCATGCGATTAATTGGTAATCTCACATAACTTAAAGGACCTTTAAGTGTTTTGGGTCGTTTTTAAAAATTATTGCGTATTCTGTTAAAAACGGTTATATCGTCTTGTTTCTATATAAATATCCCTCATGCATAAACCATGAAGATTTGAGGCTTCACAACTGGTCAAATATAAACTCACAAGTATGTGTGTATGTGGTCAAATATAAACTCACAAGTATGTGTGTATGTGAATAATTAGTGGGTAAAGGAAAATATGAGAGACCACGAAACAAATGACCACTTCTACAAACGTGCAAATGCACATACACAAAACTCGGTCAAAGCTTTTACTAGTTCATCACATGATCTTTTACCATTTATTTAATTCAAATACTAAAATACCATAATACTCCATTTTCATTCTTTTGAATATATGGAAGTGTGCTCGGATGGACAAGAATTCGAGATAGAAGAAGAAACTGCAGCACAACTCTCACTCACAATCAAACACATCATCACACAAGATCCCTCTAAAACGATCAATATAATCCGATCCCTGGAGTTAAAGGGCACACTCTCTCGAAGATCATTTACTATTGCACGAAACAAGTCACTAATAAGGACAATGGGGAAGCTTTGAAATCGTTTGATTTAGTAAACATCCCATAAGAGTAGTTTTGTAAGTATCCTTAACAAGTAAGAATACTTCCTAGCTAAGTTTTCTTAGAAGGTAAGGATGCTTACTACTTAAGCTTCCTTCATTATTAATATTCCAATTTATCTTTTAAACATAATACTAATTAAACAAACAACTAAGATACTTTTAACAGTTTTTTGCCCTTTCATCTTGACAGAAATGGAAAATGCACGTGTTATTATCGATGTTCTTGCAGAAATGCTGACGGCAGTAGATCCAGAGAAGAAAGAGGTAAAGATTTTTTTGATTAATATGATTTGTTTTATGTATTAATATCTTAGATCAACTCATCAACTACATCTTAATCTGTCGTGGTGGATTGACTACATTGATGTTCATTTTGTTTAGATATATACTAATAATTTCATCATGATGGATGGGCTTATTTCTCACTATAACCATAATATTATCAGGGACTTAAGCAAGAGGTTATTGTAGACTTGGTGGAGTAGTGTCGTACGTACAAGAGAAGAGTAGTACACCTGGTTAACTCAACTTCGTAAGTCCTCTTGTAACTCTACTAATCACTTCAATCATTGCCGTTTTCACCAAATCATACTATTAAAATTTGTGTCTTCAGTATCAATTTTTTGTTTTTTATTTTTATTTTATTTTATTTTATTTTTCTGTCCCAGAGATGAATCATTATTTTGTGAAGGATTAGCTTTAAATGACGATTTGGAGCCAATTCTATCCAAATATGAGGCACTTCTTACAGGAACCCCTGTTCCTTCTGACGATTTGGAGCAAATTCTATCCAAACATGCAGGGGACACCAAACAACCCAGGTAATCAATTTTACTGTCACTTTCCATAATTATGTGACCAATGCTATTTAAGTTAGATCAAACACCTCAATAATCTTAATCTCCTAGATATATCTAAGATATATTTCATCCATTTTTGTGATAGTTGGTCAGCTAGCGATATATATGTAATAGCATTTAGCTAAAAACAAAATGGGCTAAACAGGTAAAAAGTTGCTCTGAGCATAACCTTCTATATTACTAACTCCGTCCCAAAATAAGTGTTCAGTTTGATTTTTCAGAGTTAAACTGGTTTAACTTTGATTTTAACTATATTTGTGGGTGTTATATAATACTTGACGTAAAATATATTAATGGATTGGGTTTTAAGTGTATTTTTCATTGATATAATTTTTCAACAAGTATTTTATAACAAAGTTGCTCTGAGCATAACCTTCTATATTACTAACTCCGTCCCAAAATAAGTGTTCAGTTTGATTTTTCAGAGTTAAACTGGTTTAACTTTGATTTTAACTATATTTGTGGGTGTTATATAATACTTGACGTAAAATATATTAATGGATTGGGTTTTAAGTGTATTTTTCATTGATATAATTTTTCAACAAGTATTTTATAACAAAAAAAAATATTTAAGATTAAAGTTGATTCAGTTTGACTCTGAAAAGTCAAACTGGACACTTATTTTAGGACGGATGGAGTACTAGTTAGAAGAATTAGTTAGAATGAGCAAGTCACATCTAAACTGGGTGCAAAAGGTGACTTTACTTTAAACTATAGGGACCAAAGAGATCATATAGAAACTTGAAGAATCAATATTTGTTCTTAAGTTTGAGGTACTAGGGACCAAAAATCAACAAACAGTATGCGAAACTTTCATTATACTATAGGCCTATAGGGATTCTTAATTTAGTGTATCGATCATATTTATTTTTTATTTTGTTAGTAGGGGATTCAATGAGTGATGGATTACCGCCACCGCCTTGGGAAGCTCAGCATGCTGATAATCAATCCGTAGGCACACAATACTCTCAACCTCAGGACTTTCAAACCATCGGAAACAACAATAATCAGGCAATGGGTATGAACATGCAGCAACAAATGGGCAGCTATATGCCGCAACTGAACCACCAGCCCTTCTATACCAACCAAGTTACTCAACAACAATTCCAAGGGGGTATGCTTCCACAACAACAAAGTAAACCTGGCCAAATGGCCTTCATGTATAATCAACAAATGGCTCAGCAAATGGCTCAACAGATGTATAATAACCAAATGGCACAAGCCTATGGCTATGGTGGAGGCAGTGGTGGCGGTTACGGTTATGGGAACGTATATGAGCAGCAACAAAATGCACTATATATGAGTCAAAGAATGTCAGGTATGTCATTGAGAGATGAAAGTACTATTTGTTAGTCTATTAATATTAGATTAGTATTGGCCCATTGTATATTCGACCCATTATGTAGCTTATATAATCTTTATGTACCTCTCATTATTATTCATTCAATATACACAAACTTACATGGTATCAACCCTAACCGATCCACTCTCTGCTTCCGCAATTTTTTTAGTCGCTTAATATTATTGTTTCTTGACCTACTGTGTTGTCGAGTGGTGCTTTGTTTGTTTGTCGACCAAGTGTGTCGTCGACTTTGATTGTTTGTTACCCGTTGTCTCGTTCGATTCCCTAAATCCTTTACTGTTCGATTTACAAAACTTGTAAACATTAACAATAAACGTTTATTACTTTACACTAAAAGTTTGACCATCAACCCTTACTGTTGGTCAATTCTTATTGGACCAAAAGTTACTCACCATACGATTATTAAACGTTTATTCTTTTCGTAAGACACGCGTTCTTAAATCGATCACTTTTAATCCTTGACATATTTATTGTCGACCCATTATTTTCGACATATTTATTGTCGCCCCACAGATTGCTAAACCTCAACAATTACTACTATGACTACGGATACCACTCCTCCCCCACCCGTCCTCACATTATCGAATAAGCTTATGGCGATGAACCACTTGACTACTTTGTTGGAATTATATAACATGACAAATCATAAATATAAAAAATAAACATCAAAGTAAGTGCGGAAGCGTATAGGAACATATAATGAATAATTAATTAACTAAAGAATAAAGTATGCGTACCTTTCTTGATTCTAGCCGAACAAGAATCAAATCCACAAACTATCAATTAGGATGAACCCTAATTAGGTTTATAGGATTATAAGAATTACCCCTTACCGTTTTGTAATTCAATCCAAGATAATAACAAAAGTATGTTATTACTATGTTCTTGTACACACGTACTAAACCGAATTAAAGTAATGCTAGTTTTTATCAAACAAATAACATGATTTGTGGAAAAGTAATGGATCGACACCCATAAAGGTGTTCGACCGGTTTGGAAAAGAAAAGCACACACAAAACTATTTTTAGGGTTTAGCTAATGAGCACAAGAGATGGAAAAATAAAACCCCTAGCCTTGTTTATATACCCAAGCAAACTTGGTGAACAAGTTGGTTTTTCTTTCCTTGTTTTGTCCCTATGGCCGATCGGTTTGGAGTCCCTCAAAGGGATTCCGGAACCTTCCCAACTTTTGCAATTTGATCATTTTCCATAAACATTTAACGACCGTTAATCCATTACATTAATTACTTAACGTCCGTTAGTTATTTCGTTTAATAAATAAATAAATATAACATTTATATTTAATTATTAACTTTAAATTCTCATACGTAAAGTGTGCAATCCCATAGTCTCGAGTTCGATCCTAACACACGTCTATTAATTTATTGTCCATAAAAGCAACAGCTCCCACTTGGACATATCTTAATAGAGTGATCACATTCGGTTAGCGTCTAGCAACACTTCGATGCCTCTAGTACAACTCAAGCAAGGCTCCTGGAAAACCTTTTAATGATTTCTCATTATTATTATCCTTTTGTTTCTAATACCATGTTAAATAAAGATATGAAATTAAGTCATTCTTTATTCAACCATTATGTTTCTCGTTATTAGTGATTGAACAAGATTACCAAATCTTCTGAACATATTCAGGGGAGAACTTTGGGCATGGCCATGCAAACATCTTGTCAACCCTACGAGGGGCCCAGCATTATTAAACTCCAAAATAAATTTGAAGGAACAAATTCTATCTTGACTACAAGAATAACCCACAAACTTTGCAACACTTCAGGAAACAACCCTTATGACTACCAGTTAAGTATAGCGTTAAGTTGCCCCACAGAAGTACACTACATTCATGACACTTATCTGGTATCTCAAGTCTGAGGATAACTATTCATAATTTACTTAACAACAATATCCATAAAGTAATTATGTACTTGGGATAAGTTCTATATTCAATTCATTGAATATCATCTGAAAATGGTATGCATTCTCATCAATATACTTTCAAGTATATTCTACCACATCTCTCAGATTTGTATTAGTTTAATGATACTCCCATATCATTAATCGACAATGGACGATTTAGAATAAATAAATTTATTCACGGATTAAACATGCAAATATAGGATACAATATATTATAAAATCAAACATACCAAGTATTTGATTTATATTATAACAATTGTTTAACATCCCTTATCCAAATACCAAATAGATCAATGCATGAAAATTCCAGTTTGATGAATTATGCCTCAAGTAATGACAATCATACTTGTTGACAAGGCATAAATCAACCAACTTGATCTATCATAATTTTGAGAATACTTATTTCAAGAATTCAATTAGTGAAGTCCTTGTATGTGTGCATTCACCAATCCACATAATAATTCATAAAGTGTGTGACATCCTCTATCACCAATTTATGACAATTTAAACTTTCAAACATTTTAAAGTTTAAAGTATTCTTATTCTTTTAATGTATAATGCAACTATGCTTTTATTAGCGCAACTAGTTCACATGGCTATTAACAAGGATGCAATCCTACCAGGACTAGTATTGAGTGTCATCTCAATTAAACCAGCATCATAGTATACAAACAACAATATGCTTATTAAAACTCCGTAAACTTTAATATCCTTGTGTAATGTTTGATGCTTTCCTAACTTTCAAGTTTAAAACTGATGACAATTTGCACAACAATTGACATATTGTTCATCCATAGAATCTAGGAGCAATTCCAGGTTTTAAGGATGTAATTCTATTAGAATATTCATTACACAAGTTATCTAATAACTTTTAGTTAGATATCAATGTTGTCAAATCACGTCTTATTCAAGAATGATACAACAATTTTAATACACTACATGATGTACATGATGAATCTACAGGTCAAACTTAGACTTCATTCACGTTCTATCTTGTCAAAAAATATTTATCCATTTCCCAAATGATATATCATGTTTTATTAGAATCATTTATTTTTACTGCACATGTTTATTAATAATAAACATATATTCCAAGGTTGTATGTTTTAATTCTTAAATCTTACAAGTGAAGTTTCATTCCAATCTAAGACTTAACATTTAGCTTTCAAGGAATGTTACTTCTCATATGTTATACAACATATAAGATTTAAAACCTTAACATAATACTCCCACTAGCTTTCAGGAATACTTTAAATTTATCTTATTTTAATTATAAATCGAAAATGGATTTAATAATTTAACATAAGAATAATTTCATAGATGCATGCATTTATCCATTCATGAATTATTGCACTTCGTACACTTCCAAAGATTATATGAATTCAAAAAACCTTTCAATTACTTACCGTCCTCGCTCAAGTAATTTCTCAAGAAAGAGTTTTGATATTCCATTGTCATATTTCATATTAATGAAATCCAGTATGACAATTATCATCTTTATATATTTAATGTGTCTTGAAAAGAATGTTCAATCATAATTAATTGCTTAAGTATGATTAATAATCTTGTCATAAGACATGCATTAAATATGTGTACAATATTGTTCATATGATTTCTACATAGAAATTCAAACCACTAGGGTTTTTCATCTCTTTGAAGAAACTCATTTTCATTCTCTAGTCTAACTATTAAGATAAACCAAATTTACAAAATTGATTATCTTTATGGACAACATCTTTAACATTCATAGTATGAGTAATTTACCCAATTCAATATTCGGTAATCCATCATAATGATTATCAGGTTTACTATAATCCTGTAACTCATGTTCTTCTCAGCATATAAATCAAATATCTGAGATACCCTTGCAGATCTATGAATGAAAATTCCATCATCATGAGGTCTATCAATTACATGTCTAACCTCATCATGATATTTACTAGTGTGTTTTAGAAGATTATGTATCTTGTAAGTTGGAGTCATATTGAGTATATTCAATCCATACTCAATATTCTAACCTTGTTACTTTTTAAGAAAGAAGTTATGGTTATCATGAATCAAACAAATCAAATAGAGTTTGATTCTCCTAACTGAACATACCATCAACTTGTGATATTCATTAGAATTAATATTGTAAGACAATCTAACAATATATAAGATAAACATATTCCTTTTGGCTTACCTATTTACCAACTAAGTCAACTTAATGATATAATAGACTTTCCAAGCCAATTTCATGCTTTATAACACAAGTACCTTTTAACCAAGTTACTTCATATCCATGTCTCAACAAGAAACATAAACTGTTATAATCCTATTATACGTTATAAATCATTGATCAACTCAATGACTTCTTGTATATGTCTTAATTAAAAAACATAACAAGTTAACGTCTTACTTTATTATAAGTCTTAAAAGACTTTATGTTTATGTCTTTACAATGAATCATAAACATGTTTAACTAAAGTAATTATGAACACAACTCTTGGTTTCAATAGTAATTTCAAGTTAATTTATTTTACTTCACAATAATGCAGGACTACATTATTTTTCATTTATGTCATTCCAAAATACATAAATAAACAAATTTGAAGTAGTATTAGATTACTTCATTTATGTCATTCTAATAATACATAAAAATCTAATTTGAAGTAGTCTTATATATCATTTTGACACATGTTCTAAATACTTGTCTAATTTAGAAACTGTAAATATGTCCATGCAAGATCTCACTTTACATAGAGATTTACTTTGTTGTTGCAATCTCGCCAAGTTCTCACATGACGTAAATTGTAACACTAAGTGTTTCTTGAATTAGATATGTACAAGTTATATTAGAACGTTAGTCTCTTACCTTGCAGTCAAGAGAATCCGTTAAATCATATACTTATATGTTGTACCTTGCACACAATATAGATTTCTCCCACTTGTGCATGGAACAACATCATGTAGCAGATAAACAACACGACATATGTTTGTTTATGTGACTAATATGGTTGTGTCATTGATATTAGCATAACTAGTAGATGTAGAACCACTTCATTGTCTAATAAGGAAACGTACATGACTATCCTTGAAAACATAAGTGTCTACAAGTGGAAAGTAATTATCGTAAGACATTCTAGAGATAATCTGAGTTACTACCAAGATGACAAATCTTGTAACTCCCACTGAATTAGAGATCTTACATTAATTCCTTATTCAGTAATAAGAACAAAATACTCCAACTGGATTTGACAACATTGTAAGTGTTTCATTAACCAGTAAAAGAAAATAGTGTTCTATTTACTTCCCTACACCTTTGAAAAAGTCCATACATAACAATTACTTATGTACTTAAAGAGTGTATTCTACTATGTAGATGATGAACTATCCATCAATGCTATTAACTTGAAAAATTGGGCATGCAATTTCTTTCTTAATAGTTCTACTATTCCAACAATTGTAAGTAGTACTTTTAAATGGTCAAAGCACAACAACTAGATAAAATATGCTAGTTTGTCTTTTACCAATTATACAGTAATTAGTCTAGCTTCTAATTTAATAACTCAGAAATATGCAATTTTCTTAACTATTAAAATTTGCTTACGAGTTATGTATTTAGAATTTAGACAATTCTAATTGTCCTATCATACCTTTCTTCATTCATGAAAAGGAATAGGGTTGAATCTCACTCTTTCGCGTGAAAAGAGGACTAGGTTTATTCTCTTAGCAAAGTTGACTCTACCAAAAACCCTTACAGGTGTAGATCAATTTACCAATACAAGAATAACCTACGTTTACGATTTAATGTTGCATTAATACATTTAAAGAATTAGCAAAATTCAATTTTAGTATTTTCGATAATTAAACTTTTCAAGAAAATAAAATACCCAAGGTAATATTCATATAACCATAGAATTTTCTCGAAAACTAGGATCCAAATTATCGTAGTTCCATTACATCAGTTGATCTGCTAGTAACGAAAGTACATAATAGGGTAATCTGTCGAACAATAATTGGCAAACAATTTCCAATTCCTAGATCATTATGGGATTTATATTTTCCAACGCTATTGCAAATATAAACATGTTTCATCCCATCTTATGCCATTGAGTCCAAATCTCACTTCCTACTCAACTTAAGTGTCTAACTTAAAGAACTGCAAATATGTCCATGTAAGGTCTCACTTTACATAGAGATTTACCTCTCCATCACAATCTAGCCAAGTACTCTCATGACTTAAATTGCAACTTCAAGTGTTCCTTTTAATTAGATGGCATATAACTTAATTTAAAAGGGTACTAGTTTTGATTTTATGTGGTCAAATCAAATATGTACAAAGATGTCATGCATTCATCTTGTAGCATAATTTTAATAAAAAAACTTTTTATTACCAATTCATAAAGATCAAATTATCAAAGTTTTGATTGAGGTATTGGGTTCACCAATCAAGGAATTTAGTGTTAATTATCATCCATTATACCGTACTTTTGCATAAGTGTAAACACTTAGTGTTTCGGATAATTACCACCGAAGTGGCGTATGGAATTAAAACTAATTCGCCCTTAAGATGAGCTTGTACTTTTATGGCTTACTAAGTAGCTCCATTCGAACTTACAGAGGGCAGAGGACCAGGTAAGCGCAAAAGCATAACCTTAGACATCCTTTCAGTGTGACTGTGCGCACTTCTTAAATAACCCCTTTATAGTTCATTCGAATGGGTGAGCCGTTCAGTCATTGTACCAAAGTCACCAATCAATTAAACTATTGAAAACTTAACTCTTCCAAAACAAATCAATTTCACCATTGTTTAGTCGTATTATTTTTCTATTCAAAATTACCCTTTGCTTAAAACTGTCGCACATAATAAACAAACAAGTAATACCAATAAAAAAATATAAACAACTAAAAACAATGCGCACATAATAAACAATTTATACGTGTAAACAAGTAGCCACATGCAACTTATTCTATAAAACCCTATTAATAATCAATGTCTAGTTTAAATTAACGTATATATTAATTAGGGCTTTCACTCTCTCAATTGAAAGTGAGCCACATACATCGACGAATCGATTGCGTAAACCCATAATTAATGATATACCAAATTGCACATAATTGATTCATTAATGTATATAATTGGAGTCATCCCCAATTCAAGATTTATCATAAATATACATGTGTATAAAACTTAACAATTAATCCAATCTTAACAATTAAATAATAATACAAGCAACTATCCATGACAAACATGCATGTATCATCATGAATATAACATAACAATTATTCAATTAAGTCACAAGATCGCATACAATTCCATGTCACATAACACTTTATTCATGAATTTATCACGTAACAAATATATTAAATCTAGGTTTCGATATTGATAACATAACAATTAATATAAACCCTAAAAAAAATTTAGGAAATCGACTAAAAAATTTTAGGGTTTCCACCCAAAATTTTTTTTTCGATCCATAATAGATTTTTAAAACCAAATTAGGGCAAAATCCTTAACCCTAAAATTAGGGTTTATATAATCATAACCAAAACCCTAGAATAAATCATATCAAACACAATACAATATCCGTTTTTTACGTGTTTAGTAATAAATTACTCATTAAAACCAATGACTCGTGATGCCACTGTTGGAATTATATAACATGACAAATCATAAATATAAACAATAAACATCAAAGTAAGTGCGGAAGCGTATAGGAACATATAATGAATAATTAATTAACTAAAGAATAAAGTATGCGTACCTTTCTTGATTCTAGCCGAACAAGAATCAAATCCACAAACTAGCAATTAGGATGAACCCTAATTAGGGTTTATAGGATTATAAGAATTACCCCTTACCGTTTTGTAATTCAATCTAAGATAATAACAAAAGTATGTTATTACTATGTTCTTGTACACACGTACAAAACCGAATTAAAGTAATGCTAGTTTTTATCAAACAAATAACATGATTTGTGGAAAAGTAATGGATCGACACCCACAAAGGTGTTTGACCGGTTTGGAAAAGAAAAACACACACAAAACTATTTTTAGGGTTTAGCTAATGAGCACAAGAGATGGAAAAATAAAACCCCTAGCCTTGTTTATATACCCAAGCAAACTTGGTGAACAAGTTGGTTTTTCTTTCCTTGTTTTGTCCCTATGGCCGATCGGTTTGGAGTCCCTCAAAGGGATTCCGGAACCTTCCCAACTTTTGCAATTTGATCCTTTTCCATAAACATTTAACGACCGTTAATCCATTACATTAATTACTTAACGTCCGTTAGTTATTTCGTTTAATAAATAAATAAATATAACATTTATATTTAATTATTAACTTTAAATTCTCATACGTAAAGTGTGCAATCCCATAGTCTCGAGTTCGATCCTAACACACGTCTATTAATTTATTGTCCATAAAACCAACATACTTTTGTTCCAATTAAGCTTGATGTTGATGAGATGAATTACTCATCATGGGTATATTATTTTTCTCACATTTGTCATGGATATGGCATCTTGGATCATCTCGTTGATCCTGAAGCTTCTTCATCCACTACACCTCCTACGGATTCAACCCCTAAGGATGCGGAATGGCTCAAGATCGACTTCATCATTCGGTCTTGGATATTTTCCACACTTGCCTCGAATCTTCAAAAAAGGCTGGTTGTACTTAATCCTAAATCTGCTAAAGAGGCGTGGGTGTGTCTTGAGGGGATTTTTAAGGACAATAAACGCCCTCGCGCAATGGCTTTGAAGGCGGAGTTACGTAATCTAAAGCTTGGGGACTTAACAATTGATGCTTACTTTCAGAAAATTGAATCAATTGCTTTAGTTTTGAATGGTCTTGGATCTCCTCTTAGTAATGATGACATTGTTACATTTGCACTTGAAGGCTTACCCTCCACGTATGATGTGATTTCAACAATTATTGCTAGTCGGGAACCCTTTCCCGATCTCAAGACGGTTCGTTCTTTGTTGACCACGCAAGAGATTCGCATGAAGTCTAAGGTTCAAGATCCGCTTGTGGTTGCTACATCCGCTTCTCCTATGATTTTATTGGCAAATAATACTCCTCGGCGTCCGTCTAATCCATTGGCAAAGGTAAACAAACCTTGTTTTTTGTTTGCTAAAGGTCATTGTCGTTTTGGTGAGGCGTGTCGGTATCTTCACAATGGCGTACATGGTAAGTCTACAGTACTTCCTCGTGGTTCCAGTTAGGGGTGGAAACGAGCCGAGCCGCTCGTAAAAAGCTCGAGATCGAATCGGTAAAAAGCTCGAACGAGCCGAGCCTAAACGAGCTCGAGCCCGAGCTCGAGCCTAAATTTAGGCTCATTTAATAAACGAGCTCGAGCCCGAGCTCTATACAAAAAGCTCGAGTAGGCTCGCGAGCCTAAACGAGCCATACATATTTCTAGTATATATATTGTCTTACCACCCTAATTTCACGCAGCCATTAATTATCCTCTCACCAAACACTCACCAAACACAGATCTAGAGAAAAAAAAGTGTCCTTGTTCTTTTAACTCACAATTCAAAATCTTTCGTCCATTGTTCTTTTAACTCACAACACAATCAACGATTACAATCACAATAACCTTTTCTTGTAAACCAAATGAAACAACCAATTTATTCTTGTAGTAAATCCAAACGCAGCCACAAGCAAACCGAACAACAGATCTCCCTTATCCTTTTATTTCTTTCTTTTGATTAAACCACTCACGAAACACAACTTTCCTATGGGTTTTTATCTACTATAAAACCGAACCACAAAGAATCAAGCACAAGTTTCAGCATAAGATCTTTGTAAAGGTCTCAGGTAGGTACTCGTTTTACTTGTTTTTGTTTCGCGTTTTCTTTAAACGAAAGAAAGAAAAATCTTAACAGTTTTGTTATAGGTTTTTTCTTTATACCTTTCGGATATTTAAACGAAGTTATGCTTCGAAAAAAATCTATGATGGGTTGTTAAAAAAACTTGTGAATCTATTACGATTTATGAAAACAAGTTAAGAATCTGAGATCTTTGATTTTTTTTTTTTTGGTTCGAAACAGTGATGGGTGAAGTTAATGTGGGTTTGTAGTTGTTTGTTAGATACTTTCAGAAAACCATTGGCTTTTGACTGGTTTTGAAATACCATTGTACTAGTATATATATAAAAAAAATGTTAACCACTTGTCTTTTACAAGCACGTATACATATAATGTTTGGAAATGAAAGAAAAATGTATATTCAACATATTTAGACCAAGCAAATAAATAGAACGCATATTTGTAGATCGAGAACTACTAGTTAAAAAAATTGTGAACATAAAGTTAAAATGAGTACTTACCAATTTGGACCAAGGACAACACAGAACAAACGAGCCCAAAACATGAGCCGAGCTCGAGCTTTATATAAGTGCATCATAAACGAGTCGAGCCCGAGCCGAGCTCGAGCTTTAATATCATAACACGAGCCGAGCTCGAGCTCAAATCTTAAGGCTCGAACCGAGCCGAGCTCGAGCTCGAGCTTTCTAAAATATAAACGAGCCGAGCTCGAGCTCTGGCAGGCTCGGGCTCGGCTCGGCTCGTTTTCACCCCTAGTTCCAGTTCTGTGGATATGGATACTTTGCAACAATTATTGGCTAAATTGGGATTTACCACTTCTCACAACAAACCCTCTACCTCTACACCGGTTGCATATCATGCCACGGCCCAATTCCCACCTATTTATAACTCACCGGCCCAATTACACCCTTATTACTCCTACTCGGCCCAACAGTCCCAAGGTTCCCAAGCCTTCCTACCGTCTGGCCTGTCACCCGCTCAAGGACTACCATGGGGGTTCAACATCTCCACAACACCGGTTCACTCTACAGGTTCATCTCCACAGGGGGCTACCGTACCACCAGGGTTTAATGCCCTGCCAGTTCAATACAACAGTTCACTTTCGCCAGGGGTTCAGTTTGGGAGTTCAACAGGTCCGGTTCACTACGCCGGTCCACTACAGCCTGGGGTTCAATTTTGAGCAGGTTCTTCCGCAGGTCCACAGCCGCAAGGGGTTCCGCCAGGGACTTTGACCGGTTCTCCACAACCGGCGTTTGGTTCAGTTTTTAACCCGGGTCAACTACTAGCGTCGGGTCAACAGGGTTCGGGTCAAGCAACCCTCTTGCCGCATGATTTTGCTGCTAACACTCTTCAGGACCCGTCTGCTGGAAACTGGAATATGGATACAGGTGCGAGCTCTCATCTTAATGATTCTGTGCATTGTCTTAGTGATATTCTTAATGAGTGCATTTATCCGTCTGTCGCAGTTGGTGATGGGCGTTTCATTCCCGTTACCAACTCCGGTCATAGTATCTTGTCTACACCTTTTCGTCCTCTTCGTTTAAATAATGTTTTAATTACCCCTCATATCATAAAAAATCTTATTTCTGTGCGTCAGTTTGTTCGTGATAATTATTGCACTGTTGAATTTGATCCTTTTGGTTTTTCTGTGAAGGACTTCATAACTCGACGGGTACTCCTCCGTTGTGATAGCACGGGTGATCTTTACCCTGTTACGAAGCCTTCTCCAATTCCTCAAGCCTATCTTTCCAGTCAGTATACGTGGCATCAACGACTTGGACATCCAGGAAGTGAAGTGTTGCGTCGTCTTGTGTCTAGTGATTCTATTTCTTGTAATAAAGAGAAGCTTCCCGTTCTTTGCCATGCTTGTCAGCTTGGTAAACACGTGAAGCTTCCGTTTGTTAGTTCGTCTAGTACTGTTACTTCTTGTTTTGACATTGTTCACTCGGATTTGTGGACATCCCCAGTTTCGAGTCTTTCTGGTTTTAAGTATTATGTTTTGTTTCTTGATCATTACTCTCAGTATGTTTGGGTTTATCCATTAATGAATAAATCTGATGTTTTGTCTAAATTTCAGTTGTTTCGTAGTTATGTTCGTACTCAGTTTAAGTGTGAAGTTAAGTCGTTTCAGTGTGATCATGGTGGTGAGTTTGATAATACCGCCTTTCATAAAGTATTTTCAACCAATGGTATCCAATTTCGATTTTCATGCCCTCGCACCTCTCAACAAAATGGAAAATCTGAACGCATGATTCGTACCATCAATAACCTTATTCGTACTTTATTATTCCAAGCACATTTACCACCCAACTATTGGACTGAGGCTCTTAATATGGCTGTTTATTTATTGAATATCCTACCTTCCCGTGCCATTAACAATGACATACCCTTTACCCGCCTTTTTGGTGCTACACCTGATTATAGTGTACTTCGTGTTTTTGGATGCCTTTGTTACCCACATATTGATACCAACCATAAATTAGGACCTCGCGCTACACCAGCCCTATTTTTGGGACACGCTGCCAATCATTTTGGCTATCGTTGTCTTGATCTAAATACAAACAAAATTATTATCTCTCGTCATGTTACATTTGATGAAACGGTTTTTCCGTTTCAAACCCATCAGTCCAAACCCACTCCATCCTATGATTTTTTGGAAGATTCTTCCAATCTCATTTCCACAATTATCAACACCACCCCAATTGGTCCTACTTTAAACCCGATTACTATACCACCAGTTGACATACCTACACCTCACGAACCAGTAAACATACCTACCTCCCCTGCTCTACCTACACCAACGCCAACGCCACCTGTCTCTCCCGCACCTGTCCCTGACTCACCAACGCCACCACCTGTTGTATCTATTCATCCCATTGTCACACGTTCTCGTGTCGGGACTACTCGTCCTAATCCTAAGTATGCTGGTCATGTGTCTACTGTTTCTCCGTCACCTAGGTCGTATAAGGATGCTCTTGATGATCCAAATTGGCGAAATGCTATGTTTGATGAATATAATGCGCTTATTAAGAATAAAACTTGGACTTGTGTACCTCGTCCTGCGGGTGTCAATGTTGTTAGGTGTATGTGGTTATTTCGCCATAAGTATTTGGCTGATGGCACTCTTAGTCGGTACAAGGCACGTCTTGTTGCCAATGGTAGCACACAGGTGGAGGGAGTAGACGTTGATGAGACTTTTAGTCCGGTTGTTAAGCCGGGCACCATTCAGACTGTTCTTAGTTTAGCTATTTCTCGACATTGGCCTGTTCATCAGCTTGATGTCAAGAATGCATTTTTGCATGGTGATTTGGCTGAAACTGTTTATATGCATCAGCCACCTGGTTTTCGGGATCCTGAGCATCCAGATTATGTTTGTTTATTACAGCGTTCTCTTTATGGTCTTAAGCAGGCGCCTCAGGCATGGTTTCAGCGGTTTGATGCTTATATTCTTACTGTTGGGTTTACTTCGAGTCGGTGTGATTCTTCTTTATTCATTTACCGACAGGGTGATGATACTGCTTTTCTACTACTTTATGTGGATGATATTGTGCTTACTGCTTCCTCTGACAGTTTATTACAGCGAATTATTGCTTCTTTGCATAAGGAGTTCTCTATGACAGATTTGGGTGCTCTTAATTATTTTTTGGGTGTGTCAGTTACGCGTGACTCTTCTGGGATGTTTTTGTCATAGCGTAAGTATGCTATGGAGATTTTGGAGCGTGCACATATGGTTGGTTGTAACCCTTCTCGGACTCCTGTTGACGCTGAGTCTAAGTTGGGTGATGATGGTGATCCGGTTTCTGATCCTACATTATATCAGAGTCTTGCAGGTTCTCTTCAGTATCTCACTTTCACTAGACCCGATATCACTTATGCTGTGCAACAGGTTTGTTTATATATGCATGATCCTCACGACCCTCATGTCACTGCTCTCAAGCGGATATTACGGTATGTTCAGGGGACTTTGGCTTATGGTTTACAATTATTTTCTTCTACTACTGAGTCCTTGGTTGCTTATTCGGATGCTGATTGGGCTGGTTGCCCTACCACTCGGCGGTCTACATCAGGTTATTGTGTTTTTTCTTGGCAACAACTTACTTTCATGGTCCTCTAAACGTCAGCCGACGATTTCTCGTTCCAGTGCTGAGGCTGAGTATCGCGGTGTTGCCAACGCTGTTGCTGAGACATGTTGGCTTCGGAATTTACTACGTGAGCTTCATACACCATTGTTATCTGCGACTATTGTTTATTGTGATAATGTGAGTGCAGTGTACTTGTCTTCTAACCCTGTTCAGCATCATCGTACCAAGCATATTGAGATTGATATTCATTTTGTTTGTGATTTGGTTGCTGCTGGTCAAGTTCGAGTTCTGCATGTTCCTTCTCGGTTTCAGTATGATGATATTTTTACCAAGGGGTTACCATCTGCCTTGTTTTCTGATTTTCGTGACAGCTTGAGTGTTCGGTCTCCTCTCGCTCAAACTGCGGGGGAGTGTTAGTCTATTAATATTAGATTAGTATTTGTAGGGAAACGGTTACACTTTTATTAATAAAATCTAAATTACAATAAATAAAATTAACAATAAATAAATAACAGAAAATTAAATACAAACAGAATGTAAGCAGATAAACGATAATTAAATAAAATAATAAAATAGTGAAAAGACTTACTTGATCACCAAATAGAGACCAACAAAGAAGCACTAAGCCGAGGCACGTGTTTGACACGCTTCCCTTAAAACAAATTTGCCGTCTGTTTCCCAGGGTACAACAGCCAAAACAGTAAGTTGTACTGTCGGACTTAACTAAACTGCCTGTAATTTCATCTTAAGAGATGCGTATTCCATATGTTGGAAATCATTAATAACTATTGATTTGATGTGTAAAAAACTTGTGGAATTAGGGCCTCTATTTATACACAATAGACTCCCTCTAAGTTTACCCATCCCACCGATGTGGGATTGAAAATAAACTACTTTTCCTCTTTAGGCATGGTACCGAATACCTAACTTTGAGACCCGATATCTCATTTACATCAACTCTATTTTAGACACATAAAGGCTTATTGCGAAGCTCTCTTCAAGGAGAACGCGAACCTACAAACTATTACTCATATATGTGACACATACATATAGATAATTGTGTCCAAAGTTGGTCAAAATTCACTTTTGCCAACCATTTTTCCAACAATCCCCCACATGAATGGAGATCGGTCGTAATACACAAAAATTACGATGAAATTCCAATAGTTGAATCTTGCAAAGGATAGGTAGGTGTGACCCTTTGAACCTTCCCTTGTGAAATGCACTTAACCTCCTAGCTGTCAGTAGACGCGATGTCTTTGAACTGAGCTGCTGTTTATGTAGACGACAATACATTTCACACAAGACTCTCTCTAACATTGTTAAGCCCTCACAGTCATGTTCATTATGGTCCTGAACATTTGCCTGGTTCTGCAAGAGCTCAAAGGATTTGCGCCCCCCACAATTCCCTTCAAAGCGACCCCACTTCTCTCTCACATAGGTGATTTCATCTTGAATCATTAAAAATATATGTTTTGTGATTTCATCTTGAACCATTATGCTTTGTGATTTCATCCTGGATCATTAAATGTTAGGAATTGGAAATTCCATGATAAGTGTCGGTCACCCCAATTATAGTCTAGCATAAGTTAGCTCGTAGACTTGTCATTAGTTACGCTATTTCTCAGTTAATTAGTTAGTTATTAGTTTAGTTTAGCGTAGTGTAACACCGTGGAGGAAGGACGGGTCTTTACCCACTGTATACCTGATCCACAGGCCGATAGGAGATCGTGTAGTCTGTAAGTATAAATACCCCTTCCATCCATGGAAGGGGTGGAGCTTTTCTTAATCTAACCTTACAACTTTTGTGAACCAAGTCTCTACCAAGAAATCTCCCTCTCTCTACTTTCTCTCTCTAATGGCAAACATGTATTTTGATCATCCAAGACCACCCGAATCATCAACACAATAATATATCGATCCTACAAATGGCACCAGAGCCAAGGTTTTTATGTTTTGATGATTTGTGTGGTATTTTTTATTCATGTTAAGACTGGTTTGGTATTTTTCTGTTGTGGTCGGATAATATTTTTCTTATCATGTGGGTAAACTGTTTGTAACAAGACTTGATGTATCTTTTGGTCAAATATTAATTGTCCTGGTCTTTACATGTGAATAATATCTGTCATTGTGTCAATGTTTTGTCCAAAACAATCTCATCTGGTCATGTTTCATCTGGTAATGTCCTGGTCTTTACATGTGACTTTTGGCTACTAATATGTGATATTATGTGGTCTATTACTTGCTTTCTATCATCTGGTCATCTTTGAAGTCAAAACAGGTAAAAAAGGATGAATCTTTTAATATTTTTCTGGGTTTTTAAAGATGGTCGGAAAAAATGGTCATCACGGTTCTTAATAGCGACTTGACATAAAAAAAAAAAAAAACTAGCGACTTGTGAGTTGTAAAAAATGGTAGCGACTTGTCATTTTTTAATGACAAGCGAGTTGGTTTTATAAATGGTAGCGACTTGTGAGTTGGTTTTAGACCTAGCGACTTGAGTAATAATGTGGCGACTTGTTTTTTAACAAGTAGCAACTTGTGTTAAAAAAATGCAGGCTAGCGACTTGTCTTCAAGTCTAGCGACTTGTCTTCAAGTCTAGCGACTTGTGACCTTAACCAACGGGACATAAATGAAGAATGAGAAGGTTTGACCACAACATGACTTGACCACAAAACTAATACCATTCGCTCACCATGACCTCTGTTTAATTCGAACATCATTGGCCCATGTTAACTGAAGCCGGAAAACAGAAATGATAAAGAATCATTATATCCGAAACTGAAAAAAAAACCTTCAATCCTCTTAACCTAACCTAGACTCACCAATGGACCCTCACCATCTCTTCCCAACACTCATTCAAACATCAAATTAGACATAATAATAAATCAATCGATCTCAGTGTTAATTCAATTTTTTGTAATCTTTTAAAGATTATTTCAAATGAACCACTCATCCTCATAGATCATGTAAGAAGACCGAGCTTCAATTTATATTCGAATTAAAAAAGGAAAAGAGATTTAACAACTTCGTTAGTCTCTATTTCTTTTGGTTCGTTTAATGACTCTATACAACAAATGATACCTACCTTAGACCACTTAATGATCTTGAAGATTTAAATACTCCTTGATTCAGATTAAGTTGAGATTGAAGACATCTTGGTACAGTTATGAGCTCGTGATTGTGTTGATTGCTGTGGTAGGTGTTAGGATTGTGGAAACGTAGACGGGGGGGGGGGGGGGGGGGGTGAATACGTTACCGTTTAAAAACTTTAGATCTTTAGTATCAAATCGCTTATGAAGCTTGTTATAATATGAAAGTACCAATTATTGTTTGTGACTAATATAAAGCATGGTAAACCAAGTTGTCACACAATCATGAACATCAAACCACATCACAAACAATAGTATAGTGCAAGTATAAAAGTAAAGAGATAAAGAAAGGAAAGTGCAAACCGAACACGAGGATTTATAGTGGTTCGGTCACGGATCTCCTTTCCGCCCTACTCCACTCCCCGAGTACCCAACTCGAGAGTTACTTCACTAAATCAACAAGCTCCCTTGTCGGCGGAGAAAACCTTACAATCGTCGCTTACACTTTTTCTGGTACAAAGCTAAATACCGGGTTCTAGTTCGAGGTAGAACCAACCTAACGTCGCCTATACAATATTTCCGACACTAAGCTAGATGTCGAGTTCTTTTACAAGGGTACAACCACTCCCAATATGTTTTATGGCCCAACATAATAAACCTTGTGTTTTATGGCACAAACACATAAACCATCTAATCTAGTTTGGTGAAGGTGTTGTTATGATGCAATGATGTTTACACTAATGATCCATGACACAAATGTCTAATGGATATGAATAACTACTTCTAAATGAGCTTCCATTGATAGGAAGCCTTCATGATGAAGATCACAAATTCCCTAAACTTGTTGTGATAGATCTTCAACTTGTGGTGAGTGGGGATGGCTAGATCTCCACGCTTTCCTTGGTTGATCAAAGAGTATGCTTACAACAAAGTTGAATGTTAGAAGCATTATGATCATGATCATTATGGTGTTTAATGTATGTTACTACATTGTTAATGATTGATCTAAATGTATGCAAGAAGGTGGAGAAGATGTGATTTGAAGTGGTGAAGAAATGGGAAAACAATGGGCTTCTATTTATAGCCAAAAGTGGTCAGGAGCGTCCACGGACCAAGGAGCCCTTTAAAGGGTTCTGCCCTTTATGCAAAAGGGTTCCGTGGGTGCCTGACAGAATGATGAGTGTGTAAATACTCATCATTTTTGGTTAAATCTGAACTGCAAAACATCTAAAAATGCTCAAAAATGCATCAAAATACTGAAAATATTCCAAAATTGCATTTTATATGTTTCAGATGCAAAATGTTTAAAATCAGATGAAAAATGAGCTAAATTTGCATAATTGGCAGTTTCAGTCCCCCAAGTTTCTAAAATTGTCAGAAATAGTCCCTGAGTCCTAATTTTAAAAGAAAAATCACCAAAGGTCCTTTTTAAATCATAACTTGTCAAAATTAGTCCTTTGGTGAAAAATATCAAAATTTTTGAGAAATTACAAGTTTGGTCCTCCAAGTTTAAAAATTGGCAAAAATGGCACTTGGAAATTTGAAAATGACAAGTTTGGTCCTTGAACTATTGAAGCTTGTCAGTTTTAGTCCCTTGAAACAACTTTGCAGATTTGGCAGTTATGGTCCCTTGAATTTCAGAATTTACAACATAGGTCCTTCCTTATTAATACCCTTTAATCATTTGGCCTTGTCAAAACCTATTGACCCCTGCCAAACCCTTTTGGACTCCCTTGTTTTGACCCCTTGCAATAATACTGCCCTGGTCAACTCTCCCCAGTCAAACAAAAACACGCGCCCTTTTTTTTTATCTTCTCCCCAACTGCTCTCTGCAACTCCTGCAAACACTCCATCCCCCCTCCTCACCTTATCCCTTCCATGTTCCCCCCACCTCCACACAACTACAAAACACATTTAATGCTTCCCTCCCCATCTCACTCAACCCCTCATCTGTCAAAAGACCATTTCCCGCCAAAATGTAATCTATGGCCAAAATCCTTCCAACTCATCCAATGGTCAAAAATAGAAGTGGGAACTGCTCATTTTGGAGAGAGGAAGCCTTTGGCATATAAAAATGAGGAAGAAGAAGCTAGAGGGAGTAGTTAGTTAGTTTTAAGTTTTTCCTTTATGTCGTTTTTCAAGTAAATGTTGTAGTTTAGATTAAAAGTTGTAATTTCAAGTTCATATGTATCAAACTCAGTTGTTTAATAGTTGCAATCCAGTTTTAAGTGGTAATTCAAGGTTTTAATTTCATTTTATGATTTCAAGCTCACTGTTGAAAAAGTCAGTTTCAAATTCCTTTATTAAAGCTTCCAATTAGCTTTGTTTTAGCTCAAATCAGCTTATTTAAGCTTATCATAGCTTGTTGTAAGCTTATATGTTAAATTCAAGTAATATTGGTCCATGGTCAATAAAAGTCAACTGGAGCTCAATGGGGGCTTGGTAATGGATAATGGAAGATGCAGTGCTGGTAATGGGTTGAAATAGACTAGTTTAGATTAGTTTTGGGTTTGGTTTAGCCTGCAACACCAGCTGGACCTATGTGAGTTGTATTTCAAGTTCCATTTTTCCATCTAATTTGCATATTTTGCTTGTATGTGTATCTGTGGTCACAATTGGTTTTTATGTGTTTAATTAGTTGTAATTAGGTAATTTAAACTCAGTTTGGTCATTGGTACAAGCTGGATCAGTAGCTAGCCCAGTTTTATTTGCATATCAGATTGCTATAGGTGTGTTTGGATTTGCTGTTTTATATGTGCTTTAGGTTAGTTCTGTGGTAGAAATTTATTGGTTTAGGCTTGTTAAAGTTCATTTGCCTCATTGCAGTCTTAAGATTGTGCATTAGACCACTCCAAGTCAAAATTTATATTTAATCTGTCTTACTACTTAACTGTTGGAGTTTTACAAATTCAAAAGCTTATTTTGTGTTCAAAATTCATATAACTAGTTTGCTTTAGTTTTATTTCATCATAATATATCATTTCCAGTTCATAAATTTGATTCAAAGTTCAAGTTAGTCAAACTTTCCATTTTTATGTCAAAAGTCAAAATGAAAAACCAGTTTTTAGCCCATCTAAGATGATTTTTCATGAACTCAGTTTTGGGCCAAATGATGTCAAATTGTGGGTGTATTAACTTCAGCTGGTCTCATTTCTTATTAGCATTTTTATATATTTTTAGCATTTTTTTAGAAGCCCCAAATGAGCTTGTCAAAACAGGCTTATATTCCCTGTGCACACTGCACTGATCTGCACAGGTTTTGTGCAGATCTTGCAGCCCTTGCACAGAGCTCTCAAGAGCTTGTATAGGTCTGGTTTTTGGATTTTAAGCTCTCACCCAGGTCTATTTTAGGTTCCAGTTATTGGTTTTCAGTTTCAGCTTATTTTAGTGCTTATTTTCTTGCTCAAAGTAGCCCCCCTCACATCTGTTTTTGCACATTAACTCACATCATCAAATCTTGGTAATTTGCAATCCAGAGGTTATAGCTTGTTGATTCTAGTTGCATTTGGTCACTTTTAGCATATTTTAGCTTGTGTATCAGTTTGGTGCTTGTTTTGTCCCTTTAGCTTATCCAAGTGCTTATTTCATAAGCACTTTGCACATCAGTTTCAAATTCCTCCACACAACCCCTGTTTTTTATATTTTTCTTAGATTCTAAATATTATTTTAGAGTTTTCCTGAAATTTTCAGATTTTTCCTAGCTTGTTTGCTATTTTTCTTGATTTAAATTAGTTTTTAAGCATTTTTAAATAGCATTTAATACAAAAAATTAAGAAAAGTTTCAAAAAAAAATAATTTTTCATTTTTATTAAGTTAAGATAAATATAAAAAGACAAAAAAATATTTTTCCGAATTTTTCTTAGTTAAATTTGTATTTTTAAGTAATTTAAGTAGTTTTAAATAGTTTTTAATTCCTAGAAAATACAAAAATAATCAGAAAAATACAAAAAAAGTTTTGAAAATTCTATTTTGTTATTTTAGATTTTTCTAAGTCAAAATTTTATTTTTCTAGCTTTGTTTCATATTTTCTTGTATTCTAGGTTAATATTTAATAGTTAAAAATAGTTTTTAATTAATTAAATAGTTATAAAAATAATTTTCTTTTTCTACAAATTTTATTTTATCATTAGGTTTGTAAAAATGTCATTTTCATATTTTTAGGACTTTTATTTCTTAGATCTCACTTTTTATTTTGTACGTTTACGTAATTTTATTTAAACGTAAGTTTTAAGTTTTAAACGTTCATCAATTTAAAAAAAAAATAGTGATAGCATTTATTTAATATTTCTTATCTTTTTAATTTCCTTTAATTCGCATTTAAGCCGCTGTAATTTGTTGGCTTTTTCTGTAGTTATAATAAATCAGATCCCTTTTTCCGTTCAAATCTCTCGATCACTATACGTTTGGTGATTCTTCGCACAGCTCGCTGGGACACAACGACCCGGGGAAACACTATACTCCCCAGATCTTCATTGCATTCGTGTTTAAACTGTTTTAAGTTTCTTACGGTCGGCCATTCACAAGTGGCCGGCTTGCGTGAGAAAACTTGACGGTTTGGCACGGATCAAATTTTTGGCGCCGCTGCCGGGGAGCTGTGCTGATTATCTTACGTTTAGCAGATTAGTGATTTGGATATTCACTCCTTTTTTATACCATCTGTATGTGTTTATATTCCTTTTTAAAAATCAAAAACCCAAAAAGATTTTCATTCTTTGTTTTTACATCATGTTTTTCAAAAATACCAAAAATATTCATCTTTACCCTCTTACCCTTTTTGATTCTTTATCCCTTTACCCTCTATCCGTTTGATTCTAACTTCTTCTATTCTCATGGAATCTCTCGAGAACGAATTCTGGGACAAAGTTGAAAAACTTCAGACTTTTACACAAATGTCTAGAATTCGTGTTGTTCGTGATGATCCATTCATTCTGCGTAGGGAAATGGGACGAGAAACCGGGGTGACAAAGGACCAGGTACTTCCCTCTGATAATGGAAGTACTAAATACGTCCAACCTACGGTTATCCAAAGACCTAACCCCTCAATTGCTCCTAAGCCGTCTAAAATTGATCCTAAACTTTCACGATTTACGGTTAAAAGCAAACATGCAGAATTTAGACCGGTGACTAGCAAGAATGACTTGCCTAATCTTCACATTTCTCAAGAACCAGAACCAGAGACCATAACGGAAGTGGTGGAAATTGCTAGCTCTCAGAGCACACCACTTGTCCCACCTCCTGATTTTTCAAAATGTTCTTCGAGTCTTAATAGTCATTCGGATTACCATGTTGGTTTTGTTGATTCTTTGAATAAACTGATTCCTTCTCATAACTTTCAAATGCAATCGTTTATTCCATGTGTCGGTTGTGGTGAGCCTCTTTTTGGTTCACCCTGTCGTTGGTGTACGTGTGTACAATGTGGTAATGATATTCATAACGGGAGTTGTTTGTTTTGTGGTTCGAGGAATTCATTTGATTATGATCCTAATCCGAACTCATTTAACGACCCCTCAAACTTTTCCAATTACCCACCACAGCCCGACTTATCTTCATATGATCAACATTACTGCTGTGAATTTTGTAGAGGTCCTCACCAAGGATTTGAGTGTCAATCCGGAGACACGTTTGTCTATGAACAGTTTTCCGGTGATGCTCAGAACTTTGGTTATGACCAAAATCCATATGATTCACCAGTCCAGACTCAACAGTTTTACTGTTGTGAGTACTGTGGAGGTCCCCATTTCAGCTCTGATTGTCAAATAGGGAACCCAGTTCCTTGTAACAATCATGACTCTCACATATTTGACAATTTCCAACCTCCACAGCACTATACGGTTCAAACTCCACCTGAGCCGTTGTCTCAAGAAATCTCCCATGATTTTGAAACCGCAATGAAAACACTTGATGATATGATTAGTAACTTTAAGAATCAAGTGAGTGGTGAAAAGACCATGGGAGAATTGCTAGCCGAAGAAAGAGAGGCCCGTAAATCTAGGGAAGAATTATTAGTCCTAGATCAAGCAGCTCTAAGGCGTTCCCAATTTCTTAAGGCAGCTCTGTATGATGATGACGAGGAGAGTTTTTATCCTTTTAAAGATAATACTTCTCAACTCCCTCAGTCAGTTGATATTCCAGCAGTTGAGATTCACTCTCAAGCAACTGCTATCACACCCGAAGCTCCCACTCACTCTCTGAACATGGGGGACGAGCATCTTGACACTGTTCCTGAAAAGGAATCGGAAGAATTCATAAAGTCTAGTGTTGAGGACCTTGTCCTAATCCCGAGAGAGTCACAGGGTACTTCTAATCATATGTGTGATTCTCTTTCCCCTCTTGAGTGTTCAAATGATCATTTGGAAACTTTTTCCGATTTTAGCGACGATTGTGCTTCCTTTGGAAACATCGAGTACGTTGAGGCATCACTTGCACAATCTGATGCTGATCATCTTCTTGAGGAGTTCACCAATGAACTCACTCACATCAATCCACTCCTTGATTTCGAAGCTGATCTAGGAGGGACTGAAAGTCTCATTGATAATGATCGTTCACTCACTTCTCACCCTAACAGTCCAATAGAGAATGTTGATCACTTTGTTCCCGAAACATTCAAAGCTATTTTCACTAATCCTCTATTTGAATTCGACTCTGATTTCACTTCAATTTCTGAGAATCCACTCTTTGATACTCAGACGGAGGATAATGATGAGCCCGCAATGGAACAAGAATTCACAGATTTACTTCATGTGAATGATTCTCTTCATAAAGAGTTCTCCGGTGAACTCTCTCATGACATATCTCCTCCGGAACATGATCATTTCTATTTTGATCTTGAGGATGATATTAGCTTGGAGGAAGGTGTACTCTATCATACGAGTTTGCTTATTAATGATACTACCTTCACCCTTCCTCCCGATACGTCTACATTTGAGAATGAAGAATGGATCTTGATTGTTATCAAAATCTTTCTTCCTTTCCTCAAATATCTTGTGATTTCTCTTCATCTTCACTCCTTCGGGAATGAAGACACTATCTTTGACCCCGGCATTTTCATTTATCATTTGTGAGCCGGTTCTATGTATATCTCATCGGTGTGGAACTTTCACATACTTCAATGTTTATCCAAACATCTTGAATGAAAGTCCGATGGAGATTGTTTCTTCCACTTTGCTTCCCCATGAACCAATTAATTCGGGGTCGAGTCAAGCTAACGACTCGGTAATCAAAAACAGTAGCTAAACATGGGTTTTCACCCATGTGTACCACCCTAGTGTGGGGGGGGGGGGGGTTGCCCCACATGTTGTGTATATAAGTTTTTCAAAAAAAAAAAAAAAAAAAATCTTTCAAAATAATGGCCGTAGTATTTCCCTTTTACGTTCTCAGTTTCGGCATAACAGCCGGTACTTTGAATATTGAGGGCAATATTCATTTCTAAGTGTGGGGGGGAATTCTCACGAATTTTATCATGTAATTATACCGCCTAATTCTCCCGTTTTTGGCCAAATTTTTTTTGGAGTAAGTGTTTTGCACTTACTCAATTGGTTATCAGTCCGCCTTGTCTAATAAACAAAAGGATTGGCTAATCCAGGAGCAAATGGCTCTTGGTAAAGATATCTCAAATCCGTTGACGGCTTGCAATTTGCCCAAAATTATATGGTATTCAGCTCACCATATTCTAAAAAGTAAAGAGTTGGCTAGCCCGCAAGTTTATGGCTTGTGGTAAAGGCAGTGGAAAAACCATAATTGGTAATCAGCTCACCAAAGATAATATTGATAATTTATCTAAGAGTTGGCTAGTCCAGAGCAAACGGCTTCTGGTAAAGACAAATCAAATCCGTTGAAAGCTGGTGGTTTGCTCAAAATCACATGGTTATCGGTGTACCATGGTTCTTACTTGAACTGAAACATTTGGCTACTCCAGAAGTAATGGCTTTTGGTAAAGAGATTCAAATCCATTAAGTTTTTCTCAAAAGATTGCTAGGGACTAGCAATAGTTTAGTGTGTAAATACTCATCATTTTTTGGTTAAATCTGAACTGCAAAACATCTAAAAATGCTCAAAAATGCATCAAAATACTGAAAATATTCCAAAATTGCATTTTATATGTTTCAGATGCAAAATGTTTAAAATCAGATGAAAAATGAGCTAAATTTGCATAATTGGCAGTTTCAGTCCCCCAAGTTTCTAAAATTGTCAGAAATAGTCCCTGAGTCCTAATTTCAAAAGAAAAATCACCAAAGGTCCTTTTTAAATCATAACTTGTCAAAATTAGTCCTTTGGTGAAAAATATCAAAAATTTTGAGAAATTACAAGTTTGGTCCTCCAAGTTTAAAAATTGGCAAAAATGGCCCTTGGAAATTTGAAAATGACAAGTTTGGTCCTTGAACTATTGAAGCTTGTCAGTTTTAGTCCTTTGAAACAATTTTGCAGATTTGGCAGTTATGGTCCCTTGAATTTCATAATTTACAACATAGGTCCTTCCTTATTAATACCCTTTAATCATTTGGCCTTGTCAAAACCTAGTGACCCCTGCCAAACCCTTTTGGACTCCCTTGTTTTGACCCCCTTGCAATAATACTGCCCTGGTCAACTCTCCCCAGTCAAACAAAAACACGCGCCCTTTTTTTTTATCTTCTCCCCAACTGCTCTCTGCAACTCCTGCAAACACTCCATCCCCCCTACTCACCTTATCCCTTCCATGTTCCCCCCACCTCCACACAACTACAAAACACATTTAATGCTTCCCTCCCCATCTCACTCAACCCCTCATCTGTCAAAAGACCATTTCCCGCCAAAATGTAATCTATGGCCAAAATCCTTCCAACTCATCCAATGGTCAAAAATAGAAGTGGGAACTGCTCATTTTGGAGAGAGGAAGCCTTTGGCATATAAAAAGGAGGAAGAAGAAGCTAGAGGGAGTAGTTAGTTAGTTTTAAGTTTTTCCTTTATGTCGTTTTTCAAGTAAATGTTGTAGTTTAGATTAAAAGTTGTAATTTCAAGTTCATATGTATCAAACTCAGTTGTTTAATAGTTGCAATCCAGTATTAAGTGGTAATTCAAGGTTTTAATTTCATTTTATGATTTCAAGCTCACTGTTAAAAAAGTCAGTTTCAAATTCCTTTATTAAAGCTTCCAATTAGCTTTGTTTTAGCTCAAATCAGCTTATTTAAGCTTATCATAGCTTGTTGTAAGCTTATAAGTTAAATTCAAGTAATATTGGTCCATGGTCAATAAAAGTCAACTGGAGCTCAATGGGGGCTTGGTAATGGATAATGGAAGATGCAGTGCTGGTAATGGGTTGAAATAGACTAGTTTAGATTAGTTTTGGGTTTGGTTTAGCCTGCAACACCAGCAGGACCTATGTGAGTTGTATTTCAAGTTTCATTTTTCCATCTAATTTGCATATTTTGCTTGTATGTGTATCTGTGGTCACAATTGGTTTTTATGTGTTTAATTAGTTGTAATTAGGTAATTTAAACTCAGTTTGGTCATTGGTACAAGCTGGATCAGTAGCTAGCCCAGTTTTATTTGCATATCAGATTGCTATAGGTGTGTTTGGATTTGCTGTTTTATATGTGCTTTAGGTTAGTTATGTGGTAGAAATTTATTGGTTTAGGCTTGTTAAAGTTCATTTGACTCATTGCAGTCTTAAGATTGTGCATTAGACCACTCCAAGTCAAAATTTATATTTAATCTGTCTTACTACTTAACTGTTGGAGTTTTACAAATTCAAAAGCTTATTTTGTGTTCAAAATTCATATAACTAGTTTGCTTTAGTTTTATTTCATCATAATATATCATTTCCAGTTCATAAATTTGATTCAAAGTTCAAGTTAGTCAAACTTTCCATTTTTATGTCAAAAGTCAAAATGAAAAACCAGTTTTTAGCCCATCTAAGATGATTTTTCATGAACTCAATTTTGGGCCAAATGATGTCAAATTGTGGGTGTATTAACTTCAGCTGGTCTCATTTCTTATTAGCATTTTTATATATTTTTAGCATTTTTTTAGAAGCCCCAAATGAGCTTGTCAAAACAGGCTTATATGCCCTGTGCACACTGCACTGATCTGCACAGGTTTTGTGCGATCTTGCAGCCCTTGCACAGAGCTCTCAAGAGCTTGTATAGGTCTGGTTTTTGGATTTTAAGCTCTCACCCAGGTCTATTTTAGGTTCCTGTTATTGGTTTTCAGTTTCAGCTTATTTTAGTGCTTATTTTCTAGCTCAAAGTAGCCCCCCTCACATATGTTTTTGCACATTAACTCACATCATCAAATCTTGGTAATTTGCAATCCAGAGGTTATAGCTTGTTGATTCTAGTTGCATTTGGTCACTTTTAGCATATTTTAGCTTGTGTATCAGTTTGGTGCTTGTTTTGTCCCTTTAGCTTATCCAAAAGCTTATTTCATAAGCACTTTGCACATCAGTTTCAAATTCCTCCACACAACCCCTGTTTTTTATATTTTTCTTAGATTCTAAATATTATTTTAGAGTTTTCCTGAAATTTTCAGATTTTTCCTAGCTTGTTTGCTATTTTTCTTGATTTAAATTAGTTTTTAAGCATTTTTAAATAGCATTTAATACAAAAAATTAAGAAAAGTTTCAAAAAAAAATAATTTTTCATTTTTATTAAGTTAAGATAAATATAAAAAGACAAAAAAATATTTTTCCAAATTTTTCTTAGTTAAATTTGTATTTTTAAGTAATTTAAGTAGTTTTAAATAGTTTTTAATTCCTAGAAAATACAAAAATAATCAGAAAAATACAAAAATTGTTTTGAAAATCCTATTTTGTTATTTTAGATTTTTCTAAGTCAAAATTTTATTTTTCTAGCTTTGTTTCATATTTTCTTGTATTCTAGGTTAATATTTAATAGTTAAAAATAGTTTTTAATTAATTAAATAGTTATAAAAATAATTTTCTTTTTCTACAAATTTTATTTTATCATTAGGTTTGTAAAAATGTCATTTTCATATTTTTAGGACTTTTATTTCTTAGATCTCACTTTTTATTTTGTACGTTTACGTAATTTTATTTAAACGTAAGTTTTAAGTTTTAAACGTTCATCAATTTAAAAAAAAAATAGTGATAGCGTTTATTTAATATTTCTTATCTTTTTAATTTCCTTTAATTCGCATTTAAGCCGCTGTAATTTGTTGGCTTTTTCTGTAGTTATAATAAATCAGATCCCTTTTTCCGTTCAAATCTCTCGATCACTATACGTTTGGTGATTCTTCGCACAACTCGCTGGGACATAACGACCCGGGGAAACACTATACTCCCCAGATCTTCATTGCATTCGTGTTTAAACTGTTTTAAGTTTCTTACGGTCGGCCATTCACAAGTGGCCGGCTTGCGTGAGAAAACTTGACGGTTTGGCACGGATCACAGAAAGTCTAAAAAATCTTTCTTCAAATCTTTCCAAGATATTACCAAATCTTACTAAGATCACATTTGATATATTGAGTATCAATCTAACCAAAATATTCAAGTGATCTTCCAAGGATTTCAAAGATGATGCATGACATGATGTAACATGTATTTCCATTTTTAGATTAAAAGGTTTATCAAGGTAAACTTGTAAAATGTATTATGTAACTAGTTAATAAAATGTCTAGTTACCTTTTGAAATACTTGTGAATGCAAAATGTAAAATGAGGTTCGAAATAGAATGGTTAACCTATTAAAATACTTAGTGACTCTAAATGTATTTTAAACATTCTAAATGATTTGTTAATGGGTTTGATCATAATGCCACATAACAAACATGTACGAACCTGTGTTGTAACATACAAGGACTTGAGACATCGAGAGGTGTTGAATGTATGTTGAGACAAAGTGTGATTACAAGTAACTTGTACATTTTACGTTGTGTATTACAAGTTACATGTTTGTCATCAATCAAAACAAACGAGACTGTATAGATTAAATATCGTAATATTTGCACTAACAAGGATAGATCATGAGATGATTTTGATGAGATTTTTGGAATATTAGGTGAGAGGATAAGGAAGAGGCGGATTTTTTACAAGTGATGTTGTATGTGCTAAGATTTAGGTCTAAATGATATTTAGGTTATATCATTTTATAACCGGTACTTATCTCTTGCAATTGGATCGGGTTGTGATTTGGTTTGTGGATCGGTTAATTGGGCCTCAAGTTACTGAATGTGTATGGACTTGATCAACCATGTGATGGTATAAGTGGGAATTTGGGCCGTTGTATACGTGTTGTTGTCCGAACTGTGAATTGTTAACTTGAAATGAAAATATAATATATTAACAAATCGGATATATTTTTTAAAAAGAAACAAGCTTAGTTGAATTATGTATACTTTTGCTGGGCATATAATATATCCGATTTGTGAATATGTGAATTGAGAGTTTGGCCATGTGATAACGTAATATTTGCATGTGATTTAATTAGATCTGATTTACTGTGACAATGAGTTGGACCAAGTGGAATTTTTTATTTGGACCATATGGTTAGTTTTAATAACAATCATTGGAACGGATTTGTGTAATTTATGGGATGATTTGGATTCGGATGATGGACCGATGGGCTTCTCATGATGAGTGATAATGAGATTTGGTATGATGATGATTAATGTTGTGATATGAGGGTTGATACTTTGGTTTACGCATTTTCACAAAGAATATTTTGTCTCGACTTGAATTGGTTATTGTACAAAGATGACTACGGGGTTGTTTGGACGATATTTCTTATTTGAATTTGAAGTGAGGTTTTCTTGGCGCGTTTACTTATTTCGTCTTCTTTCTTTCTACCCTTCTGCGAAGATGACTTGTTTGGGCATTTATAGAGGGTGATAAAGACTTGGCTATTTAGTTACCCTTGTGATTCTTTCTCGCTTAACCTACAACGTAGCTATCACTTCGGTGTCTCACTCAGTTGAGAATGTCAAGAGGTTTTGTACATTGGGTACACCGTTTCTTCTTCACAAGGATTAGTACAAGTTTAAGTAACATATCTGGGAATTTTACTTTATAATCAAGTTTGGTATATCGGGTTTACTTCACCAAGTGGTCACAGCAACAGCCGACAGAATATGTGCATGATGTGTTTACCAAAGAATTTAGTGGATGGTTGATGATGTTGATGATATTGGAGTAAGAATTGTTGATGAACCGGTGCATATTCCCCTAAAACTGACATTCACAGAAACCAAAGTTGTCATCACATATTCAAGCTGACATTGTTTACGGTTTTGTCTTGATTTTGTAAAATCCCGCGAAAGAATCTATTTCTCGGTTTAAATCATAGACTTGTAAAATCCCGTGACAATGGAAACATCCTGGTAATTGTAAAGTGCATTTCCGGATCTATCTTACGGTTTATTCTTGGTTTTGTAAAATCCCGCGAAAGAAACTATTTCTCGGTTTAGACCATAGAATTGTAAAATCCCGTGATGATGGAACCATCCTGGAGGGAGGAAAGTGTATTTCTGGATCTTATCTGATGCTGGTGTTACGGTTTCTGCTTCGAAGAAGGGATAAAAGGGTGTATTTTATAAATTGGATGTGTGTTTGGATATTCGTCATGGCAATTTGGTTATTACAAGGTTATACGGGGTTATGTGCATTTAACCATGGTTGGGATGAAAACCATTATCATAGTTTACTTTAAACGTCAAAGGAGGCTAGATTTGAGCTTTTAATCAGAAGATGTGACAACGGCGTTAATTCAGTATTATTTATTTGAGGTTGAAGTGAAATATCACGAGCAAATGTACTTAGTATCTGAAGGTATCTAGGATGGATGGATGAAGATTCTTCAAGATACTTGTTCAAGCTTATTATCAAAAACAAAGACATGGAAATCTAGTTATTGATTGGGTGTCTTTTACCTTTTCTTTTACCACTTGGGGGAATTGGGCTCTTACCACCACAAGATAACTATCACTTTAAGGAGTTACGTTGTAGTGCTCAGTGTCACATTCAATTGTGGATCCAGAGATTTAATATGGCTGATGATCTCAATGAAGCTTGTTATAATATGAAAGTACCAATTATTCTTTGTGACTAATATAAAGCATGGTAAACCAAGTTGTCACACAATCATGAACATCAAACCACATCACAAACAATAGTATAGTGCAAGTATAAAAGTAAAGAGATAAAGAAAGAAAAGTGCAAACCGAACACGAGGATTTATAGTGGTTCGGTCACGGATCTCCTTTCCGCCCTACTCTACTCCCCGAGTACCCAACTCGAGAGTTACTTCACTAAATTAACAAGCTCCCTTGTCGGCGGAGAAAACCTTACAATCGTCGCTTACACTTTTTCCGGTACAAAGCTAAATACCGGGTTCTAGTTCGAGGTAGAACCAACCTAACGTCGCCTATACAATATTTCCGACACTAAGCTAGATGTCGAGTTCTTTTACAAGGGTACAACCACTCCCAATATGTTTTATGGCCCAACATAATAAACCTTGTGTTTTATGGCACAAACACATAAACCATCTAATCTAGTTTGGTGAAGGTGTTGTTATGATGCAATGATGTTTACACTAATGATCCATGACACAAATGTCTAATGGATATGAATAACTAATTCTAAATGAGCTTCCATTGATAGGAAGCCTTCATGATGAAGATCACAAATTCCCTAAACTTGTTGTGATAGATCTTCAACTTGTGGTGAGTGGGGATGGCTAGATCTCCACGCTTTCCTTGGTTGATCAAAGAGTATGCTTACAACAAAGATGAATGTTAGAAGCATTATGATCATGATCATTATGGTGTTTAATGTATGTTACTACATTGTTAATGATTGATCTAAATGTATGCAAGAAGGTGGAGAAGATGTGATTTGAAGTGGTGAAGAAATGGGAAAACAATGGGCTTCTATTTATAGCCAAAAGTGGTCAGGAGCGTCCACGGACCAAGGAGCCCTTTAAAGGGTTCTGCCCTTTATGCAAAAGGGTTCCGTGGGTGCCTGATAGAAAGTCTAAAAAATCTTTCTTCAAATCTTTCTAAGATATTACCAAATCTTACTAAGATCACATTTGATATATTGAGTATCAATCTAACCAAAATATTCAAGTGATCTTCCAAGAATTTCAAAGATGATGCATGACATGATGTATCATGTATTTCCATTTTTAGATTAAAAGGTTTATCAAGGTAAACTTGTAAAATCGCTTATGAAGACGGGGGGGGGGGGGGTGAATACGTTACCGTTTAAAAACTTTAGATCTTTAGTATCCAATCGCTTATGAAGCTTGTTATAATATGAAAGTACCAATTATTGTTTGTGACTAATATAAAGCATGGTAAACCAAGTTGTCACACAATCATGAACATCAAACCACATCACAAACAATAGTATAGTGCAAGTATAAAAGTAAAGAGATAAAGAAAGGAAAGTGCAAACCGAACACAAGGATTTATAGTGGTTCGGTCACGGATCTCCTTTCCGCCCTACTCCACTCCCCGAGTCCCCAACTCGAGAGTTACTTCACTAAATCAACAAGCTCCCTTGTCGGCGGAGAAAACCTTACAATCGTCGCTTACACTTTTTCCGGTAAAAAGCTAAATACCGAGTTCGTAATATTTGCACTAACAATCTCCCCCTTTTTGATGATGACAAAGATATGTAAACGTAATAGAAAGTAAAATGTAAAAGGTTACTTGTATCCCTTGTATCCTTACTACCTTTACATTACCTTCTCCGTTTACACTCTTCCCCCCTTTTGTCGAAACAAAAAGGGCGTGTCCTTGGAGTTTAACTTTATATCTCCCCAAAAAAGGCGAGCTTGCATCATCCCTAGTGAAGTTAAATCGTCCACTTCAATCCGTCCCTTGTTTGGTAGCGGATCCATGGATCAAATAAAGAGGCTTAACCTACATCAAGGTTAGTTTTATGCAACAAAAATTATGAGAAATATATGAAAAAGAAAAATGCATAGCAATGTTAGCCTATTTTCTCCACTTTTTATCGAAGCACAAATGCTTGTTGAAAAGTGAGAATGATGCTAAATGCGTGCATGCTCCCCTTTGATGGTTGCTCCCCTTGTTTGAGGCGTCAGGGTATGATTAAAAACCTACAAAACAAATATTAATGCAAAACTATATTCGTCATTGGACGAGTAAGTGTTATACAACAAAGTGTGTGTTGGGATATGAAAGTGCTAAAGATATCAAAGTACTGAAGATATGAAAGTACTGTAAGCTGCAAAGTACTGGAAGAAGTCAAATAGTCAAAGTACTGCTAAAGACAGAGTCAAAGTACTGCAAGATAAAGTCAAAGTACTGCTAGAACAAACAAACTGTTATATTCGTTTATGGAAAGTATTGTATTCCATGTTTAGATTACTTGTCGTACAAGGTTATCAATTGTAAACCGACTAGGATATCCTTGAGTCTATAAAAGGACTCTTAGATTGGCATTAGAGGTACGATTTCAGAAAAAGTGTTTTAGAGTTTACGAATTAGTGTTTTAGAGAAAAGTTCGATTATCTTAGAGTTGTATTAGAGTATCTGCATAATAAGCAGATTTAGAGTTTGTTAATAAAGTTTTTCTTCTTAGCTTTGTTAAGTAAATTCCGCGTACTTGATAAAGATTGCTCAGTGTTTCTTTGTTAATAACTTAGGATTTATCCGAGGTTATTAAACCTTAACAAGCTAGTTAAGTTAGTTTGATTAAAGTATATCGATCCAACAAGTGGTATCAGAGCTTGTGTGGAAACTCTGACTAGGAAGAAACCCTACAATATTCAAGATGTCGACTGAAGCTGTTCCACAACCCTCAATCACCTCACTCAGAATTCCAATTATCAAGAAGGGAGAATATGATCTCTGGTGCATGAAGATGAGGCAGTATATTGCCATTACAGACCATGCTCTGTGGAATGTAATTGTGAATTGGAATGAAGTTGTTCAAGAACCTGTTCAAGTTTCTGGACAACCTATAGCACCAAAGGCAGTTTTACCAGCAGCAACCCTAAGGAATCAAGAGAAGGCACTTAACATTCTCTTGTCTGCCATTCCAGATGGTCATCTTCTCAAATTTCATGATGCTAAAGATGCTAAGCAGCTCTGGGCTGCTCTCAAGACCAGATTTGGAGGGAATGAAGCCTCTAAGAAGATGCACAGAAACTAGCTGAAACAACAGTTTGAAACTTTCACAGTTGGAGAAAGAGAGAGTTTTGATGCTGCATATGATAGGTTTCAGAATCTCCTCAACATGTTGGAATTATACAAGGCACAAGTATCAGTTGAGGATGCTAATTTGAAGTTTTTAAGGAGTTTGCCATCTACATGGCATGTGATTGCTACTATGATCAGAGGACAACAAGGATTGGATGTTATGGACTTTGATGATCTCTATCATCAATTGAAGGTGTATGAACATGAGATGAGTGGTCAACCCAATTCCAAATCTCACAGTATTGCTTTTCTATCATCTGAAAAGAAGAGCAGTACTTTCAAAAGTACTGCTTCTCCTCAAAGTACTGTTTCTCAAAGTACTGCTGTCTACAATCCCCCATCATATGCTCAACAGGCCCCACCATCTACCACTTTGAACTCAGATGAAGTTGTGTGTTCCTTCTTTGCACAACAAGCAAGCTTACCTGTCACTTATGAAGAGGATCTAGCACAGATTGAAGAAGATGCACTTGAAGAAATTGATATCAGGTGGTAAGTTGCTTTGATCACTGCAAGGATCAAAAAGTACATGAAGAAGACAGGAAAAAATATTGATTTCAAACCAAAACAAGGAATAACTTTTGACAAATCTAAAATTGAATGTTTCAATTGTCAAAAGACTGGTCACTTTGCAAGGGAGTGCAGGTTTGCTAAGTATCAAGCAAACATAGCATCTGAGAAGCCTAAACTTGAGCTCAAGGAAATTCCAATAACTGAAACAAAGGCTTTAGTTGCTCAAGAGAAGTTATCAGAAGTTGACTGGAGTGAAGAGTTTGATGATGAACCGGTGACTTACTGTATGGTAGCAGTGGAAGATGCAGTTGAAGACACAGTGGAAGCATTGGACTGGAGCACTGCTTTTGATGAAGAATCTGAACATGCTGCTTTGGAATCTGATGATGGCTTTGGAGGATTTGATTGGAGCAAAGAAAGTGAAGATGATCCTGTTCTTCTTGCTATGGTGGCTACTTCACCAACTCAGTCTCCTATCTCTAAGGTATGCTCAAACTGTTATGATTTTTATCAAAAATTACTTAACAGTTATGTGATTGAAAGAGATAATTGTATTAGGGCTAGGTCTGAGGTAGCAGGTTACCAAATCACTTTAGAGTCTATAGAAGCTAAAATCATAACACATGAAAATAATGAAATGGCTTGGGCTGAAAAGTATGAACAACAGGATTACCAGTTAAAACTCAGTGAATGGAAACTAAATTGTAAAATTGCTGAAATTGAAAAATTAACTAAGGAAAGAGATGATTTGTTAGCTAAGTTTGCTGCTTGGGGAGAGTCTGGCTTGTCCCATGTTGCTTATGTTGAAAAACAGAGAAGGGCTTACATTAGAACAGGCTTAGGATTTGGAATGGACTTTAATAATGTAGATGAAAACCAATCTAGTGATCAGGATGATGGTGTTTTTGAGGACATAACCACTAGTGATGATGAGCTCATTAACTATGTAGATTCATCTAGTAATGAGGGCTCAGTAAGTGAACCACCTCCTGAATATAAGAAAGACAATGGTTATCATGCTGTTCCTCATCCCATTAGTCATCACCCCTCTAGGCCTGATGTTTCTCGTTATGGTGTTGACAGTCTAGAGTTTAGGAAGAAGCTTGTTGCTCAATCTAGGTCTGAGAAATCCAAAGAAACTGTTGAAAACAATTTTCAAAATCCAGCAGTACCTTTAAATCAAAGTACTGCTCAACAAGCAGTACATTCTGCAAAACCTTTTCAAAACAGTACTGCTAAACCTTTTTGGGATAATTTTGGTCAAAACAAATTTTATCAGTCCTCAAGAAGGCAAAATAATTTTGGGCATAGACATAGAAGAAATCACTTTGGTCATATGGGTCAAAAACTGTGTTTTGTGTGTTATAGTCCTACTCACTTAATCAAAGATTGTGACAAACACTCAGAATATCTAAGCAAATTTCCAAGGAATAAGTCTAACAATCAGAGACCTAGAGAGCACAAACCAGTGTGGACTAATTCAAATAGGGTTAATCACAGAAACTTCACACCAGATCATAGATACCCATATGAGAGAAGACCTTCAGAATCTCACAGTACTTTCCAAAGTACTGCTCAGAGACAAGGTACTAAAAACCATACTTGGGATAGAAATTCTAGGAGATCTCACTATCAACCTAGAAGGTATCACAGTTCATATAGGGGATCTAGATCACAGGAACCACCTGTTAAAACTGAATGGGTTAAAAGGGAAAGTACTGCTGAGAGACATACAGTACGTGAATCAGATGTTTTTGTGTCAAAAGAAAAAGCTAATAATCTGGTGAAAGAAATTTATGTTGAAAAATCAGAGAGTTTTGAAAATCCACATGATAAACATCAAAAGATAATTTTGGATCATCATTTGAGAGATAGTGAGAATTACATACTCAAAGAATTTGAGTTTGTAACTTCTCAAGGGGAACACAAGTCAGTAATGGCTTGGGTTCCTAAAAGTTTCTAACTCTTTTCTTTGTGTGCAGGGCAACCCAGAAGAGGAGCTTAAAGATCATCTTATTGTGGATAGTGGTTGCTCTGGAAGTATGACAGGCGATAAAGAGATCCTGTCTGATTTTAGAAATATTAGTGGAGGTAAAGTTGCATTTGGGAATGATCCCAATGGAGGAAGGATTACAGGGAAAGGAACAATTAAAGCTGGCAGAATTGATTTTGAGAATGTCAGATATGTGAAGGAGCTAAAGTTCAACTTGTTGTCAGTCTCTCAAATTTGTGATAAAAAGCATCCTGTGTTATTCACTGACACAGAATGTCTTATCCTTTCTTCTGACTTCAAACCTGTTGATGATGACTTGGTAGTACTAAGAGTACCAAGGACAAATGATGTGTATAGTTTAGACATGAAGAGTCTACATTCTTATGGAAGAGCCACATGCTTGGTGGCTAAAGCAACATATGAAGAGGCACATCAATGGCATAGAAGATTGGGCCATGTTAATTTCAAGAACATCAACAAACTGGTCAAAGTAAATTTAGTTAGAGGTTTACCTTCAAAGACTTACAAGAATGATCAATCATGTTTGGCATGCAAGAAGGGTAAACAACACAAAGCTTCCTGCAAGAAGCTTGATGAAAGAAATATTAGAGAACCATTGGAGCTATTACACATGGATTTATTTGGACCTGTCTCTGTGGCAAGTTTAAATAAGAAGAAGTACTGTGTAAAAACCTAAAATCTTAAGCGTGTGAAAAGACCATTATACCCCTCGAAATTTATATTTATGAAATACGAAAGATTACGTCAAACTCATTAAGTACATTATAACGTAACGTATATATATAATCGACATAATGTACAAGATAAACAAGATCGACTTACACCTTCGTCTAAAATTCATACTACACTTTATAATAATACATGGGCCGATTTGCATAATATTTCTAAGGCGTTATACTTAAAATTTAAAGCCCATCTAATTTGTGGTTTAGAATTTGGACTTGGCCCATTCCTCACCCTTGGACCCGTCAAAGGTAAACCTGTATATCCCTCCCCCTCCCGTGTTGTACGCTCCACAAATTGAGGCAAAGAGAAAACCCTAATTCCTCCTAAACTAAAGTGGCGGCATATAATTTTTTCCTTCCATTTTTTTTCTCTCTCTCGATCACAAACTGGATCAAAGGGGCGTGGGAAAAGGCTGAATGGTGGGCTACTGGTTCGAATGGGGGACTGCTATCATGGTGTCCTAGGCTCGAAAATGGAGGCTGCTGGAAATCAGTATTGGTCGTGAGATTGGACCATCAAGAGGCTGTTGTCGTGGGTGTCATAGGCCTTGGAAGCTGCTGATGTCGAGAGGTTTAAAGCCTTGGTGGGATCGTTTCTGGTTCTCATCTTGCAAAAGGGTATCATCTAGAATCTGTTTCAATGTCTTTCTTTGTTTCTTATTTTGTTTGTGTCGTGAGACTTCCTTTCGAATGCATGCTCATACACAATGATAACATAAAAATAATGAAAGAAATTCATGAATATAGAATGGAACTGATTTGCAACTTGACACATAAAATACTGAATGGGATGTTCCACATGTCGACCCATATGTCTTGTGATTAAAAACGTTTTTAGACCTCCCTTTTGATGGCATGCTCACGTTAAATAAATTGGTAGTTGCCTCATGAAATCACGATTTGTATAAGTCGAACAAGGAGTACATGAATTGTTTTTTTTATGAATCTGATGTTAAAGCTCACGAGTTCTACATGTACCTAAAATTATAGACCTTGACTTATTAAATAATGAATATTACTTGTGGCATAAGATGACGTCCATGAAACACATAAAATCATAAGATTAACCTTGTACTTGTAGAATGAAAATGTGCATTTATCTTCCAATGAGAATCTGTTTTAGGCCACCTATGCACGTCACCTACATATTTCATGTTATTGAGAAATAATAAGAGTAAAATTGAACATATACATTTAATTAAATATGTCATATATAAAATGCAAGACAAGAGTTTCGTATGGTTTGAGTTATGGGTCGTGTGGTGTCATCTTGGTGTGTTATGTCTCGACATAGATGATGGAGTCAAAAGGGGTTGTGTAATCTTGGGGTAATCAAGTTCAAATGGTTTAAAACGTAATTGGTAATCGAAAACTAAAACTAAGGTTTCACGTATATACGATTTATATAAATTAAAGGTTAGACTTATAAATTATTGAAACTTGGGGGTTTGATATGGTAACATGCTCAATAAGGGACTAATATGAGTAAAACAAGCAAACTTGTGATAATTACACTTTTGACCCTCTACTTTGTAATATTTACATTTTAGACCTTAAACTTGGGTAACTTGGCATAAAAGATCCTCAAAGTATATAAATACTCATTTAACCTAATATATCTTTAAAATGCATCCTAAATGGCTAAGCTAACTAAATACAAAACTTGCTAATTATGGAAACCTGCCTAAAATAGAAAGTTACTTAAAATGGAAAGATTACTGAGAGTGGAAACCTGCTAAAAATGGAAAGCTGTCTAAAATGAGTAATTAGATCTTAATAAGCGTTATCTAATTCATAGGTTCTGGACGGCGGGATTGATTCATCGTGTGACCTTACTTCCCTATTTTGCTTTCATTGCTAAGGTACAGATATTCTATCCCTTTTCAGTAGGGATTTCTCATGACTTTCTGATCCTTTGACTTTGTTCGCTTACGATTTTCATTGCTATGATTTTTCAATTGCTATCGACCCTCTGATATTGAACCATTGCTATTGACCCCTATGTTATTGGACCTCTGTTACTGAACCTCGGTTATTGAACTACTGTTACTGAACCTTTGTTTTTGACCTCTGTAACTGAACCTTTGATATTGAACCTCTATTACTGCACCCTTAATATTGGACTTGATATTGGACTATTGTTATGAACCTCTGAATTGTGACCTACTGATAATTGAACCTCTGATTATGATGACTGATATATATTGCTACACTATGGATATTGTTTGACCCTTCAGATTTATACCCGAGCCAAATACTGTAACTAGTCATGGGGGTTCCATGTCCGTGTCATTGATGCACCAATGGCATGACTTTAGTGTGGTTGAGTGATGTTCCACACCGTCCCTATACTGTATTGATTATGCGCGCTTCACTGTTATTGTTATGGCCACTACTGTTTCTGCAGGGGCGTATGGATGCATCCTAGATCTGTACTGTACTGTTACTGATATATATACTGTTCTAGTGATGTGGTGCGTGTGTGCAATACACCCCCTCACGGTCTGGGAGCTAGCTACTCCACTGGTTACTGAGGTCTCCCCTCCTATTGTCTGGTATTCCGAGGTCACCCCTCCGAATACGATGGTTACTATTGATTACTAGGCTGCTATTGCCACTACTGATATTACTGTACTGTACTGTTGGCTCGGGATAGATTTCTGACAACCTTTACACTGTTGATATACTTATATTGTACCATCTGTTTACCCCATCGCACCATATTCTGTATTGACTGCCCGTTACCCTGTACCTTATGGGACTTATTCTTCTACCATTCCATTCACGTACCGGGTTATTATATGTTTATTGGATTGATTATGCTATTCATGTTTTATGCGACTACTGATTACCCTGCTATGATATGATTAATAAACGGTTATCTGATTTACCTGTGGTCATCTGATGATATGTGATCTTACTGTTATGTGACCTCTGATTTGTCTGTTTATCATGTGTACTTCGTTCAGTTATGTTCATGGGCTATGATTATCCGTTAGTATTCTTGTCTGCTGATTATTGACCTGCTATGCTACATTACTGCTTATACTTCTGTTTGAATTGGTAAATGGTTCATCGTATGTGGTCTGACTTGTTAACTTGTTTAGTTGCTGTATTAGGACCTTGTTTAGATAATTCATTCGTTTATAATGTTCGTTCTGTAATTCATACTTGGTACATGTGGCTACTGTATTTCGACTACTGCTATTACTTCCGTTGCTACGATACTGGTTAAGTTATTAATTGTAAACTATTTGACTTGTATGAATGCCATGCTCACTTTCTAGTTAGTTGCTTCCGCTAGCTTTGGACTTCCGGATGGCTTGTTTTTACTCTGATTTACTGATTCATTATATGCCTGGTGGTTTTGATGTGCTTGAGTATATGTCGTCAATGTGTTATGTGCTTCGTCCTCCTCTGTTACTCGTTCTTTTTGGATATTTTTGTAATTGTGTTTCTGCAGGATCCTCATTGACGCATTGTTTCCTTTCCGTTACGACTTTGTTATCGTTTCCTTTGTTTCATTTCATATTTCTGATTCTGTTTAGCTTTCATTTTGTTATATCTGTTCACTGGGCTTTTTAAGCTCAGCCGCATTTCTTTTCCTGCGGCAGGTCTTTAGGTTGGAAGATGGGCTTTGATTGGGCTGAGAGTTGGATTATCTGAGTGGATTGACCCTAGTTACCTTTTCATTTTGGACTTATTTTGAAGAACGATTGTTCGATATTTCATTTCATTTTATTGACATTTTGGGTTTTGTATTTTCTTTGTAAGTCATTTTTTTATGACTTGATAATTTATTTTATAAGGCTTCCGTTTGTAGAATTTTATTTGTATGTTCTGATATGACACCAGAATGTGACACTTCTACCCTTGTCGGGTTGGGGTGTTACAATTATGGTATCAGAGACAGGTTTCGTCTTGTTGACCTTAGGATTGACCTGTGAGGACTGGGTAGACATTAGGCTTCCATCTGTTCTGCCTCTTTCGATTCCTTTTGATTGTCGTTCAGATTTGACTTCGATATTCTTTGTCTTCGCTGGTTTGACCTCCTTCTTTTCACATTTGATTTTTGTTTGTTATATCTTCGCGCATTCGTTGTCGGCCGTTTTAATGGAGACTAACCGTGGAGCCGAAGATGATGGTGCCGACCCTGCGTTGCTGCAACAGTCCCTGAGCTGGGGAGGTTCGTGAAGCAGAAACCACACCCGACTGCCGTGCTGCTGGAGACATCAGGATGCTGCTGGAGGAAGCTTGACGGATCAACCAAAGACGCAAAAGACGGAGACAAGATTTAACCGGTGTCTGATAAGGTTCATCTACTTCATATGATCTGGGCGCGACTTGTATTACTCCGATTCGTTTGTCATGCGTTTTGAGGCGGTTTGATATTTTGTTAAGTGATTTTGATCGATATTGCTTTTCTTTGATTTGTTCAGAACTCGGTGTGAATCGTGAAGTTTTATCGTTTAGCATTTTGGTAATATCTTAGCTTTCTTTTGGATCGTCAGTAATGAGTCATGAGGAACCATTTCGAGCAAGTTGGTGGCCTTCTTCCTTGGTGTTATGGTAAGTTGTTTGATGTAGTTTATGATGTATATATGTGATCTGGTCTGTTTTGGTATATTACTTGATATCTGCATGTTATCTGTTTTGTTGTGATATTGGTTATGCGGTTTGTCATGACCCGGGGCAGAATATGATGACAATAAGAACTTGTTATGTGATGCAAGTATTATGACGCCTGATCAACGTGATAATACCGAGATCATATAATTTGAACTTATTGAAATCATACGACATCTTGGGAAATGTCTGGGGTTGGTACGTGAATGGAATATGACTTATATCCGTTAATTGTCAATCCTCATGTTCATTTGAAATTCTGTACCTCTTTGCGAAATTCTCACCGAAATCTGTTATGTGTAACTTCTGTACGTTTTGGAACCTGAATCTTTATGATATGTGCGAGACTATGGATTGCTACGTCTTCCCTAAACGTGTACGTCTCCATGTACCTTTGCGACTTCAATTTTCGAGGACGAAAATTTTCTTTTAGAGGGGAAGAGTTGTAAAAACCTAAAATCTTAAGCGTGTGAAAAGACCATTATACCCCTCGAAATTTATATTTATGAAATACGAAAGATTACGTCAAACTCATTAAGTACATTATAACGTAACGTATATATATAATCGACATAATGTACAAGATAAACAAGATCGACTTACACCTTCGTCTAAAATTCATACTACACTTTATAATAATACATGGGCCGATTTGCATAATATTTCTAAGGCGTTATACTTAAAATTTAAAGCCCATCTAATTTGTGGTTTAGAATTTGGACTTGGCCCATTCCTCACCCTTGGACCCGTCAAAGGTAAACCTGTATATCCCTCCCCCTCCCGTGTTGTACGCTCCACAAATTGAGGCAAAGAGAAAACCCTAATTCCTCCTAAACTAAAGTGGCGGCATATAATTTTTTCCTTCCATTTTTTTTCTCTCTCTCGATCACAAACTGGATCAAAGGGGCGTGGGAAAAGGCTGAATGGTGGGCTACTGGTTCGAATGGGGGACTGCTATCATGGTGTCCTAGGCTCGAAAATGGAGGCTGCTGGAAATCAGTATTGGTCGTGAGATTGGACCATCAAGAGGCTGTTGTCGTGGGTGTCATAGGCCTTGGAAGCTGCTGATGTCGAGAGGTTTAAAGCCTTGGTGGGATCGTTTCTGGTTCTCATCTTGCAAAAGGGTATCATCTAGAATCTGTTTCAATGTCTTTCTTTGTTTCTTATTTTGTTTGTGTCGTGAGACTTCCTTTCGAATGCATGCTCATACACAATGATAACATAAAAATAATGAAAGAAATTCATGAATATAGAATGGAACTGATTTGCAACTTGACACATAAAATACTGAATGGGATGTTCCACATGTCGACCCATATGTCTTGTGATTAAAAACGTTTTTAGACCTCCCTTTTGATGGCATGCTCACGTTAAATAAATTGGTAGTTGCCTCATGAAATCACGATTTGTATAAGTCGAACAAGGAGTACATGAATTGTTTTTTTTATGAATCTGATGTTAAAGCTCACGAGTTCTACATGTACCTAAAATTATAGACCTTGACTTATTAAATAATGAATATTACTTGTGGCATAAGATGACGTCCATGAAACACATAAAATCATAAGATTAACCTTGTACTTGTAGAATGAAAATGTGCATTTATCTTCCAATGAGAATCTGTTTTAGGCCACCTATGCACGTCACCTACATATTTCATGTTATTGAGAAATAATAAGAGTAAAATTGAACATATACATTTAATTAAATATGTCATATATAAAATGCAAGACAAGAGTTTCGTATGGTTTGAGTTATGGGTCGTGTGGTGTCATCTTGGTGTGTTATGTCTCGACATAGATGATGGAGTCAAAAGGGGTTGTGTAATCTTGGGGTAATCAAGTTCAAATGGTTTAAAACGTAATTGGTAATCGAAAACTAAAACTAAGGTTTCACGTATATACGATTTATATAAATTAAAGGTTAGACTTATAAATTATTGAAACTTGGGGGTTTGATATGGTAACATGCTCAATAAGGGACTAATATGAGTAAAACAAGCAAACTTGTGATAATTACACTTTTGACCCTCTACTTTGTAATATTTACATTTTAGACCTTAAACTTGGGTAACTTGGCATAAAAGATCCTCAAAGTATATAAATACTCATTTAACCTAATATATCTTTAAAATGCATCCTAAATGGCTAAGCTAACTAAATACAAAACTTGCTAATTATGGAAACCTGCCTAAAATAGAAAGTTACTTAAAATGGAAAGATTACTGAGAGTGGAAACCTGCTAAAAATGGAAAGCTGTCTAAAATGAGTAATTAGATCTTAATAAGCGTTATCTAATTCATAGGTTCTGGACGGCGGGATTGATTCATCGTGTGACCTTACTTCCCTATTTTGCTTTCATTGCTAAGGTACAGATATTCTATCCCTTTTCAGTAGGGATTTCTCATGACTTTCTGATCCTTTGACTTTGTTCGCTTACGATTTTCATTGCTATGATTTTTCAATTGCTATCGACCCTCTGATATTGAACCATTGCTATTGACCCCTATGTTATTGGACCTCTGTTACTGAACCTCGGTTATTGAACTACTGTTACTGAACCTTTGTTTTTGACCTCTGTAACTGAACCTTTGATATTGAACCTCTATTACTGCACCCTTAATATTGGACTTGATATTGGACTATTGTTATGAACCTCTGAATTGTGACCTACTGATAATTGAACCTCTGATTATGATGACTGATATATATTGCTACACTATGGATATTGTTTGACCCTTCAGATTTATACCCGAGCCAAATACTGTAACTAGTCATGGGGGTTCCATGTCCGTGTCATTGATGCACCAATGGCATGACTTTAGTGTGGTTGAGTGATGTTCCACACCGTCCCTATACTGTATTGATTATGCGCGCTTCACTGTTATTGTTATGGCCACTACTGTTTCTGCAGGGGCGTATGGATGCATCCTAGATCTGTACTGTACTGTTACTGATATATATACTGTTCTAGTGATGTGGTGCGTGTGTGCAATACACCCCCTCACGGTCTGGGAGCTAGCTACTCCACTGGTTACTGAGGTCTCCCCTCCTATTGTCTGGTATTCCGAGGTCACCCCTCCGAATACGATGGTTACTATTGATTACTAGGCTGCTATTGCCACTACTGATATTACTGTACTGTACTGTTGGCTCGGGATAGATTTCTGACAACCTTTACACTGTTGATATACTTATATTGTACCATCTGTTTACCCCATCGCACCATATTCTGTATTGACTGCCCGTTACCCTGTACCTTATGGGACTTATTCTTCTACCATTCCATTCACGTACCGGGTTATTATATGTTTATTGGATTGATTATGCTATTCATGTTTTATGCGACTACTGATTACCCTGCTATGATATGATTAATAAACGGTTATCTGATTTACCTGTGGTCATCTGATGATATGTGATCTTACTGTTATGTGACCTCTGATTTGTCTGTTTATCATGTGTACTTCGTTCAGTTATGTTCATGGGCTATGATTATCCGTTAGTATTCTTGTCTGCTGATTATTGACCTGCTATGCTACATTACTGCTTATACTTCTGTTTGAATTGGTAAATGGTTCATCGTATGTGGTCTGACTTGTTAACTTGTTTAGTTGCTGTATTAGGACCTTGTTTAGATAATTCATTCGTTTATAATGTTCGTTCTGTAATTCATACTTGGTACATGTGGCTACTGTATTTCGACTACTGCTATTACTTCCGTTGCTACGATACTGGTTAAGTTATTAATTGTAAACTATTTGACTTGTATGAATGCCATGCTCACTTTCTAGTTAGTTGCTTCCGCTAGCTTTGGACTTCCGGATGGCTTGTTTTTACTCTGATTTACTGATTCATTATATGCCTGGTGGTTTTGATGTGCTTGAGTATATGTCGTCAATGTGTTATGTGCTTCGTCCTCCTCTGTTACTCGTTCTTTTTGGATATTTTTGTAATTGTGTTTCTGCAGGATCCTCATTGACGCATTGTTTCCTTTCCGTTACGACTTTGTTATCGTTTCCTTTGTTTCATTTCATATTTCTGATTCTGTTTAGCTTTCATTTTGTTATATCTGTTCACTGGGCTTTTTAAGCTCAGCCGCATTTCTTTTCCTGCGGCAGGTCTTTAGGTTGGAAGATGGGCTTTGATTGGGCTGAGAGTTGGATTATCTGAGTGGATTGACCCTAGTTACCTTTTCATTTTGGACTTATTTTGAAGAACGATTGTTCGATATTTCATTTCATTTTATTGACATTTTGGGTTTTGTATTTTCTTTGTAAGTCATTTTTTTATGACTTGATAATTTATTTTATAAGGCTTCCGTTTGTAGAATTTTATTTGTATGTTCTGATATGACACCAGAATGTGACACTTCTACCCTTGTCGGGTTGGGGTGTTACATACTGTTTGGTTGTTACTGATGATTGTAGTAGATTCAGTTGGGTTTTCCTTTTGGGCTTTAAGGATGATACCTTTGATGCTGTTCAAACTCTTATAATAGCACTTGAAAACCAATTAAGACTCAAGGTTAGAGGTATTAGATGTGACAATGGAACTGAATTCAAGAACAAGCCTATGGATGACTTTTGTGCAAATAAAGGCATAAAAAGGGAGTTTAGTATTGCTAGAACACCACAGCAAAATGGTGTTGCAGAGAGGAAGAATAGGACCTTGATTGAAGCAGCAAGGACCATGTTAGCTGATTCTCATCTCCCTATTCAATTTTGGGCAGAAGCTGTAAGTACTGCATGCTATGTACTTAACAGGGTCTCTGTCACCAAACCCCAGATGAAGACACCCTATGAATTGCTGATGGGCAATAAACCCAACATTCGTTTTATGAAGCCTTTTGGATGCCCTCTTACTATTTTGAACACCATTGATAATCTGGGGAAATTTGATGGCAATTCTGAAGAAGGTTACTTATTGGGATATTGCACTAACAGTAAAGGCTTTAGAGTCTACAACAGAGTTACTAAGAAAATTCAAGATTGTCTTCATGTTGAGTTTTTAGAGGATCAAGACAATGAGAAAGGGAAGGGTCCTGATTGGATGTTTGATCTTGAGATTTTATCTCCTTCAATGAATTATGTACCTGTTAGAGAAGAAAATCAACCTTTGCATAATGAAGAAGATATTCAATATGTTGTTCATGATATTCATATTAGACCTGATGCTGTTTCTGATAAAGATCCTATGAGTCCAAAACAAAGTACTGATGTTCCTAAGCAAAGTACTGATTCTCCAAAACAAAGTACTGTTGCACCACAATCCTCATTATCTGCTGAGGATCAATCTATTCAAGAAGAACTTAATCAGATGCTTCTTCAAGATGTATTAGCACATTCTTACACTGATGAACAAAGGAGAGCTTATGAAGAGGCAAAGAAGAAGAACAAGACTGCAGAGTACTCTTACAGTACTTTGGACAGTACTTTCAACCAAAGTACTGCTGCACCTGTTGACAGTACTTTAGATGATTTAGATGATCCTACCATGCCTGGGTTAGAAGAAACTGATGATGAGCTTGAAGATGAAGGTATTTTCACAGATTCCAATGAAGGTGCTGATTATACTAACTTGGATGATACATATGCAGTTCCACAGTCTCCAATCTTACGAATTCATAAGAATCATCCAACTGATCAAATCATTGGTCCTTCTACTTCTGGAGTTATGACAAGACACAAAGCTAAGGGTTTCACAACACCTCAAAATGCTTTACTTAGCTTTGTGTATAAACAAAATAGGCTAAATCATAAGGACCATCAAACCTGCTTATTTACTTGTTTCATCTCTCAAGAGGAACCCAAGAATATTACTCAAGCTTTGACTAAAGAAAGCTGGGTTGAAGCTATGCATGAAGAACTTCTTCAATTTAAACTTCAAGAGGTTTGGGTTTTATGTGATCTTCCAGATGGGAAGAGAGTTATTGGAACCAGATGGGTTTTTAGAGTCAAAAGAGATGAAAGAGGCAATGTTATCAAAAACAAGGCAAGATTAGTTGCTCAGGGTTATAGACAGGAGGAAGGGGTAGATTATGATGAGGTATTTGCTCCTGTGGCAAGGATTGAAGCAATTAGAATCTTTCTTGCTTTTGCTTCTTATATGGGTTTTCAAGTCTATCAGATGGATGTCAAGAGTGCATTTCTTTATGGCACTATTACAGAAGAGGTGTATGTGAAACAACCTCTAGGTTTTGAAGATCCTAAGCATCCAAACAAAGTCTATAAGGTGGTTAAGGCTCTATATGGTCTTCATCAGGCACCTAGAGCTTGGTATGAGAGGCTCTCTACATTCTTATTACAACATGGATACAGGAGGGGAGCTATAGACAAGACTTTGTTTATCAAGAGAGACAAGAAGGATATCATGTTAGTTCAAGTGTATGTTGATGATATTATCTTTGGGGCTACCAAACCGTCCATGGTTAAGGAGTTTGAGCAGCTGATGCAGAAGGAATTTCAAATGAGTTCAATGGGAGAGTTAACATTCTTTTTAGGACTTCAAGTTAAGCAGTCCAAGGAAGGAATTTTCATTAGCCAAGACAAGTATGTTACAGACATACTTAAGAAGTTTAATTTTGATGATATGAAGGCTGTTACTACACCTATTAAATCTATCAATTCATTGGGTAAAGATGAAGATGGACAGCCTGTTGAAGTCAAGTTATACATATCTATGATTGGCTCTCTTATGTATCTTACTGCATCAAGGCCTGATATCATGTTTGCAGTTTGTTTATGTGCCAGATATCAAGTTTCACCAAAGATCTCTCACCTGAATGCTGTCAAGAGAATTTTCTGTTATTTGAAACAACAACCTAAGTTGGGGTTGTGGTATCCTAAAGAGTCACCTTTTCACTTAGAAGCTTTTTCAGATAGTGACTATGCAGGTGATAATTATGATAGACGATCCACAACTGGTGGATGCCAATATCTTGGTAGAAGGTTAGTCTCCTGGCAATGCAAGAAGCAGACAATTGCAGCAACATCCTCTACTGAAGCTGAATATGTAGCTGCTGCAAGTTGTTGTGGTCAAGTTTTGTGGATGCAGAATCAACTCTTGGATTATGGGTTCAATTTTAAGAATACTCCTATCAATATTGATAATGAGAGTACTATTTGTATTGTGAAGAATCCTGTGTATCATTCCAAGACAAAGCATATTCAGATTAGGCATCACTTTATCAGAGACTGTTATGAGCATAGGCTCATTAATGTGGTTAAAGTTCACACGGATGACAATGTAGCTGATTTACTCACCAAAGGTTTTGATGTTTCACGATTCAATCACTTGGTCGTGAGCATTGGAATGATTAACTACTAAGCTATATTTAAGGGGAGGACTATAAGATGTTAGGTATAGTCCTGTGTATTGCTTGAGGGGAGGATGTTAGTTTATACTTAGTTTATATGAAGATTTTTGGCAAAGTACTGTATTTCCTAAAAGTACTGCTTGGGAAAGTACTGCTTATGTGGAAAGTACTGTTTGTCGTATTTAAGTACTGTTCCAACGGTAATATTGATGGGTAATTGGTAGTAACGGTAACTTTATTATTTAGGCTGTGATTTTTCAAATTTCACCTATAAATAACTTCTTTCCGATTTTCCCTCTCATATTATTACTTCACATCTTTTCCATACTTATCTCCCTATTACCATCTCTTTATTATTCAATCAAATCTTTATTGTGCTCACTTTTACAACCATGGTGAATCATTTAACTGTTTCGAAGCACAATATGGTGGCTAATTTGGACAAGACTGAGGCGAATGTGGCTTTCTATGATATAATTGATTATCTTATTGGGTCGCCTATTAGCTATGCTCTTTTAGTTGAGCCGGATATAATTGAACCATGGATTCAAGAATTTTGGGCTAATGCTAGAGATAATATGGAGGAGGATGAATATTATATTAGATCTTCAGTTGCTGGAACGACTATCAAGATTACAGAGGCCTCTATTCGTGATGATTTATTATTTGGTGATGAAGATGGGGCTATTCGATTCGACAAGCAACTGATTTGGGATACTTTTAGAAATCTGGGTTATGAAGGTTCTTTGACTGAACAAACTTTCAAGAAAGCCTTATTCTGTCCTCAATGGAAGTTTTTGATTCATGTATTGCTCCATTGCATAAGTTCTAAAAGCACTTCTTGGGAGCAGTTTGGGTCAAATATAGCATCTGCAGTGGTTGGCTTAGCTACAGACAGAGTGTTTAAATTTTCACGGCTTATTTTGGATGGGATGCTATCGCATATATCATCTGGGGCAACTTGGTTGATGTATCCAAGGTTTATACAGGTTTTCTTAAACAAGCAATTGGCTGATGTTCCAAAACCTGCTGCTTTACTACCTGTCATTGTGCAACAAGCCAAAATTTATACATTCATGGCTAAGAGAAGTAATTTGTTCAGAGGTGGAGATATTCCATTAACAACAACAATGATGGAAGTTGTACAAGCTGTTCGAGATGCAGCTGGAGAGGATGAAGAAACTGAAGGTACTGATTCTTTCCAAAGTACTGCTTCACAAGGTACTGCATCTGCAAGTACTGCTTCTCGTGAAGGTACTGCATCGTTACAGGGTGATGTTTCTTCAGGTCCTGAGGTTCAAGTAGAGATTGATAGAACACCTACTCCATCTCCACAACGTTCTGTTTCAGAGGCTCATTCACCACTTCAAGGTGATGATCCTACTATACCTCGTGAAGGTTTAACTATGGATAACTATGCTTTGACAAGGGAGCTAGCTAGGTTGAACAAGACTATTGAGCGTCAAGCAAAAGAACTTAGGAAGTTGAGGCGTAATTATTTCTGGTTAAGAAATTTTATTAAACCCTATATTCAAGGTTTCAACTTATGGGTTAAGGAGGAAAACAAACGTCGTAAAGCACTTCGTAAGGAATTGAAAAGAAAGAAGGTTCCTAAATCATCTTCTGTCAACTTGGGGAGGAATTCAGAAAAGGATAATTTGAAAGAAGATGTTATGAAGAAGAAAGGATCTGAAGAAGATATTACAAAGAAGAAAGAATCTGTAAGTTCTGCAGAAAAGATTATTTCAGAGGAACAAGAAGAAGAAGTACAAGTTCAAGGTACTGATGATCAAGGTACTGAACATCAAAGTACTGTGTTTCATGATACATCTAGGCCAGAAGCAATAACTCCAAGGGTTTTGAACTTTGAAGAAGAAGCTGGTCCTTCTACAACTGTTATAGAAGAAGAGGAGGAACCTAGATTCAAACCTATTCATTCTGCGAGTGATGATGAATTAGTTGCTACAATTCTTGATTTGTCACAACCAAGAGGAGGAGTTACTATTAGAGATGTACAAGAAGAAGAACAACCAAGAACTGATCAACCTGCAATTGATCCAAAAGACAAAGGGAAAGGTATTCTGGTTGAAACTAAGAAAAAGAAACTCACTTTGGCAGAACTTAGAGCATTTGAAGTTGCAAGGAATGAAGCTGCAGCTAGAAAAGTTCAAGAAGAAATAAATGCTAAAGATAGAAAAGAACAAGAAGCTCAAGAAGCTCTGGATAGAGAAGCAGCTCAAAAGGTGCAAGATGAATTGGATGCTGAAACTGCTGAACCTTTACAGTCTCCAACACCTGTTAGATTTATGTCAAGAAGACCTAATTTAGCTAAAGAAAGGAATGCAATGATGGCATATTTAAAAGGCAGAGGATTTAAAGGATTGCAAAAGCTAAATTATGTGGATATGAAAAGATTATATGATGCTGAGAGAGAAGCTTATAAGAAAGATGTTGCAGGCATTAAAGACTTTAGAGAAGAAGCTTATTGGACTGAAGCTGAAAGGAAGAAGAGCTTAAAGAGAAAAAGAAGAACTGATGCTACAGATGTTCAATTTTCAAAGAAAGAAAAGGTTGAATTAAGATCTGAGACTAGTGATGAATTGAAGAATTATCTCAGAGTGGTAGATTTTGATTATACCAAGGAAGATAATGACATGAAGATGAACAGATCAAAGATTAGTGTTTTCAAAGTTGAGAAATCTAAGAATGGAGATTACATGGTTTTTCACAAAGAAGATGAAAGTTTCAAAGTTTTTAAAAGGCTATGGGATTTGTTGCATATAATAGACAGAGTAGATCTATTCTACTTATATCATGTTGTGAAGACTTATTTTGAAGATAATCCATTAGAAGGGATTGGATTGGTTTTACATGGGGATCTCATAACTATGTGGGAAACTGATGAAGAGAGCACTGATGATATTTGGAAGGATCAAGAAAACTGGGAAATAGTTTGCTGGAGATTCTTTGAAGAATCTGGAGTTCACGTTTTGGAATTAGAAAATGGAACAATGATACATATGTTTGCAGAAAGAAGATATCCTCTTACAGTTGATCTCATGAGAAGAATGCTAGAGCATGGATTGGAAGTAGAAGAGGCTGATGAAACTGCTTGCATGGTGATCAATTTGTTTATTGACTGGACTACCATTGCTGAGAATGATCTTTAACTGGTATGAATTTTATTTGAATAAATACTTTTTGATATATCAGTACTTTTATTCAAAGTACTGCTAGTCAGACAGTACTTTCATCAAAGTACTGTTTGCTGAACTAAACCAGTTAAAATAACTTTTAGAAGAAACCTTTTTGCTAAATAATAAATATTTTGAAATAAAGGTTGAATGGTTTTTGTGATGATAACATCAATAGGTTATCAATCCACCATGGTTACAAAAGGATTGACTAATCCATGAGCAAACGGCTCTGGTAAAGATATATCAAATCCGTTTTTAGTTGACAACTTGCTAATAAGTTGAATGGTCATCAACTCACCATATCAGTAAATGTGAAGAGTTGGCTAGCCCACAAGAAATGGTTTGTGGTAAAGGCAGTGGAAAAACCATTTTTGGTAATTAGTTCACCATTAGATAGAAGAACTAACTAGTCCAGAAGGGTACAGCTTTTGGTAAAGACACAACAAATCTGTTGATAGCTGGTGATTTGCTAAAAATCATATGGTTATCAATGTACCATGGTCTTACACACCAAAACATTTGGCTACTCCAGAGATAATGGCTTTGTTAAAGAGTTCTAAATCCATTGAATTTTCAATGATTCACTTAGATGTGATGAGAATAGTATGCAACTTAAATTGAATTATTGTACACATTGTCATATGTTGCTGTGTTGCTGAAAAGATGAAGATTGCTAGATGATGCTGTGAAGAAAACAATTCTAAGAGATACTTTGACAAAGCACAGATATTACAGAGATATAATCTAAAGACTAAAGAACAATCCATTTTTTAAAGATGAAGCTGTTAAAGATATATTCACAAAAGAACTTGAAGTCAAGCAAGTAGAATTCAAGTTAGGGGAGGATTGTTGGGATATGAAAGTGCTGAAGATATCAAAGTACTGAAGATATGAAAGTACTGTAAGCTGCAAAGTACTGGAAGAAGTCAAATAGTCAAAGTACTGCTAAAGACAGAGTCAAAGTACTGCAAGATAAAGTCAAAGTACTGCTAGAACAAACAAACTGTTATATTCGTTTATGGAAAGTATTGTATTCCATGTTTAGATTACTTGTCGTACAAGGTTATCAATTGTAAACCGACTAGGATATCCTTGAGTCTATAAAAGGACTCCTAGATTGGCATTAGAGGTACGATTTCAGAAAAAGTGTTTTAGAGTTTACGAATTAGTGTTTTAGAGAAAAGTTCGATTATCTTAGAGTTGTATTAGAGTATCTGCATAATAAGCAGATTTAGAGTTTGTTAATAAAGTTTTTCTTCTTAGCTTTGTTAAGTAAATTCCGCGTACTTGATAAAGATTGCTCAGTGTTTCTTTGTTAATAACTTAGGATTTATCCGAGGTTATTAAACCTTAACAAGCTAGTTAAGTTAGTTTGATTAAAGTATATCGATCCAACAGTGTGTATAAGATGCATTCAGTAAATTCTTGACGGAAGCTCCCCTTGCTCTAGGGCGTCAAGATGAACCTTCAAAATAAATATTAGTATAATAGAAGCTTTGTCTTTAGACAAATATGTCATATACAACCAAGTGTATAGACGATGCAATATGAGTGCTTAAAGGATATTCCTCCTTGTTCTAGGGTGTCAAGAAGCACCTAAAATAAGAAAAATAATTGATGCAAACTTCATCCTTAGATGAGTAAGTTATATACAATCGAGTGTATATGATGATGAACCTACAATGAAAAACATTAGTGCAATATATTTCATCTTTTTCACAAAGAAAAATAAGATGTATGTATGTGATAAATGATATAATCAAAGATCTCATGAAGTGTAGTCTCCTAATTACAATCATAAGAAAAGTGATAATATAATATGATAAAAGCCTACAAAATAGATCCTAGAAAGAAGATATGAAGTCTTCCACCGGGTGTGCCACTAGTGGTGCTAGTGTTGGTGTCGGTTTACTAGTAGGATTCATGTGGTGATGGTAGATGACTCGAAATTTACAAAAGCAAGTTTTCGCTAATCCATAGTGGTGATGATTAGTGAAAGTGGTGATGGAAGGTGGTGGTGATTAGGTAGAAAGCTATTTAGGAGTTATAAACTCGTATGTATAGCAAATATAAAAATATGGACTCATGCAATCCTTTCGTCATGTCAAGTGACCAAAGCTAAAAAGAAGAAAAAAATGTGAATGAACATTGCATTTCAATGATGCATAAGGGTTATGATTTGAATGATTTATTGATGCTAACAATCTATTGTTTTGAGCAATTCTCATATGCTTCAACCCAAGAGTAATCAATAATGCGTTCTATCTAAGAATATTATAATGAAGATACCAAAAAGTATAAAAGTGATAACATGAAGATAAATTCGTTCATTGATTGACACGAATTATAAAAATGACCTATTCTAGGTGACAATGGGAAAGGTAGTATTAGCATGGTTTTGACCGACATGGATGATTATCACTTTGAAAAGAAGTGAAGACAATATGGAAAATACTAATAATGAGTACCTATATGAGGATGAGAATGACATCATATGAGTGAGAGTTGGATAGACCAACGTGTTGGAGATGGCTGTTTTGATTAATATATCGTTTGCACTGACAAGGACATGCATGATAAGCGAGAAAAGGATAAGATCCTATGATGGTGTTCTAGATAGTGAAGTTGTAAGGTGCTAGTCTAAGGAAAATCCTATATGTGGAGATGAAGACGTTTTGTAAAAACACATGATGCGTTTTTCACTTGATGAGGTATTGGTGCGAAAAAGGTTGAACTAGTTGTGGTTTCATGAACCGGCTTTAGCTAAGTGGTGTTTACCTATGTGTTGGTATTGTAGAGTCTAAGAGACATAAAATTTGACAAAAGACAATTATGTGAATGGATTTCTCTCCCCCTTAATTGGTGGACATCCAACATAATATGTAATGTATCAAATAAGGAATGACAACAAAGTGTTTAGGAGGTTATTCGGGTTAACGAAAGAGATGAGCTTAGTGAACTTCATCCTTAAAGTCACGTACCTCTTCTTGATTAATACGAGATGATCGTATGATAAGGCATGTGTTTTCCTAATAGGAAGTGAAGAGGATTAGAGTATTGTTATAACTAAATAATGATGGAGGTTATTTTTTGAAAGCGGAAGCAAAAATGAGATTTGGAAAGAGGTCGGTTGAAAGACAAAAATGCAAAGCCAACCCTCTAGAACTTAATTCTATATGATTTTAAACTATATGCAAGTGTAGGGGTCCCATAAAGCACAGTACTAATCTACGTAGCAATAAAGGGGATTATGCAAAATGAGCATATAAAAGTTAGAACCAATTGAGATAACAAATGATTTGTTATCAACCTACAAAACAAATTTGTTAGTTACAAAAGATGTTAACATGATATAAATCAAATGATAACATATTATATAAGCAAAAACACATTGCACTTTAGTAGACAAGAAATCACCATACAAGATAGCATCAAGACAATCATATTATGCAAGAATACACCTTTATTCAAGACATTTCATTTTGAGATTGTTTTGTCGTTAGACTTAGATGCTTAAGCATACTTGGCTTGTAAATTAACACAACAATCTATGTGATTAATTTGTAAGATAAAAAGGCTTCTAAAAGTTTGTCATACCAAAAGCACTTTGACATATTATATGTGCACATGTAGCAAACAAATAGTGTGACAAGAAGCAAAAGAAATAAGATGAAAGATTCATGCAAGCCATGTTTAAGACATAACAATTTGGAGCATGTGTTATTTGGATCGTACTACACATAAATATAATGAATGCCAACTAATAGCTTTCAAACGCCAAATATATCATACCAAAATTACCACGTATAAAAATGGCATATTATGAGTTCATAATTAACATGTGAATTATGCTAAAAATAATTCAAATGTAAGTATCATGCAAATCAAGTTTAGGTTTAAACGTTTAATAGCATGAGACAAGAATACAAGCATTATAAAGATAAAACCGTACTAAGGTTTACACATTTAACTATCAATCAAATAGTTATCAAAACACTAAGATAATGTCAAATCAACTTATCGTATCAAACAAGAACATGTAATCAACACATGTAAGGGCAATGCAATTGGTTTTAAAAGAAAAATCATATATACTACTTGTTTGATTAGTATTCCTAAGGCGAGGAAAACTATAAATGTTTTAACACTTACTTTAGGCAAGTATAGGAAAATAGATTTTTCAAGTTGGAGAATGAATATGATACTATTACTAGCGGTGCTCAATTAAGGCTAAACACGACCATTTTTACGGGTGATTCCACATACCCAACTTCTTTCCAAGAAGCAATTAAACCGTTAGGTCAAATTGAGTTTCTAGTGCAATAGGTTCTCCAGTAGTCATTCTCATGTTAGAAAGATGAGAACTCCTACTTTTGCCTATTAAAGTGCATAAAAGATGATAGTTTACCAATACTTGGCTTAATGTGACTTAACTAATATGCAATATAACTAAGGTGATGAAGACGTCATGTTATACGCATGAATTTTAACAATGGTGTGTTTGATAAACAATGTGTTTTAATCTTGTGTTTAGAATCTAAAGTTGTTCAAATTACACAGCTAATTGTATGATCTAATGGATGACATCTTTTATGTTGAGTTGAAGTGTGTAATTTAAATGTGAATTGATCATCTAAGACTAGAGAATATGTTAAACTAAGAACGTTTTCAAGAAAGCTCTTTGGTATTTTATTTAACAATAATCTAAGTGAGGTTACCAACTTCAATAGATCTTGTGTATGCTCTAAAGATGTGTAGTTTTAACCTTGGATGTGCACTCGATTTGAGCAAGGTTAGGTTATGATGTACGCTTGAAAGAAAATAGATACAAATAGTATCTTTCAACAAATGAGATTATCCCATTGGATAAAGTTATCATGCTTATGAAAACAAGTATGACAAGATGAATTGGATATGCTAGTTCACAGAACTTTGTAGATGTTTGTTTCAAGATCATTTAGCCAATGAGGTGTAATGAAATCTCTTGTAACACAACTATTTATGTCGCAAGAGTGATGCATAGGATATACAATATCCTTTTAACAAAATGAAAGCTTAACGCATGAATCTTAGTCATAATGTTCTTCAAAACATCATGTTTTCCTAAATGAAGATATGAAGCCAAATTTTTTTGAATCGGATAGTCCCATCTAAATAAACTTGGTCTCAAGATTATATTCACTAGATGATGACAAGAGGAATTCACTTGAGTTTCTTATGTATACTCCTCAAGAGTCATTGTTGCTTGGGGTGTATGATGTTGGCTTTGAGATTGCATTTTAACATATGTTGTTAAAATGTTGATTTGAGGTTTAACAAAATTTATGCAGAAGTTTAACGACAAAGTATTACTAATACTTTGATTATTTGTGAAGGTAGTACTACTTATACCTAGTGGAAATTGACAACAATTACCAAGAGCACCATGCTTATTTGATAGTTGAGGTTCTAGCCATAATGAATTATCTAAGTCCTTATATGTGGGAAAGGATGGTTGAGTTTGTTCAAACGTGCATTTGATTAAGTACAAGTGTTTGACACAAGGGCTTTTTGAGCAATACACTCAACGAATTCAAATGATGGCAAGGATGGTGGATTGGTTGATCTAGGTGGTAGGTCTTCTAGTGTGTCTAAATAAGGATGTGGTGATGTAGGGGTTCGTTGTGCTATGGGAGTACTTAGGATGATTATTTGTCCAAAGATGTTGAACACAAAAAGTACGGATACTAATTCTTATGGTTCATTGGTTGCTACAACTAGCGGGTGAAGTGCTTTAAGTTTTGGTTATGTCTATGAAGTTTAGGGGCTGAGGTATAGGTTCACCTTGAAAGGGCACGTTTGATTTAAAGGATGCTCTTGGAAGTTCATGACCAATACGCTTAATGGTGCCAAAAGATGGAAGAGGGATAGTAGGTGTCTAAGAGGGATAAGTAGCACAATGGGTTGTTTGTTTTGGATAAGTGTTTCAACATTTGTTAAAATACTTGGGTGTTGTTTTTTTCGGATATGACTTTTAATGACTACAATCGTAAGTCGCATATACTTGAATATTTCGGATGAAATACTTAAGTTGTCAATCCTAATTTGTTGAGATTATAAAGATTAGATTGAACTCAAGGATAACAAGACTTGATAATATGTATTTAACATATGTGTGAGTTATGACTCGATGTAAATACTTATCGTCTTGAAGGATGACACATTATTTTCATGTTAACCAGGTGAGGCAATACATGTAGATACAAAACAATATTTATAGTCATATGATAGACTTGTGTATGATATCTTTGCAAATAATGAGTCCAAATTTGTTAGTCTCGGTAAGTCATCTAAGTCATCCGCAAACGGGTGAGGAGATGTTGGTGGTGTTGTACAAAGTTTGATAGGTACAAGCTTTGGAGACTTTGGTAGTGAAGGTGTTTTGGATGATGGTAGGTGATTTTGGTGGTGGAGTTGGAGTACTCAAGTTTGAAAAGTTCACATCTTGAATGGGTGATGAGATGTTGAGAGGTAATGAGTCTGAGGATGAAGAGTTCAAGTTAATAAAGCAACAAGATCAAATGCTAATCCTAGTGGTTTTCTTAAGTGGCTTATTTGAGGTTAAGGATTTAGTCATTTTGACTTTGCTTTAAGAAATGCTAAGCTTGAGGAAAAGTAACAGTGAAGGTGTGAAAATGATCATCTTGAATGTGTCGATTTATGGAACTAAGGATTCATGGATTTGATGTTAATCCATACAAAGATGGTAGTTTCTAATGAGATGGAAGTGTCTAAAATCATGTCAAACATCCTAAGTTAATCCATTGAGGATGTGTTGAGTGAGGTATGAAAGATATGCATTAACAACTATCCTAGAAACGAAGTTTGGTAAATTAGATTGCGGGATTCAGTAAAATTTAATAACTTACCTGTAGGATTCACGGCACCATTTCTTTACACAGCCAGAACCCTTAAATTGGTGCCGCCTGGTCCGCCTGTACAGGTATGGCGGTACCAAAATACATAACAGACGGTACCAACATTTTGGTGCCGTCTGATCCGTGGACACCAGAAAAGTTCACAGACCCATTTTTTAGGTGTCGGGGAGTTTTCCAAAACCTAAAATTTTGCTTAAAACATGTGACATTAATTACTTCTAGTTAGGAAAAGTCGATAACACATATACAAATATAGTGGAGCATAGACTTTGACCAAGGGCTAATGATTTTCACATAAAAGTGAAAATGGGTAAAATTTGATAACACACTTGTGCTATCCACCTGCATAAACCGGTTAGCATACAACATTGTTTTAGGTCATATTATCATCCTACAAAGTAAAAACAAATAAATTACATCATACAACATTATTTTTGTCCTTGTACCAAACACTCTCTTAACACCTTCATTTTTCAAAGTACTTGACTGATTTACTTAGTACTCATTGCTAAGTGAGTTATGACATTTCATAAGTTATGCGAGATGTTGGTATAACCTATGCACACGAAGTGATCTAATTCTACAAGCGATGGTAAAACAATTTTCCAACTTAGTGCACAAAATCTAGCAAATAACCTATTGTGCATAAACAAGAAATCGTCAAACAAGCGAATAAATAATCATGGCAAGATTGACACTTATATTATGCAAACAAACAAGTGTAAACAACAATTTGAAAAATAAGCAAGCAACATATATGCAAACAACATAAACAAGTGGTCATTTAGCATAACATAACAACAAAGACACTTTTCGTCATTTTGCGTTTAAATATGACGATGTATACCAAGCTTGATTAGTTTCATTTAAACATATTACCAAATTATTTAGTTTCAAAGGAAGTTGTATCAAAGTTCTAAGAATACCAACTTAAATTGCTTGATTCAAAAATATGAGTTTTTATGTTAAAGCGAAACTCAATATTTTAGACATACTGTAGTATTTGGTCTATTTCACCTATTTAAAATTAGACTCAGGCTATGAGAGTATTTTTAAATGTAAGTAGACTCAATTCCCTTTAAAATGATAGGTGGCTCGACTCGTACGGACTTACGGTTAATTAGTTATGATTTTTTAAAGTTGCCCAAAAAACTGCATACTGTACAGACGGATTCCACGGAACCAAATAAAGGGATCCGCCCCTTATAAGATTTGGTGCCGTGGTCCTCTGAGACAGATTCACCAAAACTAGTATTTGACATAGAGAAAACGTGTGCGACTTACTAGATTTCCTAGTAAACATATAATACACATATTTAACACCATATCTACTTATGTAACTTATCTTAAACATTTACGGAGGTGATTTTTTAACTAGATTTATAGTTATCCCAAACACTCCTTCAAAATCATATTTCTTCGTAAATTTTCTATGAGCACACAATACAATACTTACTAGTTCTTTCAACAAACCGTTTTTTATTTTACTTTTCAAGAAAACCTTCAAGCTTGTATACAAAGTTACATTTAACAACAAAATTTCTAAGTATAACAAGCAAAGCATTTTTCATATTATTTTTCGCTTCAATGGTAATTTGATACATGGATCGTACTCTATTTTAAAAACCATTTGTTTTGAAAATAAGAGCTACGTGGCTCTGATACCAATTGTGGAAACGTAGAGGCGGGGGGGGGGGGGGGGGGGGTGAATACGTTACCGTTTAAAAACTTTAGATCTTTAGTATCAAATCGCTTATGAAGCTTGTTATAATATGAAAGTACTAATTATTGTTTGTGACTAATATAAAGCATGGTAAACCAAGTTGTCACACAATCATGAACATCAAACCACATCACAAACAATAGTATAGTGCAAGTATAAAAGTAAAGAGATAAAGAAAGAAAAGTGCAAACCGAACACGAGGATTTATAGTGGTTCGGTCACGGATCTCCTTTCCGCCCTACTCCACTCCCCGAGTACCCAACTCGAGAGTTACTTCACTAAATCAACAAGCTCCCTTATCGGCGGAGAAAACCTTACAATCGTCGCTTACACTTTTTCCGGTACAAAGCTAAATACCGGGTTCTAGTTCGAGGTAGAACCAACCTAACGTCGCCTATACAATATTTCTGACACTAAGCTAGATGTCGAGTTCTTTTACAAGGGTACAACCACTCCCAATATGTTTTATGGCCCAACATAATAAACCTTGTATTTTATGGCACAAACACATAAACCATCTAATCTAGTTTGGTGAAGGTGTTGTTATGATGCAATGATGTTTACACTAATGATCCATGACACAAATATCTAATGGATATGAATAACTACTTCTAAATGAGCTTCCATTGATAGGAAGCCTTCATGATGAAGATCACAAGTTCCCTAAACTTGTTGTGATAGATTTTCAACTTGTGGTGAGTGGGGATGGCTAGATCTCCACGCTTTCCTTGGTTGATCAAAGAGTATGCTTACAACAAAGATGAATGTTAGAAGCATTATGATCATGATCATTAGTGTGTTTAATGTATGTTACTACATTGTTAATTATTGATCTAAATGTATGCAAGAAGGTGGAGAAGATGTGATTTGAAGTGGTGAAGAAATGGGAAAATAATGGGCTTCTATTTATAGCCAAAAGTGGTCAGGAGTGTCCACGGACCAAGGAGCCCTTTAAAGGGTTCTGCCCTTTATGCAAAAGGGTTCCGTGGGTGCCTGACAGAAAGTCTAAAAAATCTTTCTTCAAATCTTTCCAAGATATTACCAAATCTTACTAAGATCACATTTGATATATTGAGTATCAATCTAACCAAAATATTCAAGTGATCTTCCAAGGATTTCAAAGATGATGCATGACATGATGTAACATGTATTTCCATTTTTAGATTAAAAGGTTTATCAAGGTAAACTTGTAAAATGTATTATGTAACTAGTTAATAAAATGTCTAGTTACCTTTTGAAATACTTGTGAATGCAAAATGTAAAATGAAGTTCGAAATAGAATGGTTAACCTATTAAAATACTTAGTGACTCTAAATGTATTTTAAACATTATAAATGATTTGTTAATGGGTTTGATCATAATGCCACATAACAAACATGTACGAACCTGTGTTGTAACATACGAGGACTTGAGACATCGAGAGGTGTTGAATGTATGTTGAGACAAAGTGTGATTACAAGTAACTTGTACATTTTACATTGTGTATTACAAGTTACATGTTTGTCATCAATCAAAACAAACGAGACTGTATAGATTAAATATCGTAATATTTGCACTAACAAGGATAGATCATGAGATGATTTTGATGAGATTTTCGGAATATTAGGTGAGAGGATAAGGAAGAGGCGGATTTTTTTACAAGTGATGTTGTATGTGCTAAGATTTAGGTCTAAATGATATTTAGGTTATATCATTTTATAACCGGTACTTATCTCTTGCAATTGGATCGGGTTGTGATTTGGTTTGTGGATCGGTTAATTGGGCCTCAAGTTACTGAATGTGTATGGACTTGATCAACCATGTGATGGTATAAGTGGGAATTTGGGCCGTTGTATACGTGTTGTTGTCCGAACTGTGAATTGTTAACTTGAAATGAAAATATAATATATTAACAAATCGGATATATTTTTTAAAAAGAAACAAGCTTAGTTGAATTATGTATACTTTTGCTGGGCATATAATATATCCGATTTGTGAATATGTGAATTGAGAGTTTGGCCATGTGATAACGTAATATTTGCATGTGATTTAATTAGATCTGATTTACTGTGACAATGAGTTGGACCAAGTGGAAATTTTTATTTGGACCATATGGTTAGTTTTAATAACAATCATTGGAACGGATTTGTGTAATTTATGGGATGATTTGGATTCGGATGATGGACCGATGGGCTTCTCATGATGAGTGATAATGAGATTTGGTATGATGATGATTAATGTTGTGATATGAGGGTTGATACTTTGGTTTACGCATTTTCACAAAGAATATTTTGTCCCGACTTGAATTGGTTATTGTACAAAGATGACTACGGGGTTGTTTGGACGATATTTCTTATTTGAATTTGAAGTGAGGTTTTCTGGGCGCGTTTACTTATTTCGTCTTCTTTCTTTCTACCCTTCCGCGAAGATGACTTGTTTGGGCATTTATAGAGGGTGATAAAGACTTGGCTATTTAGTTACGCTTGTGATTCTTTCTCGCTTAACCTACAACGTAGCTATCACTTCTGTGTCTCACTCAGTTGAGAATGTCAAGAGGTTTTGTACATTGGGTGTAACACCCCAACCCGAAAAGGGTAGAAGTATCACAGTATGGTGTCATATCAGAACATACATAATGAACATAAATCAAACAGCGGAAGCCTTATAATAAATCTCAAAAGAATTCAAGTCAACAAGACTTATCAATACATAAATACAAAAGGAAAACTTCGAAATGAAAATATAATAACAAAATCAAATGAAATCTAAGATGACTAGGCATGGTCTCTATATCAGCTCATCTCTCAACCCCAAACAATCCCCAACTCCTAGCTTGTACCTGCCGCAGGAAAAGAAATGCGGCTGAGCTTAAAAAGCCCAGTGAACAGATATAACGATACAATAATAATAAAACCGAACTGAGAACAAGGTAAGGAAGGTCAGTCATTAAATCTGGTATATCAAAGGAAAAGAGTAGGGTAAATGAAACATAAGAAAAAGGGGTCAGTTATCCACCACGAGCCAACAAAACAAATCAAATCAAATCATATATCCATAGTAGCATGTAGTAACCAATAGTAACCATAGCAGATATAACAGATATGGAGTGATCAGCTCCCAGATTGTGAAGACGCGTATTACACACGACATCATTCACCAGACAAATCATAACATATCAAATAACAGAACAAATCTAGGATGCATCCATACGCCCCTGCAGACAGATAGTGGCCATACAATATATATCGAGCTCATAATCAGATAACAGAAAGGGACGGTGTGTAACATCACTCGTACACACTAGAGTCATGCCAGTGGTGCATCAATGACACGGACATGGAACCCCCATGCCTAGTGATAGCTCGGGTCTCAAACTGACAGGTCAAGGCAAAAGGTCCACAGTATACAGTATGTGAGTCAATCATAATCAAAGTTCAATATCATTAGTTCACAATTCAGAGGTTCATAGCAATGGTCCAATATTAAAGGTTCAGTATCAAAGGTTCAGAAACAGAGGTCCAGTAATAGAGGTCCAGTAATAGAGGGTCAATAGTAAAGGAATATCATAAGCGAAACAAAGTCGAAAGATCATAAAGTCATGAGAAACCCCTACTGAAAAGGGATAGAATATCTGTACCTTAACGCCAATGAAAGGAAAGCAAACGAATGAATGAACACGAAGACACAACGTCACGTCTCCTTCAACGAATCTACACGAATTAGGGATCATTTAATACTTATATGACAAAACACATCTAACATGCGAACGTGATACTTAAAAGTCCAAAATCTAGACATAAACGATTAACATGCAAACTAATTAATAGCACGATTTGATGACTTCTCAATTCAGATTATAACTTGTATTCGAAAGACCTTATAAGACTTACTACTGATCACCCACACAAGCACACCTAAACGACCATAAACTAATCCCATCCGACCACAAATTTAAAGGACGCAACAGCAGGTTATGAACATGTTTTATGATTTCCTTTGACCACTCAATATCACCTACATAAACGCATAATTTGACCATAAAAATAACAAGACAACAGCAGGTTGTGTGAGACCAAACGAGCACCTATGTCTTACCCATTTTTAGATACGATCAACACGCCCGTTTCACAGGTTTATTAGTCCAAGACATCCTTGTCTTCATTCAGCACACTCTTTGGTTTTTTTTAACATAATCCGACACATGACTACAATAACTAACATTCTCGACACAAAAAATATACTCGATCATAGCTATTCAAAAACTCATAACATCGACATATCAATAGCACATTTTCTAGTAGGTTCAACGAGCCACACATAATGAAATTACTACATAAAATCATACCACAACATGCCCTCGACATATTCATAATTGCTAGACGAAGCTTACAATTAAAGCACTTTAACACACTACCAATACACTATCATATAAACCTGATTTCGACCCATAGACATCACATAATCACAACCGAAACAGAACCCCATATTAACAGATTTATCGAACCAGATTCCACATAAGATCATGACAGAAAACATACACATAAAATCCACATGTATACGCCATACAAACATGATAAGGAACCAGATTAAAACCACAATAATGCACGTATTCATTACAGCTCCAAAGCATGCTTAGACCCAAATATACTTTCAACCATGAACATGCATGTATACTATTATAACTTGTTTTCCCACCCTACGAATGTAAATAAAAATCAGCTTTTATACGACTCACAACTCGCATCGAAGACCCATGTTTATTATTCATATGATGATAGAACCTCTATATACTACATGCCTCAACACTGGTACCCACGACAGGAAATAAAAGACAGCAGCTAACATCCATGTGGTCAAACTAAAGTGGGTCAATTACATGCTTCTAGTTATACTTTCATACTACATGTTTACTGTTTATGTGAAAGCTTTTATTGATTCATGCATGCATATGGGATAACAACCCCACGGCAGAAGACAAGAAACAAAGAAGGAGAACATGAAAACAAGATGAGGATATATTACCCTAGTTGCGTGAACGTGTGGAGAAACAAGGAACCAAATAAAGTCGAACCAACCCTCCCACCTTTCGACCTAGCAAACCCCACGACCAAGCCAATCCAAGAACCCACGATCACAACAGCTTGAACCAACTCACAATCGAAATCACCTCATCACAGCCTCCTTGCACCCTTGTCTTTGATCGAAAGAAAGGAGGAAGAAATAACTTGTTGTTTGCCGTCACTTGAAGGAGAGAAACTAGGGTTTCTTTTGATTTTATTTTTTTGTGTGAATGGTAGTATTTATGGGAATTAAATGGGAATTATCTTGGGCGTGAATCATGGCCGAATGAGGGAGAAAAATATTGACCAAATCATCTATTCCAATTTACCATTAATAGATTTGTTACATTTTAATTTAAATGTCTAGCTAATTTATTATATAGACCAAATAACTTGTATATTGTGTGATATTAATATAGCTAGTAAACATAAGTGTAATTCATTTATCATGGTCTTGCGTAACGTATTCAACAAGACTAACGTGTTTTACGTATTTCACCAATATTAACTTGAGGGGTAAAATGGTCTTTTCACATGATTACGATTTTTAAGGTTTTACATTGGGTACACCGTTTCTTCTTCACAAGGATTAGTACAAGTTTAAGTAACATATCTGGGAATTTTACTTTATAATCAAGTTTGGTATATCGGGTTTACTTCACCAAGTGGTCACAGCAACAGCCGACAGAATATGTGCATGATGTGTTTACCAAAGAATTTAGTGGATGGTTGATGATGTTGATGATATTGGAGTAAGAATTGTTGATGAACCGGTGCATATTCCCCTAAAACTGACATTCACAGAAACCAAAGTTGTCGTCACATATTCAAGCTGACATTGTTTACGGTTTTGTCTTGATTTTGTAAAATCCCGCGAAAGAATCTATTTCTCGGTTTAAATCATAGACTTGTAAAATCCCGTGACAATGGAAACATCCTGGTAATTGTAAAGTGCATTTCCGGATCTATCTTACGGTTTATTCTTGGTTTTGTAAAATCCCGCGAAAGAAACTATTTCTCGGTTTAGACCATAGAATTGTAAAATCCCGTGATGATGGAACCATCCTGGAGGGAGGAAAGTGTATTTCTGGATCTTATCTGATGCTGGTGTTACGGTTTCTGCTTCGAAGAAGGGATAAATGGGTGTATTTTATAAATTGGATGTGTCTTTGGATATTCGTCATGGCATTTTGGTTATTACAAGGTTATACGGGGTTATGTGCATTTAACCTTGGTTGGGATGAAAACCATTATCATAGTTCAGTTTAAACGTCAAAGGAGGCTAGATTCGAGCTTTTAATCAGAAGATGTGACAACGACGTTAATTCAGTATTATTTATTTGAGGTTGAAGTGAAATATCACGAGCAAGTGTACTTAGTATCTGAAGGTATCTGGGATGGATGGATGAAGATTCTTCAAGATACTTGTTCAAGCTTATTATCAAAAACAAAGACATGGAAATCTAGTTATTGATTGGGTGTCTTTTACCTTTTCTTTTACCACTTGGGGGAATTGGGCTCTTACCACCACAAGATAACTATCACTTTAAGGAGTTACGTTGTAGTGCTCAGTGTCACATTCAATTGTGGATCCAGAGATTTAATGTGGCTGATGATCTCAATGAAGCTTGTTATAATATGAAAGTACCAATTATTGTTTGTGACTAATATAAAGAATGGTAAACCAAGTTGTCACACAATCATGAACATCAAACCACATCACAAACAATAGTACAGTGCAAGTATAAAAGTAAAGAGATAAAGAAAGGAAAGTGCAAACCGAACACGAGGATTTATAGTGGTTCGGTCACGGATCTCCTTTCCGCCCTACTCCACTCCCCGAGTACCCAACTCGAGAGTTACTTCACTAAATCAACAAGCTCCCTTGTCGGCGGAGAAAACCTTACAATCGTCACTTACACTTTTTCCGGTACAAAGCTAAATACCGGGTTTTAGTTCGAGGTAGAACCAACCTAACGTCGCCTATACAATATTTCCGACACTAAGCTAGATGTCGAGTTCTTTTACAAGGGTACAACCACACCCAATATGTTTTATGGCCCAATATAATAAACCTTGTGTTTTATGGCACAAACACATAAACCATCTAATCTAGTTTGGTGAAGGTGTTGTTATGATGCAATGATGTTTACACTAATGATCCATGACACAAATGTCTAATGGATATGAATAACTACTTCTAAATGAGCTTCCATTGATAGGAAGCCTTCATAATGAAGATCACAAATTCCCTAAACTTGTTGTGATAGATCTTCAACTTGTGGTGAGTGGGGATGGCTAGATCTCCACGCTTTCCTTGGTTGATCAAAGAGTATGCTTACAACAAAGATGAATGTTAGAAGCATTATGATCATGATCTGTATGGTGTTTAATGTATGTTACTACATTGTTAATGATTGATCTAAATGTATGGAAGAAGGTGGAGAAGATGTGATTTGAAGTGGTGAAGAAATGGGAAAACAATGGGCTTCTATTTATAGCCAAAAGTGGTCAGGAGCATCCACGGACCAAGGGGCCCTTTAAAGGGTTCTGCCCTTTATGCAAAAGGGTTCCGTGGGTGCCTGATAGAAAGTCTAAAAAATCTTTCTTCAAATCTTTCCAAGATATTACCAAATCTTACTAAGATCACATTTGATATATTGAGTATCAATCTAACCAAAATATTCAAGTGATCTTCCAAGGATTTCAAAGATGATGCATGACATGATGTAACATGTATTTCCATTTTTAGATTAAAAGGTTTATCAAGGTAAACTTGTAAAATCGCTTATTAAGACGGGGGGGGGGGGGGGGGGGTGAATACGTTACCGTTTAAAAACTTTAGATCTTTAGTATCAAATCGCTTATGAAGCTTGTTATAATATGAAAGTACCAATTATTGTTTGTGACTAGTATAAAGCATGGTAAACCAAGTTGTCACACAATCATGAACATCAAACCACATCACAAACAATAGTATAGTGCAAGTATAAAAGTAAAGAGATAAAGAAAGGAAAGTGCAAACCGAACACGAGGATTTATAGTGGTTCGGTCACGGATCTCCTTTCCGCCCTACTCCACTCCCCGAGTACCCAACTCGAGAGTTACTTCACTAAATCAACAAGCTCCCTTGTCGGCGGAGAAAACCTTACAATCGTCGCTTACACTTTTTCCGGTACAAAGCTAAATACCGGGTTCATAATATTTGCACTAACAATCTCCCCCTTTTTGATGATGACAAAGATATGTAAACGTAATAGAAAGTAAAATGTAAACGGTTACTTGTATCCCTTGTATCCTTACTACCTTTACATTACCTTCTCCGTTTACACTCTTCCCCCCCTTTTGTCGAAACAAAAAGGGCGTGTCCTTGGAGTTTAACTTTATATCTCCCCAAAAAAGGTGAGCTTGCATCATCCCTAGTGAAGTTAAATCGTCCACTTCAATCCGTCCCTTGTTTGGTAGCGGATCCATGGATCAAATAAAGAGGCTTAACCTACATCAAGGTTAGTTTTATGCAACAAAAATTATGAGAAATATATGAAAAAGAAAAATGCATAGCAATGTTAGCCTATTTTCTCCACTTTTTATCGAAGCACAAATGCTTG